>VZRM01007286.1:48862-193815 GCA_013397955.1 Grantiella picta
GACAAAATGAAGATTTATATCAAAATAGCTTTATTTGAGCCTCATCACTTTACTGCTTGGTTTTTACTTGGTTTATTGTACCATACAGCAAATTATCTCGTGGCTGTATGTGACTGAAGCTTGAAGTTATGCACTCTTTCTGCTACAGGGCAAACATAACAGGATGGGAGAAGGCTCCCTGAAGAAGGGCACTTCAGGAGAGAATATGGTGTGGAGGAGTAACTTTAGAGCTACTAAGCAACTCAGCACTGATCAGTCTGGGTCACTTTTTGCACCTGTCTAAGATGTTATCATCTTAGGTGTTACTTTTTAGGAGGTAGTGAGGGTTTCTTTTAAACACATAATTTCCTTGACAGTACATACAGATGCATATATCAATACATCTACATGCACAGGAATTTTCCTCAATTTTTGAGGTATAGACAAAATGGTAAAAATTTACTTTTTCAGACAGAAATAGTGCAAGTTTGGACTATAGTAGCTTCCATTTTCCTATTTCCTCAGGGGCATAAAAACTGCAAATACCTTGACATCAAAGTGCACTCTGTGCCAAGTGCTTCATTAGCTTGTGCAGTCATCCGTTGAAGGGTCAATGGTTTATGGCTTCAGCCTCCTGTGCTTATTACAGGAAGTCAGTGAACTTCCTTTTCCTGGTGATTTCCTGTAAAAGTATTGCAACAGAGTAGGCAATTCAGGATGGCTTTTACAAACTGAAGGCATGAAACTCTGCAGTTGTCTGGCCTGTCCGAAATACAAGCTATTCCCACAACCATTGCCTGCGATCCTCGTGAAGTTTCCAGTCGAACATTTGGTCTCTCTAAACCCACAAAATGACAGAATGGTGTATTATCCATATACATGCTCTTCAAAGGCCTGACAGAGTTTGGCAAGATCATATAGTTTAATAATTCTATTTTTTTTTTAATTCTGTCTTTCCATAGGAGGACAATAAATACTATCTTCAAAATCTCTATTAGCAGAAGCACTTTAGTTGACTTGAAAGTATTACCCAACAGCAGGTACTAACTTGACTCCATGACACTATGGACACATGAACGATTTAATATCATCCCAAAACTGAAGGACTGCAGCAAGTTCATCTTACTGTTTGCAAGAATATGTAAGAATTTTCTTAACTTGCTACTGATCAGTCCAGGGAGGCTTAATTAAAGACAGATTATATACATTGAGGGAGTACAGTGAGCTAAGCATCCTCAGTCCTCACTTCTGAAAATGCATTGCGACATATCTACAGTCCTGGTGATTTCTTTTAGAAAAGATGACACTTCTCACAATGGCAACAGTCTTTTACCTGCATATATTACTATCTTAATTCATTTTTCCCAGTATTTTAAATGAGTTCTCTTGATATTATAATTTCAAATAATCCATAATGGGTGCTACTAATTTTCTCACACCAGGATGAAAAAAAATGCTCAGTGGGGTCAATTTAGTATGTCATTGTTTGCTTTTGAAACACGTCAGTGAAATTACTAGCCACACCCATGGCAAGATGAAGTAGTCCCATCTCACCTTTCTGTCCCCAATAAAGGGGGGACCACATGTTCTCAGAAAGGAACCTCCTGTTAAGAAACACATCTCCCTTTTTCAGTCCTTTGAGGTCTCTTGCAAGGGACCTTTAGGGAAAGTCATATATCTCATTAAGTTTGTAAAATTTAACTAAGAGTGACTTTTAAATAAATGATAGCTACTGTCAGTTGTTTAGGAATAGAAGGAAAAAAATTAAAGTAATGTCATGCATATGATTATGTCCTTAAATTCAAAGCTTTGAAAATCGTCGTGTCTATCAGACTCGAAAATCAGTGAGCATTTGCAATGTATAGCTTCCAGTTTACAGTTTTTCCTCAAACTCTTAAATTTCCCGTCTGGTTTTTCTCCGTTCAGAAAATGTTGGAGTTGTGCTGCACAGCAAACACTTATTTCAAACCCTTATTATAGAACTAAAATTTTACAAAACGCTAGGTAAGAGGAAATAATGATGTAAGTTGATGACTGAATTCATTTGAGAAAGATGCAGCGCTGTGGAGTCTAATTGGCACTATGTTCACAGTCACAGAAGAACTGTATGTAGAATAAACATCTCCTAAATTCTCTTTCCAGTAAGGCTGAGAAGGAAAGCACACTGAGGTGATTCAAAATCATATTATTCAAGTACGTTTGAATTACAGTTTCTATCCTTTGGTGATATCAGAAAACTAGAAAATGAAACAACTGTCACAGCCTCACAGAAGCATCTTAATGTAATTGAATGGAAATTCACCAGTTTCCATTTTCTCACAGAGTATAGAACTCAAGCTAAGAAATGTATTTATTTTAAAAGTTTGACTTTGATACATCAACATTTTTCTTTAGCCACTGTAATTTGTCCTTACCAGTGACACATGTCACTGCTCTGGGAAATGGCACTGGAAGAATTAGTTTCTATAGGAGATCAAACAGCCTCATATGAGCTGCACCAAGAACCACCTGCATGTTACTGAGGCCCCTTTAAAACTGCATGAGGATAGGAAGAGGCTGCTAAGGGGAAGATTTTTTTAAAATCTCATTTTTGTAAAAATTATATATCTGCTTTAGATGACAGAAAAGCTGTAAGCAGCTGAAACACAGCAGGCATTGAGGTGAGCCAAGGCTGCAAGATCTAATTATATAAATCCCTTTGTCATAGACAACTATTTTGTAAGATTATAGATGAAGCTCATGACATTTGTTTGAGAAATGCAGCCTGAAGTCATGACTTTTGATTTCCTAACATTTGAGACCTGGGGCTTTTTAACGCGGAAAGTGCAAGGCTTACAGGCCTGTTGACATTTTTCTCCCTCTTTGGCTACATTTTACCACATAATTATCTCCATTTGAGGAAAACACTGGTTAAAATAAAAAGTAACCTCCCTTCAGAATGGAATGAAACAGAAAAATTGCATCTGAAAGAAAACAGTCATCCATGAGGTTGTGCCAGGGTTACTGAGCTTTGAGAATAAGACCACTGATCAGCCAGTATGTTGTTCACTGGTTGTTAGATAGTGGCAAAACCCCTGTTTTTCCACCTTGGTGTAAACTGTGAAGACACTTGTTACCAGTAGATACCAGTCTGTTATTGTCATTACCTTTCAGAATTTACCTTTTTGTCAGCTAGTACTTTCTAATTCCTTTCTGATCAGATACTTATGTTTTCCTAAACTGGTACAGAAGGAAACTTAAATTGAAATGACAAAGCAAAAGCACCTGCTGACCCTGGCTTTGTTTAATCATATAGTCTGTTTTGGAGAAATATGTAATAACACAGAGACACATCACTTTTAAGTAGGTAAATCACGTGAATTTAATTCCACTTTATTTTTCTCAGCATCTATATTACTTGTGTTATCTCAAGACTTCAGAATAAATAGGTTCACTTCATATGTTTACAATGCCTATTTTAACACAGTTTTGACTGGATTTATACCCGCCAAAGATGGCTCTCAAGGGCATATGTTTTAGTCTGGTATGATGTGCAGTTTACCCTGGAGTAGTTTGGAATCAATGTCCTACTACAAAGCTACAGAGAATGGTAACAATGGAGTTATTTTAGAGAAAAAAAAGAAAAGAAGTTTGAACTTATTTGTGGTCACTAATATAAAAACCAGCTTTCTCTCAACAAAAATATTTATTGCAGCATCTCAGATATAAGTAATATTGCTTGATACATTTTTTTTCTGAAAATAAATTTAGTTCAATGACAACAATAAAAACTTGGGGATGTTTCACAATATCCCTAAAGCATTTACATTTAAGAAGCAGGCTAGTAATTTTTTTTGATCGACAGCTTTTAAGAGATACAAATCCATCCATAATGACACAATAGAAAGGGAAAAGTTTTGTTTCCCTGTAGTAACATGGAATTTTTAATTTCAAAGTATTTCAGTAATCTAGTTTCTATAGTAATAAAAATCTATCTTTTTTGAAATGGGAAGATCCTGGTTGTGGTTTGAGTGGTACACTGTATGGGAAAGTTCTTGGCAGATTCACCTTAAAACTCTGGCTAATGCCTTCATGGCCCATAACATTTGAAAAATTCATTTGTACATATTTTACAGTAAATGTTAAAGATCAATAAATAAGATTACAAAGCATGATAATGAGGATTCTAAGGTATATTATGATATACTTTCTTGAATTTACTTTCAGCTGAGTCCATGTGGTGATAGTTTTGCAAATTTCAGATGACCAGTCTTCATGAAAATGTAGTCTGTGGTAATATAAGATAAATGAAGAAATTGACTGTATAAAGAATTCAAAGTAGTGACGATTACATGCCATACAGGAGTATGCAAGAATTTCTGTTCTATTATATATCACTTCTCAAAACTCCTTCAGATATATGAACAGTTTTCTCCTTCCTTCCACTGTGGGGAAAGTATATCTGACATGGTTTTGTACAAATATTAGCTTTATTTCCTGGGAAGTTTAATGCTGAAAATATACAAGAAATATACATCATACGTGGGGCTGAACCTTTGTGTATCTTCTTACCGAAAAAAGCATCTGAAGTCATCTTGTATCAATTTCCATGTTAAACTCCCTGTCATCTTATAAACTTAATACAGTTATGTAAAATTTCCACGTGGAAATGCAGCTAAAATATGGATCATCTGTAAAAGAGTAGCATATCTTCCAGTAGATTTGTTTACAGGCACGTTATTAATTTCATTTTTTGGTACTGCATATAGCATGTATTTCAGTACTGGATGAAAGATATGTCTCACTTTGGAACTAACAATTATAATATTAGCAGAATTTGAAATTGAAAAGTGAATATCAATAAAATAGAGTGGTGTTTATATGTAGAGAAAATATTTCTATTATTAGTTCATTGTCAAACTTAAGTGAATGTGGATGTCAGTGACCACAGAGAATAGTCCATTTTGTTTAATTTTACAGTTCCTCATCTGAAATGCCTATTAAGTTGTCACTGATCTAAAAACAACAAGCAAACAAGAAAAGGAGGAAAACTTCTGTTAAGAACTTAATACTAATTTCATATGAATATAAGAAAATATATGCTATTTTAGTTGGCTTATTTTATCTACTCTATCACTTAAAAATCAGTCGGTAAAAAAAAAAATATGTGGTAAGCATTTAAAAATTTCCATGATTCTGAAAGGTGAATTTTTTGTTTTACAAGTACGTGTTTTTTTATTGGTATAATAATATGCAACAAAATCAAAGTAAAAGCAGAACACTAAAAAAAAACTTTCTCAGGAAAATGCAATGCCAAACACAAACGTATTAATGCTAAATTTGCCTCTGTTTTTCTTTTTTTGAAGAAAAGAGTTTGAAACCAAAACACCTTGAGAATATAAAGAAAACAAGTATTAAAATGTTAATCTGTTACCTTTCTGAAATGAAGAAGATGGGCAAGATCAAGAGTTGAAGAGAATACTGAAATAACCTTTTATTTATGACATCCAGATAATGTTGTTCCTTAATCCTTTGAGACATTTTTCCCTAAGTTATGTTTGCATCTCATAATTGCACATAATTTTCCATAAAAATTTTTTCTGGGTACAAATCCTTGCAGGCAGTATAGGTACAAAAGTGCAATAAATATCTAGCACTGAATTAGAACAAGTGAATCAGAACACTTTGAGAAGGAGAAAAGGCAATTTTCTGACAGGACTTTAGAGGTGCTACAGTGATTCAAAAATATATTAAACTACCTATAGGAAAATAGAATTGAACTCAAATAAATCAGCAGTGAAATAATTTCTTTCTGATTTGATTATCCCAGTGAGAATGAAGAGAGAGAAAGGAGATATAATTACATAATTTTCAAAAACCAGCCACTGCCTCTACCTTTGTTGTTTATGACTCCCCTAATGGCTTTTTTTCCCCAAATGCACCCTTGGTTTGAATCGTCATCTCCAAATAATCATCTCCCATTTTAATTCCTCCATGCTTAGACTTTTCAAATTTCATTGACTGTATCTACTTGTAAGACTAATATTTTATCAAGTGAGATGAAATATGATTTTAAAATAGCCCTAGAATATATGTAATTTTAGTTAAATATTTTCTAATTTATATAACTTGCCTTAGGCCAAGTAGCAACTTGCCTAATCCCCACTCCAATACCCATTTCAGCAGAGGTTTTTTGACAGAACAGTTTGGTAACTTAAGAAAACCTCTTATCTAATCCAACCCTCTGTTCAACCTCCAAGAACACTACAGATGTGCTTCTAGTACACCATGCAAACATTATGTTACTCCTTTGGCTCTCTCTTTTACAGTGCTTCATATCAGATGGCCTTTTCTCTTAAAGCTTACATTGAGCTTATTTTTCCCCCACTATATTTTCAATTCAGCTTATCATCATGGTCTGCTTACCTTTGCCTCTGCCCAAGAAAGTCAATGAGAAATGAGTAGAGCTGATTTTGTTTGTTTGTTTTATACACTTTATAGCAAAGTGAATACAGACACAGTCTAAAAGTTCTGGTGTTGTAAGTACCATGAAAACTGAAAGCAAACTTAGTATGAACTATTTCTATCTGCAGTTTAGAAAAGCGAGGAAGCAATCAGATGAAACACTTTGGAAAAGCTATAAAACTCAGAGCCTTGTAATTGAGTAAACTAGTTTGCCACAAGAACATTAGTTCAGAATGAGCTTTTAGCTTAGTAAAAGACACTCTAATCATACTCAGTGTTATTTAGTGGCATTATAGGAAGAGAGATGATGATATGGTTCATTCAGATATACCAGTGAGCAATTTCAATATGATTTTGAACATAGTTAACAGTAGTCACATTAGATTGTTTGCAGGGTCAAAATTATACTCTAACATCCAAAGTGCCTAAAGCCCAAACCAAAATAAGATCTAGGTTACACAGACTGTGTGATCATTGCAAATCTTTTGAAGATCAGCACAAACCAGCAAACCAAACAACATCCTCCCTTATTTTTGTCCTTGCTCTGTGATTTGATTTGTGTATAATAGAAAATAGCTATATTTTCATTCCCAGTTTTCTGTCTTAGAGGTATTTTCTTTCCTGGACAACTTAATATTGGTTTAAGGAGCCCTGGCAATAAATCATCAAATATTAGGATAAAAAAGTCAACTGCCTTTAAAACTTGACTTTAAACATTGAGAGGAATAATGTTTCTCAGTCTAAAGACCAAGTGGTTCACTCTGGTTAACCTCCATACGTGTTCACCTCGGTACTGCTCTGCAGTCTTTACTTGCTTGCACGAAAAAATAAGGTTCAGTATTATATTAAATATTCTTGATTAATGAGACACCTTTAATTGTCCTACTATTTTGTTAATAAAACTTCACCATATTTGAATTTCTAAGTCACATGTTTTTATTTATTTCCTCCACTTTATGAGGAAGCAGTCATCCAAAATAGGAACAAGAACTGAAACAGTTTATGTGGGTTTCTTAAATTTCTTTTAGGGAGCAAGTGAAGATGAGCCTAAAACTAACATTAGCTGGAAAAGTGGTCATTAATAAATGAGCTAGATAACCTCTAAAAGGTTCTCTACCAGACATATTACCAGATTTATGCTAAATAGCCAAATAACTGAAGAAACACATGCTAGACCTAATGAAGGAACCATGCATACTTCACTAAGACCACATAGGTCTGCCAAAGCCATTACAAATTATAACAGGGTGAAACCAACCTGAAATGCCTGGTTGCTAGACATAATTGGACTAGTAGCTATTGTAGGAGAAAGTCATCAGATTGTTCCATCATCCATGTCTTGGTGAGAAGGCGCGAGGTGAGGGAGAGAGAGGGTATTAGAGTAGTGCTGTCAAAAGAGTGTGAATTGGTTGTGTAGCAAATAAATGCATTCTTTTTACACAATGATTTCCCACAGAGTGACTGCTCGAGTCAGCTCGTGGCACCTGTAGAAGCTATGAAGGCAGAATGTAGGAAGCAGCATGTCTAAATTTGAGCAAAATTAATAAGAACTGCTACTGCCAAGATTTTTTGATACACTGACAAAATAGTGCATTTGTTACACCCAAGGCTGTATTTTTTAAATAAAAAAGTACGCAGCATAATACAGAGTCCAGAATCTGAGTTCAAAATGCAATAACATTAAAGCTGGGAGTAGACAAGAAAAATATGGTTCCCTGTAGAGGCTATACCTATTTCAGCACAACAAAATCCTTCAGGATTGTTATCTGACACTGTCACCTTGAGTACTTTCACCCACAGTCATAGATTTCAATTTACTCATCCTTGCAAAACATCATGGACTTGTCCTAGTTTACAACTCATTAATTTGGGAGTTAACTAATTAGGGCCGAGTATATGGTAGTTGAACAATTTTATGTTACACAAAAGATGTGAGAGTTTTCCATTGAAAATGACACTCCCATTATGGAAAATGTATGCAGACAGTATGTTTCAAACCCACAAATGTTAGGGAAACACATGCTGAAGTAAGCTTGTATCCATACTTACTGCAATTGCATTTATCTGGAGAAGTACATAATTTTCTGCTGTGAAAATTATTTTCCAGTTATTAAGACAGAGCTGTAAGATAATTTTATTTCTGAAAAACTGTCAACATTACTGTTTGAGGCACTTGAATAGTGCTGTTATAGCCAAAAAAGGTTTCCTTCTCAGGCTGCAGTATACCTGCTTCTGCTCAGGGTCTGATACTGCTGGTTTTGGCCCTAATCCTATCCTGGTGGAGCAGTCTAATGAGCAGAATTTCCAGATATTGCTACCTGTGCTCAGGAGCCTCAAAGAAACAAAGACAAGCCAAACCAACAGATTATCTTAACTTCAGAAAAAAATGGTAAGAGACAACACTACACTGCACTCAGGAAGGAAGAGTCCATGTCTACTTGAACATTTTCTGATCATACTCATCATCGGTGATATTTGAAGTCAATAAATTTTTCCATTATGTTTGGGCAAATGAATTTCTCTATTTGTTATTAAAAAAAAAAGAATTAAGCTAAGGCTGATAGATTGAATTAACATGTTGCCTGTTTCATCATATATCCTGCTGTTTATCTATTTAGAATGATCTGACAGTCAAAAGAGTTTATTTAATTCTAAGCATTTTAATTGCATTACCACCTTAATTTATTTATTTTTATTAATGTAAGTCTAAAAGTAATTGTGACTATTTTCATGCTTACTTCCAGGTCTCTTACAGCTGGATCAGACCTGTACTGCAGAAGTAAATAAATTATTTCCCTTCTTGTAGCCAAAGGAAATCTACAACTGGAAAAACCAATTTACTTCCTTTAAACCTAATTCAGAGAATTAGATTTTTTTTCAAAGTACAAACAGATTTAGGGCTTTTCAGATCCAGGATAGTGTTTCACCTTCCTTATTTTCATGACATCATAGAGGACACCTGAATCCTCTTTTCTATGCAGTAGCCCTGCTACCTATCCAGACTGAAATGTCAACATACTCTAAGAATATACTCATTAATATAAAAAAATAAAAAGGCAAAATATCCAAGAGTATACTCAATAAAATATTTGATGATTATTTGCTTTCAAGTGAAACACAAAGAAATAAAAAGAAGAATGATTTTTAACAAATATAATCTGAAAATAGTAATCTTAATATCCGAAAGATTTCCTCCAAAAATATACTTCAGTCTTAGAATTGTTTCAGATTTTTTGAGTAAGATAGAGCTACTCAAAGTAATACTCTTTAGATTTGACCTCATAAATACTGACTCTTTTTGTTTAAATCAGTTTTCTTCTGCTGATGAATACATTGAACATTTTACCTCATACACAAGTTATTAAGATAATTAGTGTCATATTTATGATCTAATATATCAAGGGTAATGCAAGAAGCAAGTATGAATAATGAAAAGACAAACTAAGAATCTAGTGATGACATTCTTTATCTGTATCAGCATGATACTGAACATTTCAAAAGCCACCTCACTGACAGATTTGCCATGACCCATCTTCTTTCTTTTGCCATTCTATTGGAAGTTACATCCTAATGAAAGTGAGTATGGATCCATGTTTGGTTAATCCAGAAAGAACAATGAGGCAGATTAACAAAAAGACTTCAGCTCTCAGGCAGATAATGTCTCATTTTTAACAGCAAATATTTAATCGGAGGAAAATTTATAAACCTGAGTTAGCACAGTGCTGTTGAGAGCACAAGATCCTTATATGATCACTAATCACTGTTTCCATTGATTCACTACTGTCAAATATGTTTATCAGTCTGTTGCTTTTTCAGCCAAAAGAAAACCACTACCATTCAGAGCAAAGTCTGATCTGGAGACTGCATCATAGCATAGTAGACAGTTTATTTTTTAATTAATACCTTTAGACAGTAAGACACAAATGTACAACTTACCTATAGCTGCAGAAAATATAGCAATTTTGATAGTCAAGAACTTGAGGAAAAATTCTGTGTGTAAGACTGCTGAGGTGGCATGTTTTCAATACTACTTTGCATTACTGTTGCCAGCTGTAAAACATGCAGCCTTTTAGAGAGGACCATCATCTCCATTTTACTGGTTGAACTATTCTAGTAAAAGGAAGGAAGTGAAGAGATGGAAGAGTGTCACTGATGAAATTAGTCTCCTCTGAAAGGATCTTTTCTATGATAAAATCTCAGGTGTGCTCACTGTACAGACCACTTTATGTAATCAAGTAAGAAAACAAAGAGGACATGAGAATTTCAACTTGTTTTAATGTGAGAAAGTAGATAACAACTATTGTCATTTTCCAGAAGATATTTTTAAAGTATTGTCTAGTTTAATGTTGCCCTTTTTTTCTAAGAAATTTTAGAATGGGAGAAAAAAAAAAGAAAAAAGTTTATATAGTTCTACAGGGCTGCAGATTCTGCAATTATGAGTAAAAATACCCCATAATTATATAAGCATAATTAAAAAAAAAAGAAGCCATAAGTGGGAAGGTGAAAACTCAGAACGAGAAAGAAAACTATTTAAACTTCATTAGGAGTTTCAAAAATAAAAGCAAGCCTATTAAAATAATCCTAGTATCTAAGAAGTTTCTTAGGTTTTCAGCAACCAAAGTAATTTAATCAATACTACTGGGAAAAAATAAGTGAGGTTTTCAGTACATGGTGTCCCTGTAATTAGAAAAGGTTAATCAATTTTACTACATAGTAAGACACACATAACAATGTATTTGCATGAAAGCATGTCCTTAAAAAAGCTGCCTATTAGAAGAACTCACATGTTCCAATTTCATAAAATTAGCTTTTTGCTAAAAATACTATCCCACAACTACGTGCAAAAGGGATAAGTTTTCCAAACAGTTTTGTGTAGAGTAAGCACACTGGGTTTTTCCGTTTTGTTTATTTAATGAGTTGTTATTGTCTCGTGAAAAGTTTTGTACATTTGTTGTTTTCATTGACTAGTCAATTTTAGTACATAACACTTCAAATAAAGAAATAAATAATACTTTTTTTGCCATGCATGGTTAAAAAAATAGCATCAGCTTTATCAGTGAGGACCCTGTGTGAATTCATTGTACATAGATCAGAAATGCACAGAAGGAAAATTATGAAAGTAATTGAAATCTATTATAATGAAATAGGAAGAAAATTAGCATTGTTCTAGAATTTTAGAAACAAAATATACCTAGTGTAAAGCTTAAAGTGGTCCATAAATGTATCTCTCTAAATCAGAAGGCCATGTCTGGAGCACAGAAAGCACATGAAGCATATTATTCATCACTTAAAATTATTAAAATATGTCTGATTATGTTGGTTTCAAAAAAGAAATTTTAAAAATAAAATATCAACAGAAGGTGAGACAATAAAAACGCTTTTATTGGTAAAGTCCTCATTGTGTATTACATGCAATATTTTGCTTCTGGTTTTAGACAAGTCATTTTATTTTATGTAATTCCACGTTAATACATTTAATTCCAAATGGTATGATTTTTTTTTCTTGGGAAGGGCAATGTCTACAATCTAACATCTATGTATTTAGGCATTAAAGAAATATTTTACCACCTAAGTTAGAGAACTTCATTCTAAGCAGAAAGTGGTATAGTGCTCTGAGCAGGACCAAACAAAAGCTGTAGACAAATGAGCTGTGTCTTAGGCAAAGATAAAGTGTTTAAGCTTCTCTTCTCTATATTTAATTTTAGATAAACACAAACGTGCAACACATTTTTAATAAGGTGAAACCAAGCTCTTACAGCAGGTTAATCAATTTTACCTTAAGGAAAGCAATAAAGATTGAATGAGAATTCAAAACTTTTGTATTTTGACTCATGTCTGTCTTTCTGTAAAGACCCCTTCCATATGAATTTTTGTTCAGTCTTCTGGGTTTGAGATTCATAATGTCTGAGATCACTAGTTAATTGATGTTGAAGACAACCAAGGCTCTGAAAGGAAACCTTTCCTTACAAGATGTAATGTTAATTTAAAAAAATACATACCAGAGAAAACATAAAAAAAATATACCAAAGAAAACATATTTTTATTCTCTTTAGATATATAAAGAAAAAATAGAGTAACCTGAAAAAACCCTCACCAATTGTAACCTTTACATGGCAATAGGATCATGGACTGGTCTGTAATTACACTTTGATATTGACCATCATATTAAAAATGGTGGCAAAACTATTACCATCTTGCTAAAATAGAAATTATATCATCTTTTTATGATGTTGTGATGTTTACCATGCAGTTGCCAGATCACTTGAAAAAAAATCCTCTCAAAACTGCTTTATTTATGTTCCTTAGCAGGTCACAGGAAGTGTTTCCTATGGTCAAATGAGGAAATGTGACCAGGACTCAGAAAGAATATGAAATCTAATCTCTGTAGCCACAACTGCATTTACAGTGAATGCTACCTGTGAGCAACTAATCATTTTCTATCAAACTAATATCCAGTGCAGGACTGACCTAGGTTGGATACAATATGTATTTCATGCTGGTATTTATTTACAGTACAGTCTTTTTAATATGATCGAGTTAATATAATATCTAGATACTTCTACAATGACAAAGTGAAGTGGAAGTAGGAAATGGTTAATTAAAAATAATACCCTTTTTCTTTTTTGAAATGGACAAAGTAACAGCTGGCTACAACAGCTGTCAGTGTTCTGATTTTTGGACAGATGTGTTTTCCATGCAATTTTAAGTTCACAAAGACCAGATGCTTCCTATGGTTGCTTGAAACAGTTTCTCTATGTTGATTATTCTGTGATTTGCTGCGAGCTAAGGCTTTTGTTCAGAATATTTCATTCTTTATATTTATAAAGTTATAAGGGAAGACAAGAGATATTAGGTTAAAAATTGGATTCACTTTGACATCATATGGCTACTTTTAATGTATTTTCCGTTCAGACTCAAAGGTAAAATCATCACACATCGCATTGTACTTGCCTGTATATAATGTGTATATACATAGATAAAGATACAAAAATCAATGTTTAATGTAAATGCTTGTTAAAATTTAGAAATTAATTGGCTTAGGAAAGGTCCATGTTCCTGGCTTCAGTCACGTTGAGGAAAATTTGAGTATGTCTACTTTGCTCTCATGAAGGTTGGACTACTTCCTAGAATTGTACTGGAAAACTGGAAAAGAAAACAAACTACAGGATTGAGTTCTAAAATTTTCTGGACCTAATCTTGATCTTACGAAATGCTGAGCATGCTGTCACTGATCCAAGAAAATAATTAGGCCCAGCAATTACAACAACTGTTTAGCCTCAAGGATGAGAGAGATGTCTCCTTGAATTCAGCTGGACAGTTCCAATGTTTAGCTCTGAGTCCAAAAGTAGTTGCTCTGCTGGAATGAGTTCAGAGCATTTAGCATATTGTTAGAGAGACGCTTAAATGAACCACAGATTGATCTTGTCCTCATGTTTAGGGCTGTGCAACTCATTATTTTTCAGCATAGGCTGAGGCGATGACAGACAGTTAAAGAGAGGTAATTGCAATGAACTCTGCGTATTTCATATGTGGTGGGACATAAGGAGAAGCTGGGTTCCCAAAGTTTGTTGCCAGAGCCCTGGTATAGAGGCAGTTAAGACAGAAAATGTCAGACCACACCCTTCTCAGTGAGAACAGCACATCCATACAAAATTATTTTGGCTGTGCTGAAAGAAGAATTAAGCACAATCTTTTGCCTACATAGCAATGGAAATAAAGATTAAACAATTAAATCTTTATGATTTTATGTGTATGTTTTATTAAATTACTCATTCTGTTCAAGAAATTTACAGCGTGTATGTCCTCAGCTATTAATAATATCTTATCTCTCTGGTCAAGGAGTAGAATAAGAATGATAGAGAATAATAAAAATGCTGCAGATTTTAACTGTTTTGTGGTCATACCTGATGAAGAATACCTGATTCACACTGTTTTCAAAGAAAGATGTTTGCGCTACAAAAACAATGGAGGCAGTTGATTACTTAACCCTTGTAAGGAAAATATATATAAGCTACCTAGCTTGTCCTTAAGCTATTTTTATTTCTGCTACTTTCTTGTACTTTGTCAATTATTAAATGTATTGCAGTATATATGCCTAAATTGTTATCCGTGTGACCTATGTGTTACATACTAATGTTTTAATTCCCTGTTATCTCTTAGAGGTGACTGCTTATGTGTTTTGTTCCTTGTACTGTCTTTTTAGCTTGGAGGAATGGCATGTCTTATATTTCTAGGCAATTTTTTGTGTTTTTTGGGGTCTCAGGAATGATATTGTTAAAGTATATCCAATGTCCATTTAATCAAGTCTGTTGATGCTGACTGCGGACAGTAGCAGACAGAATGCAAAAAAGCAAATTCTTAGCTGCCTAGCAGTAGTCATGAAAAAAATTCTGGCTTCCCCCATGTCAGCTTAATGCTGGCCTTAAAAAATTCGATATTAATTAAAATTCTAAAAGTCTGTCATTTAAAGCTTTCAAAAAAATATGTTCTGCTTCCAATTCTCTTGCTGTATTGCATTTCTCTAACTCATACTTCCAGTTCTTGGATATATCAAAATACTTTTTAAATTCTTCCTCTTTTTAAACTTTTAATATCAAAGCATATCCATGTGATGAGTGTGTACTGAGGAACCAAGCATTTATGATCTTTGAATTTGCCTCAGTGGCCTTTGTCTAGAGCATTGTTATGTACAATAAGGTCTCCTGGTTAACCTTCTCCATCCTTATATCCAATAGCTCTTGTGACACCTCATTTGGATGCTTCCTAGGAATTTTTTTCCACATCCGTCTTCATAGATACCTGCTCTTCTTTCATAATTAGGCTCAGGATCATTCCATGAACTTCCTTTAGTAGTCCTAAAATAACCTGTTCTTGAGATATATTGAGCATTTTTTCCCACGGTCCTCCAGGTAATGTCATATGATAGATAATCCTTCATACATTGTAAGAATTAGATGGAAAGTACTGTAGTTTCCTTTGCAGAAAGTGTCATTTTTCATAAAATTCACAAGGCCAAATCAGAAAATAAAGAAAAGAAGAGGAAATACTCCTGCTTAAATAACTAGTATAACTGAAATCTTCTAAAGGCAACCTTGTGTCAGGAACTCAGAGTTTCAACATTACACTTCTTTTCCCCCAGTTCCTCTCCTGGTTAGACTGTAACAATGAGACAGACTTAATCTCTTTGGAGACACTGGTTCATAGAAAATATGGTGGGGTTTCTGTGGGGTTTTTTTTTTTCTTTTCTTTAAGGGCATCTTTTAAATTTGTTTCTATTTTTGCATTTTTATATTGCACATATTTATCCTGGCTTCATGTATCCAAGAATACAATTATAGAGAAAATATTATCTAATCATAATGGCACCTTCATAAGAGCACAAAACTAAAAAATCTGTCAGCGGTCCATTCAGTTTTAAGTAACTGAAATTTAATTCTCAAGTAGTTTTCTAAGTCAATCTAATTACTTTTTCTTATCTGACTGAGGGCAGTAATAAATAGTGGAGGACTGGGAGCCCTAGGAACCAAGAACATGGCCAGATGCTAGCATACAAATAATGGGAGTAAAGGTAAATCCACAAACGTTTATTAGAAATTACTGCAGTTTGAACATGATTTTCTAAAATAAAAAGTACTTTCATCATGTAAATTTTCTGTTATATGCTTTGTTCTTTCTGTATCTAGAACCAGCACCAGAAAATGGAGAAATTTGTGCACATTTAGATGAATGATGGAATTACAAATAACATCATTTGTACTTTTACTTGTAAGAAGGGGCAGTGGCAGTTTAAGAATTGCTAAAGAGGTTATAGACATTTCATTAACTTCACTCACCACTATTTCCATGGCACAAATCAGGTGATTCTGCAAATATCTAATTCCTTCCGCCATTCAAGATTTTCTTTTTGCTCTTCATAGAACAGCTGAGCATGTCCTCTCTTACTTTTTTCTTTTCTTGCTTTTCCCCCTTTCTTTATTTTTAGTATATTAACTGAGAAGAGTTCATTAGACAACAATAGTTAAATATATTTTGACTTACGATGCCTGACTGTTCCATGTATTTGAATTGCAACATGCAACTGTATGTCCTTACAGCACATTTTGTTGAATTTTACAAGCACTAAAGAGCATTGAACCACTAGGTTAATGTTCCTAAAACATTAGACTACTATTTCAAAAAGCATTACCTACCGTTTGGTATGCTCAGACAGCTATGTGTACATAAATTGGTAACTAGTGTTTGACTCAATATACTCAAAGTAATCAAAAGTTGCTCATTCAATCCATTTCCTGGCAACTACAATGACTCATTAGTAAATTGTCTGCCTATAACCACTCCAAAAGCATGACTTCTTCCCAAAATTGTTTGCATTACCTGGATTACCTTCAAACTTAAACAGGTATTTCAAAAATTACCAAGAAATGGAGTCAGGTTTATTAGTTTAATCACATGATAGCACACTTTTATGGATGCATGGTTCAGGGGAACAAATGGATATGACTCAATTTATGAAATTTCAAAGAAAAAGAGAGTACATACAATGTTCTACCATGAATCTAGAAACCTCTTGCTCTTGGTAGAAAATTCAGATAAAATGGTCCTATGCTACACTTCCAGCTGAAGAGGACTGACAGACATTCATCAGGACACTGATCCCCAGAAGGCTAAAAACTCTGAGAGGCTTCATGGTCTTAGGAAACATTGCACCTAACTACTGTGCCAATAAGTATTTCAGAGTTTATACCTCTGACTCTTCATCCTTCACCACAACAAGCTCATATAATGAAAGCAGAATTTATTTGCTCTGTATGCTGTATCTAGATTAAATTAAAACAATGTTCAATACATATTTCTGTGGTATGCAGTTACTGTGGAAAATTGGGGGGATTGAAAGGAATTTAAAGGAAGAAGAAGCCATCAGTTACGTAAGGTATTTGTGTAAGACAGCCTACTCAAACACCCTGAAATTACCCCTGAACTGAAATTTCCCAAATTTTTATCACAATATCTAAAATCTAGACTTTCCTGTCTACTTACAGCTTTAACCAGTCATAATGCAGCACATAAAATTTATTGTATTGTCCAAAGCTTCTCATTTGTTTTGTTTTTTTCTTCTTTTTCAGGGTAAGGAAGAGAGTGAAAAACTCCTCTTTTGCTCTAGTTTCTAGTGGGAACCTGGTATTGCCTTCTGGGAGGGCGTGTCTTCGCTGCTCCTTGACGGGCTCAGTATCATGCTTTGGCGTTGACTGGGAGAGCATTGGTGGCCCTGGGCCAAGCACTGGCAGGAACTGTGCAGCCAAACAACTGTGGGTTATTTGCACTATGCTAAGAGTTTGATGCAAGTCAGTGTTGCTAACGCACACAGCTCCTTGTGTCCTAGGGTTCAAGTGTGTTTCCTGGCCCTGATTAAGTGCTAGGGTACTGAGAATCAACACAGTCAGATTTCGGTGCTTAATTGCTTCCTTGTTTGTATGTTTTGCTTTTAGACACCAGCAGAGCAACAAATTCTAGAATATTTCAACCTGTCCTTAAACAGAAGAGGATGTATTTGCACACACAAAGATTAAATGAGAGAAAGGATAATTCATTACATTGGATGCTTATGTTTGGACTTAGAAGGTTTGTAATAATTCCCAAGTCCATCAGATCTTCTGTGAGACTACCAAATCACTTGGATTCTCTGTGTTTCTGTTCCACACCTGCAAAGCTGTACTTTCCATTCCTCCCAGGAGTCCTGTTAAAATTATAAGGCTGGCTGACTTTCTGACAATTGCAACTCTGTCACAGTGCACAAATAAATAGGAAGCGATTGTTCCTAGCTCTGATTGTTAGAACAAATTTAGTCTATAACCGTCTTGATTATTCTGGAATTCAACAGCTATTGCCATAGCAACCTGTTTTAATAACTTCCAAAGTGCAGAAAATACACTAGAATTAGGTTAATTCTGTGGTTAGGCACTGTACATAATGCAACTATCTGGATCCCCATGGAGACTACAAGGAATTCACATTCCAAACAGGAGCTTAATCAACAAATCAAAGCATCCTACCTACCAATGAATGAAGATTTCTTCCCCTTTTATACAAAATGCTTTTATTACCTGCAAGTTTTATTTAAAAGGATATTATTAATTTTAAACTATGTGATCTTAGTGAAAGCAATACTGTGTATAGAAACTTTTGGCATTTACTGCCCTATCTCTGGAAAATATTATGCTTCTGGATCAAAAATAATGTTATTCTTTTTCTATGCCTTTATGTTCCACCAAATACCGAATCATTACAAGAAATTTTTCTTTCTGATAATGCTTTAAAAAGTTTGCTCACCTACAAAAAATAAATTCTTCCATTTCAGTTTTGTTTTCATTTAACTTGAATAGGCTCTCTTGATAATTTTAAAAAACTCTTTATCTTTAATTATGGATCACTGATATTTAAGATCCAGAGCCATTAGTACAGATCAGTAATATATTAGGAAGAATTACTTTAGTGCTTACATATCCTGAGAAAAAGCCAAGAAAATTCCATTTGTTTTCAGTGCAACCCTTTTAAAAATAAGGCAATAAGACATTTGTAATATAGCAGCCTTACTGCCTTTTCAGCTTTCTGCATGTAAATTTCATTAGAAGCTTTGGATACCAGAATGAAAAAGCACACTCAGACATCTGCAGATGGGTGAGATAAAATTTAACAGAAGCAGATTTAAAAGCTTCCTTCCCTTTCATTTACACAAATTCATATAAAATACAACATTTTCACAGGTTACTATACTTTTCCCCTTACGTACTATGATTTTGAAGTATCAAGTTAACCTTTTTCTAACCATTATGATAGATATTTGTGTTGTTTCTTGAAAAAGTTAGGTTCAGATCCTATAGGAACAGTTTAGAGAGGAAAAATAAATTTAATCTTAGTAATGTATGTAATTTTGCCAATCCCCATGATTTATCTCAGGTTCAACTTCAGGCTAAAAAATAGAAAAATGAATTTCCAAACAAAATGATGGAAGAAGGATAACCAATGGATTATATCAACACAAAACGTGTGCAGACACTCTGTTCAAAATTGTGAATTCTTGGCTTCTAATTACTGTGTGTAAATCTATCACTAAATACTAAATCAGTACTAATAATACCAAGTACTGATATTGTCCTAACAGCTTTATCCTGTAGTGTGGTATATTACTTCAGTCCTTATAAATGACAAAAGGTTTTCTTGGTGACCATTATTCTGAGTTTTGTTTCAGCTGCCTTATGCTATCTAAACTCGGTCTTAAGAGAGGATTAAGGACATATTTCTTCAGTCCCTCTGCTATGCCAAAGAGGTGTCATATGGATTTTTGTGTGAGTCCCATCAAGGTAGTCTGCAAGGCGATTTTACAAGGAAGAAAATATTGCTACACATGCCTCTTGAGAGTTGTAGCTATCAATTCAAAAATTTGTAGACTATTTTGATTTTTGAACTTTTATATTTGAACATAGACTGGGAAGAGAAATAGGAGTGTGGGGAGGAAGCCCAGAACTCAGAATATGAAGTACTGGATTCTGTAAAGTACAAGTACTGAATTCCTTTTAAGTAGGAGCAGTTACATGTTTAAATGTTGATACTGAAACATCATAAATGCATACATATATATAGAGTATAAATGTGTACTGCAGTCATTGGTGTTATATGAATTGCTCAAAAAATACACAAAAATTTCCAAGAACAATCCAGCTGCTAAGGAGAAGGATACCTCTGTGCATATGTCCTGCCTGATAACAGTGTTTAAATGGCACCAAGTACTTAAAGGGTAAAGCTTGATTTTTGACACCATGCTTAGGAGGACTGTCACCAGGAGGCAAGAATGCTAGAGAAAGCTAAGTCATAAAAGCAGTAACTTTTACGCTGACTACTTCCTATAAAGAAATGCATCCTCTGTTTTCTAAAATTTGGGCAGTTTCTTACTTCAAGGTATAATTATGAGACCATATTTTTTCTTCTAGTGCACTTAATCAAGATTTGCATGAAAATGCAAGCTTGACAAGCCAGAACAATGCAAAAATTTCCTAAGTTAGTGCACCACCCACTGAGAATATTGTTGTATATCTGAATCAGACATGAGTCAACATCTAACAATTATTTAGAAGGGGATAAGGTGGCATAATGAAAAACAAAGCTCTTTATTTTCAGTAACTACAGAATTAAAAGCAATATTTTAGATCATAATTTCCTTTTCACTTTGTTGTGTGATCCCAAGGACAAAGGGATGTGGTGCAATTTTTATTTATTTGTAATTTCTATCATCAAGGTTAGATGAGCCAACACAATTCCCAGCATCAGTCAACAATGACCTTGAGGTTTTGTTGCCTCACCCATAGACCCAGGCAGGTGTAGACTAGAATGTTTGTTCTTACCTTGAAAAACACTTCAGAAGGTGATATTGGGCAATTACTGCGACTCTGGCCTGTCCACTGAGCTTCTAATCTGACACTTAGCATAATGAAGAAGAAATCTTTCAATTTCTTCTTTAATTCAGCTCTACCAGTCAGTCTTAGTGCTTTTATAAGTGTTTTTTGAAAATGCGTTTGGACTAAGGTTTGATTCAGAACAGTTCCTGAAAGAAACAGGAATAGGAAATGAAAGATTTGATTAGTATTCACAGTTTTCAAAAGATTTTAAATCCTTTCCTATCTTTCTAGCCTTTCTTCCAAGTGCTGGCAGGAAAGTAAGTGCTTCAAACCACCTTCCCTCTCCTCTGAAGGTAATAAAAAGTTTATATTCATGCTGAGTTGTACCGGTGTTGTTGCAGTTTTCAGCTGAATTTTATATTTTTGTTCTCCACAGATTAGGGAATGTCCCAATATACTTCTAACATCCATAAATATCTGTTGTCATGATGTTTCTATGATGCCAAAGATTAAATTAAAAATTAAAAAGAAAAATTTTTGTGTGTATAGCTATGATTTGAACATATATGCACTCAAAACTAATTAAGACGCAGGTTGCCTGATACAGCTCTTTGTTTATTTTCTTAGATCCACATGTGCTTATTCTATACAAGAGAGTAGTTGAGAGTGTTTGCAGAGTAATTTAATTAAAATATGCTCTATACTTCTTTTTGAAATAAGTTTTTCTAATATTAGAAATATTGAGATTATTGATTTTCAGAAAAAAACAGGAGTGATGATCACTGAACAGGAGATCAATTCATGTATAAGTAATAGTCTCAAATCCTAAGAAAAATTGGACGAACTACATCAAAGTAAAACATCAAGTCATTTAAAGACAGACTAATAAGACATTTTAAAACTAGGTTGAACAAGATTTGACAGGGACTAAAGAGAGGTGAAAATTCTCAGACAGACAGTAGAAACAAATGTACGTTGCAAAATAAATGGATGAAAGTTGATCTCTGATACACTCTTCAGGAAATATGAGGACGAATTGAAACAAGAATAGAAAAGAGCCACCAAAATGCTCAGAACAAAGGATATACTTACAGGAGACAACCAAGGTAGCTTGTTTTGCTTAGCTTATCAATACTGAATTGACTAGAATGTATAATATATATGTATAATACGTATAAAAATATGGAACATCTATATGCAATATGAACATGTAAATATGTATGTTCCACATATAAATATGCAAAACATACTTAAAAGCTGAAAAAAAAAGGCCACAAATAAAAGATATGTAATACTTTCTAAGAGAAATCAAAAGGCAAGATTAATCTCAAAATTATTAAAAGAGGAATCTAATTTTGGAAAGTTGTCTTACAACGTTCTCTAGTAGAATGAGAGGCAGAGAGAGAGAACTGATTTGCAAGATGAAGCTCGGTGCGTTTATGATATGACCACATGGCATGGTTCCCTGACATGACAGAGTGATAGGCACAATGACCTCCACAATGTTTGTAGCTGTCTGAGATGCTGACCTCCTAATGCTGCTAAGCAACATATTATGGTTTGATTATGATTCATGATCACTTTGAATTTGAATGGTCCATCGCCAGTCATAGCCTCAAGATTCACTAAACACATTTTGTGTCACCCATTTAATATGCATAACTCAGCAAAACTAAAAGGAAGGAATAAGGAAAGTAGAATATAAAGGTCTTAATATACAGTAAAAGCTTCTGTATATGCTAATTCTATAGCATAATAATAATATAATATTTATATACAAAATAGATATTTTTTAAATTGTAGGTACCTGGCATATGCATTACTTGCAGAGGAAACATCTCAAAGGACAATGGACTATATAAGACTTGAGACTTAATATAAGACTTAAGTCTTATATATAACACTCAATTGTTTTGGTCATCTCGAAGAAAATTTGGCACAAGCAAGGTCGTGTCCTCAGCTGAAGGTAGAACCACTGTCTGGCATTAAAGACAACTGAAAAAACCCCAGTCCCTGAAGTTTCTTCCCAAGAGTAAATGCTATTTTTAATTGGTGAAAAATAGAGCATGCTAATTCTATCAAATCCGTGAATGAATTACATATGTGACTATGTTCACTTGATTAGGGTATTGCTTGTGAAAACAGTTTTGGAAAGGGAAATATATAAATAAACATCTAGGGAAATTTTGTCAGTACAGCACTATTTACAGAGCAAACTGTAGGAACTGTCCTATCCTTGGAAAGTTTTTTGTGTCAGTTTTTAAAAATTCATAAGTAGCTAAAGAGCTCAACTCCCCCCCCCCCAAACCTTTCCTTAAAAACAACAATAAAAATCAGTATTCCTCCATCAGAAATTGCTAAGAATTAAGAAATTATCTGTTGCACTATTTTCTATTAAGGTAAATTCTGCACACTGTGTTTCAGGACTTCTTGGGAGGGGAAGAAAGACAAGATTTCTTGCATTTAAATAGAAAAGAAGTAATGGGCACATATTAAATCAAAAAAACAAACCAAACTACCAACAACAAAATCAAATCAAAACAAACACAAAAACCAAAATCCCCTTAACAACACCAAACAAATATAAAATTCCTCCTGAAACACAAGAAAACACTATACTGTGAGGTTGATCAAAACTGGCACAGGTTGCCCAGAGATGATGTAGAATCTCCCTTCTTGGAGATATTCAGAATCTATTTGAACATGGACATGGGCAGCCAGCTCTAGGTTGCCCTTTTCCAGCAAGAGGGACAAGGCAATCTCAAGAGGTCCCTGCCAGCCTCAACTGTTCTGTGATTACTGTGCCTGTGATACCCCTGTATATTTTTCTCACCCATCCAGATTGACATTTACTTGTCTAAATCTATTGTTTAAAAAGCAACATGATGATAAAGATTGAAAGTTTCAGCACATTTTCAGATGGGTTCACAATTAGTCTATTTTTTGCTTACTAATACCATGCAAAAGATGAGCAAAAGATGTATCCTAAATTGCACTGCTATTAGAAAAACACCAAACCAAAAAAACGAGGAGAGATTAATATAATCAATTAAAAATACTACTAGAAGTATAAAACAAAAGCATAGAACAAGTCATAATATCAGTTTAATTCTTCCTTGAACTAATTTGAGGTGCTACGGTCTCTGGTTTCTGAGCAACTCAGTCTCTAAGCTGCCTGCTTAAGTTAATGTGCAAATGACTATTCATGCTTCAGTGCTTCAATATCAGCTTTTACTGAAGGTTGTTTTCAGAACTATTTTTACTATGTTTGCTGATTGATTAATATTTCACTTCTTAGCAGCAATTGAAAGAAAACTTGGGTTGATAAAACAAATTAAACAGTAAGCATTCATCATACTTGGATCGCTGCCCAAGACTTATATAAGTCAATCCAAAGATCAACACATGAGGAAAATTTTATCAGCAAGATTTTAAGTGAGCATGTTGTGGAAAGACCTTTATTTTATATGAATGCAAAGATTCTTATTTATAAGCATAAAACACTGATAACAGCGTAATAATATTTTTAAAAAGTAACATCTATAACATCAATCATAGAATCAGAAGAAATCCTGCATTTTTGACAGTGTAGAGGCTTGCTTTCTTCAACTAAACCAGAACTTTATGAGAATATGCTTCAGAAGTACTGCTTGCTGCACTGACTGACCTTCATAATAGTGGACCCCTAAATTTCTAGGTGTTGGGTCTCTGGATCCAAATTTAAAGGCAATGCTTGATTTGGTGAACAATAGGTGGACCATATCAAACACAAACAGGCAAGTCTGCTTCCATTCTTTAGGCTTGGGGTGGCTCACTTCATTATAATATGCCATTATAATACATTATTTAAAATGCAGAGCAGGACATAGCTCTAATTTGAATTTGCTGCTCTAAGCTGCAAAAGGTATTGTGGGTACAGTTTATTGTGTGATAAGTAGCATTCAGTCATTTTGGGCAGTTGCCCTGAAGGCAAAGAAAATCTACTGTCTGCTTGGAGGTTTTAGTCTCAAGGAAATCACACCATTAAGATCAATTCTTACCGGAGAAGGCTCAATGGGCAAAACTAGTAGCTAGATAGACAGGAAAAGGTACATATATGCTATAAAATGTCACACACACCTACAGACAAAGGCAAGATCACTTGAGCTATATATTGACATATATTATGTCCATACGTAATATATACATATATTGCATATACATCTACATACATATACATATCTTGCATGTACATATATATGCACGCATAAATTTAGAAGCAAACGTAAAAGACCAGAGATGAAGACAAAAGTATGATTTTGAATTACTGTTTCTCTCATACCTGTATTAACAAAAGACTCTTTAGAGGAAGCAAATACATCTTTTACTCAAAAGTAAGAATGGGGAAATGTCCTTAGAACTGACTCAAATTCAGAATACTGGCAATCATGCATCAGGTTATTTAGCACACTTATATTCATACTGACTGAGTTATTACTGATATTCTGGTCCTTATCGATGTCTGAGATGATGGAGTAAACTGTTCTATATGAGGATGAGTATATGAAAGCAGTAATTATTATACAAATCATTCTAGAGTTATCCTTCAGATGAGAAAGGCATTGATATGGTAAAATGTCTTATAGAGACACTTTATTTTTCTACCTCATAGGAAAGAAAGAAGAACTAATACAAAGGAAACCTCAGTGGCATGGGTCTTTTGCTCTTTGGAGAATGTGATTCAACCTATTTTTACTAAATTAGTTAAAATGTGTGGTTTGGACACAGTTTCAACCCTCACAACTGAAACTAACATCCTGAAATCCCTGTTATTCTGGCACTGAGCCCTGGAGAAACTTCAAATCTTTAGAAGATGCAGATTTTTGTCTGAAAATTCGTTAGGCTCCTAAAGTTTTGCTTCTTTACATGCCTGGAAATGCCCTGGTTTTGTAGAGTTCAAGAGACAGTGCTAATGTCAAATCAAAACCTGACCAGTATCCCAATATGAACTGCTCCTTACCTTCTGAGCTTTACTCCTGCTGAAACCTGGCCACCATAAGGAAACATGGAAGAAACATGAAGACAGAAACAAAGAAAGGCAAACAGAGACAGAAACTCTCCCATATAGATGAGAAAATGATAACTTGCAATTCTGGTAGAAATCTAGTTTCAGTGACATTTCTGTGTAAGGCAAGTCAAAGCAAGAACCAGAAACTGATTTTACATATTCAAACACTGTACAGCAGAGTCCCACTTTTTGACTGGATGTCTTCCAAGGCTGAAGGCAAATTTTTACCCCCAGTATTCTGTACTAGCTAGTTCAGCTGAAGACTTTGGACACCACTTCTATGTGTTTAACTTTCCCTGAGTCCAGTATAAAGTCATGGTGTAAGGTTTCAGGCTCATCTGTGAGGACAGACATCAGGAAGGGGGCATTTTGATATATGATGTGTAGATTTCTACAGCGATTGAGACCTTTTGGGTCTAACTGCGAAGGAAAAGCACCGTTTATATACTGTGTGCTTACTTTGTCTTGATAGACAGAATACGAGGCACAAATCAAATGCCCACATTTATGCAAGTGATCTGAGACACACCTTGACCTGTTATCCAAACTGTCTTAATTATTTTTGTTGTCCTTTTTAAAACAAAACCAAACAATTATATTAAACAAACTGTGCCTATTCCTCTGATGATTTACTGTCGTTACCTTCACAAGGAATGTATTACTGGACTATATTTTAAGCATATTGTTGTACATTTACCTCATGAGAAAGGCTGATTTCTTAAAATCTTAATAGTGGTATACAACTTCCTCAAAATTTTTGTTGCTGTTTCTCTTCCTTCTCCCTCGAAAGTAGGCAAAATATCATATTAAGAAGCTGTATTTGTAGCGTTTTGACCAAAGCATAAAAAAATTAAATAATAATTAAAGGAACAATGTCTTTAGACTTGCAATTAGTCACAAATTAATTACACACCTCTACATATATATGTGGATACACTGAATTAAACTGGTGTTAATTGCATGATCTGTAGATATATACTACATGATACGTAACTCATTGGGTTCACTTTTCTGTCATCTTTTCCCATTTTTTTACATAAAGTTTGGATGTGATTGCTATTCCTGCATACATGATTCAAAGGGCAGGAACTGCAGATTTATATTCTATAAAAAGTAATTTGATTTGAACTCCATTTCTTCCCTAATGTTTCCTAACTTCCCACTTTCCATTAGATTTACCACAGAACATAAAGTATTTCAGACAGCTATCTGCAATAGCCTATTTCCAATATCATCCCGATAAAGGCAAATCAAATCCTAGTGTATCCAAGTGCTTCTGTTACTTGCCCTGAAAGATTCTAATCTAATATCCAAAACCCAGGCAAAGATATTTTTTACTTTTTATAACACTTTCCCTTAAAATGAAGTTGAGTCCATGATCTTCTGACTCAAAAACTGAGATACACAGTTATATGTAAAGTTGAAAGATGTTCATGAATTTTAATACTAGAAAACCATAAATAATTTAACTCATTATGTACTTGGTCCATTTTGACTAATCCATTTCTTTCAATAGTCATTGAAATATTCCAGGAGCATCTTGGACTGCACTGCTTCAGACAGCTTGAAATTGAATCTTTGCAAAAATAATGCTGCTGAAATTCTAAGGGTGGAAAGTTGTTTGTGTCATAAGGACTGTAATGATCCACATTAGAGGGTGAAAAATAATATCTATAGGTCCTTGAGCTGAAATACGTGTTTTCAATGGGCACAATTTAAATGAAGTGCAATATTTCTAGAGATGGAAAAACTCTGTAGGGAATGGAGTAAGAATCATTACAGTGATTGACATTAGCAGGTTACATCTCTGGTGATTGTGCACCCCAGAGAAAGTGTTCAGTACACTTGAATGAAAATATGGGAAAAAGTTGTAGAAAGCCATTCCATTAAAATATCTATCTAATAAAGACAAGCTGTAAAATCAACAGGGTTAAAGAAAATGAAGAATTTCCCTAAAAACAATTATTTTAAGCCTTCTAGCACCCCTTACTGAAGTTCTATTTTTAATACCTATTAGATAAACTAAGCTGGAAAAAATGAATAAACCTTTTAAACAGAAGCTCTGCTTGACGGAAGGCTACATAAACAGATTCTAAATAAACAAGGAAGGGGATCTCATCTGATATAACCCAAGATGGTTTCACTGATTCAGGAGATTAAAATTAACTGCTGTTGAAGTTCTAGCAGAGGGAGTTTATTCCACAGAATATTGGTCTCAGTTTTGCATTTTAGAAGTCAAACATGCTCTCTTGCTAGACATGTTTCAAACATGTCAAGACATGACTAAAGATTTATTCTGTTTAGTACTAAGAATGCTGGGTGACCCAATTCTAGGATAAGTAATAAATTGTGATTTCATAAACTCTTAGATTGAGAGGGATATAAAGGACCCTTAGGAATTATTCTGCTTGACCTCTTGTTTAGCCTATGCCAAAAGCTTTATCAATCGAAGTACAGTGATGAACAACCTCCATTGCCCTCTATCTAAATGCCTCAGATTCTTGTGCTGCTGAAGATTGCAGTTGCCAAGCATAGGAGCAGACAGACTGAAGATACAAAACACAGTTACTTGGGATCTTTTCCCTCTTCCACTGTAGCACATCAGAATTGCATATGTTCTGCTGCAACCCTGCCTCTCTTGGGCAAAAGAAAAGGCATAATTCTTTTGTTTACCTCCCGAGGGTCTTTATTAACACACATACTTAGAAGACATTATGTTATTAGTTGATTAGTAATGCAGGAATAGTTTCCAAAATGAACTTGAATTTCACATATGCCAGTGATGAGCTTTCATTATTCACTCCTTATGGTCTTTTCTTTTTAGACAGTTACTTGACAACATTTCTGCTTCCCTTTTGAGAAACACTGACAATTTGTTTTGAGAAACTTTCCTGTACGAAGATACCATGCAGGGAATCGGCACAACAGTGCATTATGGAGATAGAAGTCATCCCACTGACTCCAGAAGCTGCAGATAGGTTGTGCAGATACCCTTGCCTTCCTGACCACAACCTGACTGGGCAGCCAGCATGAATGAATTCTCAAATGATTGAGCTAATCTTCATATTACACTTATTGCTGCCAAGGTGAAAGGAGTGACCAGTGCAAATACGGAGAGCATTGGCCAACACAAAGCTGTTGCCAGCAGCTCTTTCAGCTCTGGAGGACATATATAGATTGAGTAAATAAGAGCAGTATTTTCTTAAACAGGCCTGAAATATTGAGACACAGTTTTGAGAGCAGAACACTTGCAGAGGTGAGCTTTCCTCATTCTCTCTACCTGTGACTATGTCTAAATATTTCTTAACCATAACTGAGATCTCAGCTGTTTATTTGTAAGTAATTTCTGCCCAAGAGAGCAAACAATCATGGAGTCAAGCCGCACAAGAAACTAGCTCCTGCTTCTGAAACTTTTACCTTCAAAAGGAAAGCAAAAAGGAACATATTGAAAAATATACACGCAGACAAAAAAAACCCCACATCATTAAAACTCAGACAAAGGAATCCCCCCAGTGTTTTTTATCTTCAAACCCCCCCTATTCTAGAGTGTTTTAATCTATATCAGGCTATTTTTTCTCCTTCTGGTTTAATGGAATAGTTCCTAAGTTATGCCTGTAGAGAAACTACTGCCCCCATGGTACAAATTTTCACTCCTAGAGCAACATCTAATTACTCTGAGTAATTTTTGGTTGTTCTGTTTATTATCTTTCATCATGCAATGAGTTATTAAATCTGAATTTTTCAGTTATTTGCAAAGATTTATTTCAGTATCATCATTTAATTACAGTCTGTTAATTCTTCATGACAAAAATGACGCATTTATCTGTTTTTAAAACATATAGTACTATAAAAAAAGCCTTTTGAGGCAAGTATAAATATATGCTATGTAAATGAAATTTCCCTTTAAATGATGTGCCGCTCTACTGAGATGACTGCAGTGGTTCTCCATTCTCTTCTTGCAGACTAACAACCCTCACTTTACTGAGGATTCTGTTAGAGGCTAGGCCAGTGCTGAATGTAGGCAGAGTACACAATAGATATCTAATCCTACATCTTTTGCAAGTGAAAATATAATCCTAAATTTTGTTCGTGCTTTAGGTTTACCGTTTGCAATACTTTCAAATACAACCTAATATGGGTTGTTTTAAAAAATGCTGTTAAGATCCGTAGCTTCAGTCTTATTTCCATTTTATAAAATTAGACTTTTACAATTCCATCATTTATATGCATTAAGCATTTAGCAATTTTGCATGTGATATACAAAACTGCATTTATGAATAACACTTCATGACCAGTCTGTGGGAGCAAGAGATATGATAGGATCTGTTTCTTAGACACATTACTTAAATGGATTAACTGTTCCTCCCATCTGTCTCTTACCATTTAAAATTTGTCTTTCCATGCTCTATTGATCACTTAGCATCTGATCATTTGATCACACTAGTGAGGTCTCTGGTACACAAGTCAATAATTCAGAATTTTGAAAAGTGATATTGAGTTTGGATTTCTCAATTTTCAGGTGCTCCAATTCTAGCAAGGGGTCCAGATTGTCAGAATACATCTTCCAAAACTGATCCTTCTTGAGAGTCACTAAACTCCTGAAACTCCCAAAACAATCACTACTATCCAGAAATATTTGATAAATTGCATTTCTTCACTATTTGTAAAACACAAAATTCAGAGAAAGAAAAGAAACTGTTAATTAATTTAAATCATAGCTGAGTAATTTAACTCATTATAAATGTTATCACCCAAAAATTCATCAAGATATTTCAATAATTTTAACCACTACCCTCTTTTTCCTCTTTTTAGCCTTTGTTTCTGCAAAGTTTCCTGTACCTGAATCATTTAATACAAAAACTCCTGTGCCTTTCTTCTAAATGTGCCTTTCTATCCAAATGATAAATCTATATCTGCATTTGCAGGTACTATATAAGTATAGATGTCAGTACTTCATCAAAATTGTGCTGCAATACATTGTGAGCGGACATAAAATGGTACTTAATGCCTGTTCTCACTGCCTTCATGTTTATGTTATTTCCACATAAAATTGTTAATGTTGTTTGCCTCATAGTCATCATGTGAGTTTTTTGGGGTTATCTGATAAAGATGATAAATGCAATTAAATTTCATTTGAAGATGGTAATAGTTTGTTTTCTACAGGATTTATTCCTAAATTTGTTAAAAGCTACGTTGTTTTCATTACTACTAGCTGTTGCCCATCTGCTCACATTTTGATTAAACCTGTGACTTGTAAAGCTATTTTTCATGAGAAATAAGGGAAAATTACAGTTTTTAAAATATAATTTTCTGTGTTTTCTTTATATACAAATTAAACTTTCCATACAACTACTGGCACTTTGAATTGTTATATGGAATGTAACTTGCAATATATCATTTCTCTAAGCTGGCACTGCACTACTTCATCTCACCCCCATAACGCCTAGGGATAGCATAAAAGAGCTCAGAAAAGAAGCATCTTTGGAGGCCCAGAACTTATGCTGCTCAGAGGAGGAACATAAAACCATACAAAGAATGCTGGAAGGGACTTCAAGAGATAGCTAAGTCACTCTTCCTTTCCTCTGTCAGGCAAGTATGTCTGGGGCTAACTTGAAAGATGTTTGTCTAACACTAAAATTTTCATTGAGAAAGGCAAATCTTTCCGCTGCAATTTAAGCTCTTCAGTTTTTGCTGTTGATCATGAACATAAGAAAGGAATTCTTCCTTTCCACTTTGAAGCAGTTTTTATGTACTTGAATGCCTTTAACATGTTTCTCTTCTGTCTTTGTAGTCTCCAAAGAATGCAAGTAGTCCAGTCTTTTCTAAAATGTCCTGGTTTTTAAACATTCAACCATTCTTGACTATTTTTTCCACTTTTTCCAAATGGTCCACATTAGGCTTGAAGTGCAAAGACTACAGCTGAGAAATTACAAAATATGTATTACATATGACAGTGAAAATACAATACTTGAATGCCTTAAGTAGAATTCCCTTTTTTTACAACAACATAAAATTGGTCATTCACATGTAACATGTAATTTTAAACAAACCTATTTTGACAGGCTATTAGCATCTTCCCCAAACTACTTTTGCTCTGAGTTACCACCTAAATGTAGACCACCTCTCTTTACTAAGTACAGCTTGGTCTCCATATGTTTATATGTAAAGTTGCTCCCAATTCTATATCTGAACAATAAAAGTAGTTCTCATTAATCAAGATATTAGCTACTATGCCTCCCGGACTAATGCCTGTTTAAGGTTGATTCACTGCAAGCATTATTGCATCTTGAACTGCTCAGAATACCTCTGGATGTGACCATCCAGCTAATTATGGACCCACCACTAAACAATTTCATTTGGACTATTCTTACCATTAGAAGCATTGTCAGATGTCAGTTGGTTTTGATTTGTTTTTTTTTTTTTAATATGTCAATGTCTTTGTAGGAATTTAGATATAGTTCTGCTACTCTTTGTCTATGGCCTACTGGGGATGTTATGCAACAGCTGGTCAGCAACAAGCTGGGCCAAACCAGTGCTGGCTCTTATTTTGCTTATATTTATCTAGCAGCTTACAAACAGTTTGATGATTTTCCAGTATTTTTCAATACTCAGCTTACAGTTTTCTTCTCCTCCCTTTTCCCAGTTTTCAAAGAGAGGGAATGTATTTCAATTTTCCAGCCTCCAAAGAATGTTGCTCATCACTTTGTTCCTCAAAAAATATAATTCTTATTTCTGAGATTGTTTCAGATGTAATTCTGAGATTAATTTTATCTAGGTTCTCGTCTAAAAAGCATTCTCTAGCTTTTTTTTTTTTTCCCCTCTTCTGGGAAACAGAATTCTGGGTGGGAATTTTATCCTTTCATTTGTTCTTAATTGCATTAGTCAGATGCATAAAAATCTTTCACCTCCTCAGCATTATCTACTCTCCATTACCTCCTTACCCAATTTTTCCTTCTGTTTGCACTATTCTTTTATTTTTGTCCTCATTGCTTGAGACATTAAAAACTTGTGATTCAACTTTTCAATTGTAATTTGATCTCATATTAAACTCCTGTCTTCTCCTTGTATTCAAATATCACTTGTCAAGTAGAAACTTTTACAAAGATTTTATGAAGCTTTATTGGACTTAATTAAGGTCTGTTTTGAAAATCAAGTATTCTGAGTTGGAGACTAAAAAAATATTTAGAAATTTTGTGATCTTAACTTAAAACCAAAGATAGATAACAAATTTATGAATGAAACCTGTTGTTGAATCTGAATGCAGCTTCATCCAAAGTAACAAATCTCATTCATAATTCAAGTTTTCTTGAATTTTTTTTTTTGATCTAAAGAAAAAGTGTTTAGCAATTGAGACAATGCAAAAGAAAAGTCACTGCAATCTTAATTTTGAGAGAGAATTATTATTTATTTCATAATCTGCGTGATAATTTTTAATTTGTTTCACAGAATGAAGAAAACAAAAATCCGTATGTTTAACATGTTGTCTGAAGCTCAAGAATGCCTTGATAATCCTCAGAAGAAGGCATTAAAATTTAAGTATCTAATTTTGAGAGTAGTTTAAAATTGAAAAAATTAGAAAAACACATATAATTGTATTCAGTATGCTACGCATATTCACTTTTCCTCAGTTTCAACTTAGGAATTTTCATTAGGATTTCATTTGCTCTTCTCATCACATATTGGTCATTTAAAGTATTGCAGTCAATCAATTGAATGATAAAGTTGACATTACCTTCTAGTTTCTAGTCCTAACAGCAATTAAGTAATCAAGAGTGGTATTAAAGGCTACATTACAGGGAAATAGCTCTTTAAAACAAACACCAGTACTATCACAGTACTAAAATGTTGATAACGTCCCATCAGGAACAGTGTGCACAATGCTGATAGCTATCCCACAGGAAGGAAGTTACCTCAGAAAAGGCAATGAGTAACGAAATACAACGCTGTATTTCAGAAGCCTGATTTGACTTTCCAAGAGTTGTGACTAAGTTTTCAGAAAGCAGAATAATTATTCAAAGTTATACAAATGATGTTAATGGCTTGTACAATTTTGCTTATTCATTCATTCATTCCAGTAAGAACAGAAGTACTTGTCATATTAGTGAAGTGTAAGGTGGGTGTGAGGTCCCTGATGATCCTATTAGCAAAATTCAGAATTTGCTATGTGAGCCAGATAGAAAAAAAAGAAGCTAGAGATCTGTCTAAAAAGATGACTAACAAACTTATAGAGCATGCTGCAGCTTAGTAGGGATAATTACTGTAAAGTATATATGCTAATACAAAATATTTTTTGTTCACAAATAAGGTTTAATGCACGATGTGGGTAAACTCTTCTTGTGAGGTTTCAATTCAGTATTGTCAGCCACAAGCACTCAAGTTATTTTAGTACCACACCTTGTGCCCACCCCACCCAAAAAGTGAGATTTGGAACAGAGCAGATATCAGGGTGAGTTTGTTTGGTTTTGTTCCTTACTGGGAATGCTTATCTTGCAATTAATATTCAGTCTGGAAGGCTAGAAACGTTTTTGATTATAAATGAAGGCTGAGGTTTCTTAGGTAATGATTTGTTCTCTGCAGCTCATATTTCAAGCAATAAAACAAATGAAGCGAAGCCCAACAAATAAAACTCCACCTATTCTGGGTTTGATAAGAAAAAACCTCATAAAAAACCTCTTCCAATTCAACTAATACTTTCAATATAGGTAAAAATAGTGAAAACATTTGGACCTTGCAGATTTCACCAAATGCATGCAACAAAGGTGGTGCTCACCCTTTTCTATGAAAGCACAAGGCATGGCCCAAAAAGGAAGCCACACAATTCTTTGAATTTTCATATAGAAAATAGGTATCTGTGCAAGGATTTTGGTATCAGTTTTACCTCCTTGGAAAGAATATTTAGTGTCCTATGCACTTCTGACAGGCCAGAAGGATTCCCCTACATACAGAATGGCAAAGAAAAGAGGGGAAAAATAGTATTTAGCACAACCATGCTCTGTTTTTTGGCTCTCAAGAATCCCATTCTGAAGCTCTTAACTCTGTTGTAAATTATATATGTTGGCTATTTAGCCATAGGTTGTATTTTACCAAGTGTTCTGGTTTGGGCTGGGATAGAGTTAGTTTTCTTCATAGTAGCTTGTATGGTGCTTGTTTTGGATTTGTGACCAGAACAATGTTGATGTCACAAGGATGTTTCAGCTGTTGCTGAGCTGTTGCTGAGAGTCAAGAACTTTTCTGCCCCTCACTCTGCCCCACCAGCAAGGAGGCTGGGGTTGCACAAGGATCTAGCCGGGGACACTGCCAGGATAGCTGACCCCAGCTGACCAAACAGGATATTCCATACCATATGATGTTGTGCTCAAAAACAAAAGCTGGGGGAAATATGGAGGGGACATAGGGTCAATGGTGTTTGCCTTCCCAAGTAATGGTTATGTATCATGGAACCCTGCTTTCCCAGAGATGGGTGAACACCTGTATGACTGTGGCAATAAATTAATTCCTTTGTTTTGCTTCTTCAAACAGCTTTTGCTTTCCATATAAAGCTGCTTTTATCTCAAACCAAAAGTTTTCATAATTTCACCCTTCCAATTTTTCTTCCATTCAACTTGTGGGGAGTGCGTGAGCAGCTGTGTGGGGCTTCACTGTCTGCTAGGGGTTAAGCCTTAAAAAGAATGGAGGCATTCAGCTTCCTATGCACAAACACTCAGTGCTATCCTAGAGACTATAGGATATCTGAGAAGTCCAGAGGGGAATATGACCTGTAGCAAAAGACAGGGAGACATAACTCTATATCTGGGTTTAGATACCCACACCAAGGGTATCTAAAATGTCGCTAAAAGAGTATATTTAAGAACTAAAATCACTTCCTGTGAATTTTGAATCTGGTACGTTGTAAGTAAACAAATATTTTAATAGGATAAAAGTCTTAGAATGTAATGTGAAGGTAGCTGAAAAACAATCCCATTGCCTACACCATCTGCGTTGCACCTACATAAATACGAACATCAGAAGCAGTAACATTAGTTTTGTTGTATTTTAGTACACCCACTTGCTGTTAGCAGACTCTGCTTCTAAGGCAAGTGTAGTTTAAAGGTGGAAAAATCCTTTAAACAGGAGATTATATCAAGTTTATTTGACTTTTGGTCCATGTCCACTGAGAGGGTAACACTAATAGGGTTAAACAAGAAAATGCCCAGAATGACCTGGTCTAATTGCTATGGGATTATATGACATTCAGAAATCCCTTCCAACCTTGTGATTATAATATTAAATATTCATTCAGATCAATACTAAATTCTGTTGTTTTACTGGCTATTTAGCTTATGTTCAACATAAAAGCAAATTAGGAATTAAATCAATCGACCACAAAAATATGTTTGTTCCCATGTGGAGGTACATCCAAGTCATAATATATCTGTTCTATTAATATCTTTGAAAGCTTTTCTCTCTTGCTCATGTAATTCTACATACTAAATTGGTTCTGTGACTATTTTAGCCTACTGTCCTGATTTCTGGCTACACGAGCCATTTCTAGGGCTCTGAGCTTTTGATACCATTGCAAACAGAAACAGCATAATGTAGACATCTTTGTCTTACCTAAAGAAGGGGCAGAAAAAGTCTCAGTGCCTAACCTGTGTGTTGTGAGAGCCACCAGAGATCTGTGGATTGAAGTGTACTCTAGCTCCAGAAGAGACACAGCTGTCCCTTCTCTGTTAGCCTGCACAGCCCCACACGTCCCTAAACATTGAGCAAACAACCACTGTTGAGGTGGAATTTAATCAACCTGCTTTTGTTTCAGCCCTCACCTATTTTTTTAGAGCAAAGTTGCAAGTGAAAAGAGCCCTTTGAGTAAGTTGTGGCATGCATTAGTTTTAATTTACTTTACCTGTAGAGGCATATATGTTAACATCTAATAGATAGCTTGATGATTCACCTTTGCTGCTGAGGGCAAAAAGATTACTTGCTCAGCTGAAGCGAAAATAGCTTGCTCTTTAAATCCTTTTCTACCCTAAAAGAGCTGTGTTCTCACAGAAATTCTGACATTGTAAGAAATGATCATGCCGGTGATCAAAAAAAGCCTCAGAAATGTAGAATCATCTAACACAGTCGATGTATTAAAGATGAATAAGGACAAAACTCTACCTGTTATGGTAATTTTTACCATTCTTGTAATAGGAAGAAGTATTCTACAACAAATACGAGCTAAAGTGGTGAACAGAATTTGCAAACTTTTCTTTTGATGAAAGATCAAACTTGAGATCCATTCTTGAGTCTTGGACCTTAATGGTTAATCTAGAAGAAAAGTGTCTCAAGACAGAAGAAGCCCGATCACCGGGCACTCTGCTCCGGACACTCTGACAGCTGATCAATTTTTCAGTAAAAATTTTATTTAACTGCATGCTATATTGACTCTAACACACTGAAGATTACACAAGATGAACAGTCAACATTTTCTGTACCTAAATTACAAGCCTACCGGGGAAACTTGATTTGGCTGCTATTGTTGGGGTTTTTTTCCAGGGGGAAGGGCAGGGGATGGGAAGCTGTGTGTGGTCTTTTGTTTGTTTGTGGGTTTTTGTTGTTGTGTTCTTCTAAACACTGCTGCTTTTGAAATTATTTTCAGCTTTATTCAAGGAGTGAAAGTTTGGATGTGCAGGCATTAGCATGGTTATACCCATAGTCTAATCTGATTTTTCGTAGCTTTTAAATATTGTCCGAGGTTATACACATTTGTGCACGAGCTTTAAATGCTCTGTAAGACATTGGACTATATCAAAAGACAGAAGGTAGTGGGGAATAGTATCACTCATGTAATTTCTGACAACAGTTTAAAAGGAATCTAGATACAGAGAAGACTGAAAGTTAAATCTTTACAAAATGATAAATTTATGCTGAAGTTATGCATGTATTATGTGGACACATTCTCTACATAATTCATTATTTTAGAGAATAATTCCTTGCAAACTTTACTTTTTGTGTAATTCCAAATAAGAGCTCTCTTTTATTATTAGTTGTTTATTAACTTCAATGTAGGTTTGGGAAAGGATGACTGACATCAGCTGACTGGATTATCTCAAAAATAAAAGGCAATTATGTAAAATACTTTAGTCTACCCTGTCTGTTTTCAAACAAACTGTGTGTATGTCATTCACAAATTACATTTAGCTCTTGGATTCAAAAAATGTTCTTCCAACTTAAACCTGAACACCAAATTTCCCTCTTCAAGTATGTAATACTTTCATTCTCCAAAGTTGAGTTATGTAAGTCTAATGTTATTGTATTAACATAGAACTGTATAATTGATTAAATGTGTTTTCATGCAACAAACTTTGTGTTTTTGCAAATTAATATGGAGTTTGACTTAGCTAATATAAAGTTTGGGATTCCACCAAAGAATTCCACCCCAACTGAAATCATATGTAGAGCAGTAAACAGTACAAGAGAAATAAATCACTCTGCATAACATAAATATCAAGAGTTTGTTATAGTAAACAGATACTTAAAAGGTAAAATAAAGCCCATTAGGCCCAAGGAACTGCAAGTCACATTCCATGCTTTGTTAAGACTGGGCATCAAATAACAGCAGTAAACTGGCTTTGTCTTTATTTCCAGCCTCAGCATAACAAAACAGTCCTAAGTATCTTCTGAACTGAGCAAACATTCAATAACATATTTATCTATGCCAGTGATATTTCTGGCATATTCTTTTTTTATTCTCCCTGATTTCTCTGTACTGCTGAAGCATCACAAAGAGACAATAAACAACATTCACACCCATTTTCACCAAATGACCTTAGATATGAACAAGGGAGGACTAGAATTTCATATCTCTTGTTCCATTATAAAGAAAAATATAATTACTTTTGTTCGTTCTGTTCTATCTATAGGTGTGTAATTTTGTGGGTTGTTTGAAGAAAGTTATAATTACCTTAAAACTATGAAGTAGTAAGGATACTTGGATTTCAAAAATTACACAGAGTTGTAAGCATATGCATATGTGTGTGTGAAGCTGCAGGCAGATATCTTGTTATCAAGTGATTTAATGTATTTAAGAAGAGAATTTCAGAGATCTTCTCTATGGCAATAGTGTGAAGTTCTGTAGATTGGCATTTTTAGCACAGGAATATAAAAAAGTTTATTCTTTCTTTTAAACAAATCTTGGAACTGTTTCATAAAGTTCTCTGTTATAAACTGTCAGAATAACTGAGAATAATGGTATGAAACGAAGAAAAAGTAAATTTAGGCTGAGCATCAGAACAAATGAATGGTGAGGAAATAACTAGAAGTCCCAGTTGGAGAGGATAAAATACTTTCATTTGAGTGATTTAGAACTTGGAAATTCATTTCAGTGAAAAATCCAGCACTTGGAAAAGAATGACCCAGATGAGTATTGGTTTCTCAGAGTCCTTTCTAAGCTGATTGTGTGGTTCGCATGATAGACTATCATTCTATCTATTTAGTTCTTACTGCTTCTTTATGATAATGTAGTTGATATCATATAATGTTACAGATTCATCTCTGCAGCATTTTCATAGAGCTGCTCAGGCAGACAGTTTTTAATAGGGCCATAACCCCAGCTGAAGAGAAACCTGATGGCTCAAAGGGTAAAAGGAATGTGTCAACTATTTATACAGGTTTTGATAATATCTTGAGATCACGTACTGAACCATATATCACTGTAATAATTAAGAATAATATTTAAATTAAAGTTGCATTAAATATTTCTTTACTTTTCATTTTAAAATTGTGATATTACATATAGATTATTTTTATTAAAAGACTATGTAATGAAACTTAGTATCCCAAATATCTACACACAAATCAGTGAACATTCAGAATTTTAAAAAATTATTACTAAGATATTTCAAATTCACACTGAGGATCCAATACTTTGAAATTGATCAGAGCTCCTAAGATTCTGCTTTAGTTATGTTTTGGAGGATAACAAATACCTTCATACTTTGGAGGATAACAAATACACACATACTTTGTCTGAAGAGTTCCTAAGTAGTCTATTTTTTGTCAAAAATGGTGCACAGATCAAAAGATGCACTGAAAATTCATGGTGAAAAAATTTCTTTTCCAGTGTAGCTGGGCTGTTAGTTCAGAAAGCTGGTGTTCAAGAGACAGGGCTCTGGCAGGGGTTTTCTGCATTGCAGGTTCATCTCAGGAACTGCACTTTGCCCAGCAAGGTCGCCAAGCTCTACACAAACACTTAAAATTCTTAAATAAGACCTCCATGTTTCACTCTCTCTTTGTGCATCAGTACTTGAATGTTGAGCCAATGGAAACCGCCAGATAAATCCATGTAACTGAGAAATGAGCCATAGTATCATACAGCTGCCTTTCCAAATTAAAACCAATTCAAACAAACAAACCCAAAATAAAAACCTTTAAATGGAAGATGAAAAAAAACATGTGAACTAGCTTATAGATGTGTTGTAATATTCAAATATTGTTTTCATCTTTGAAGAAACTCTCAGACTGACAATCACAGACATAATTAATGCTGTTTTTTCTCTTTTTTTTAGCATTTTCCTGATAATTTTTATTTTGTATAATCAGTCTCTACTACATTACTTTCCAAAAAGTATTATCCAACAGCAGAGAAGAAGTGTATCTTCAGAACCTGAACAAAGCTTAAGCAAATTTATAGATCTGGCTTGGTGCATCTAGAATTTTGGAAAGAAAAACTGACAGAAACAGAGGAGTTATTTTCGAAAGGCATTCTCTTCACAGGACAAAACCAAGGATGAACAAAAAAAAAAAATCACAGAATCACAGAATATTCTGAGTTGGAAGGGACCCACAAGGACCATCAAGTCCAGCTCTTGGGCGAATGGCTTATAGAGGGACAAAACCCACAACCTTAGCTTTGTTAGCACCAGGCTCTAACCTCTGAGTTACTCTCAGGGTCATGACTATGACTTTGAAAGCTTTTGGACTCCCTGACAACCAGGAATACCAAATGTTCTCTCAGTTAAAATAGATTTGATAAGTCATTTCTTGAAGTACCAGTAACAGATGCTTAAGTGTATGTTGGGAGTGAAATAAAGTACATTCTCATTTGCATACTTCTGTGGAATTTAAAATTCAGAATCAATAGATTTTTCTCAAGATTTTTAGATGCTCTCTGATATGTTTTTCCACACTCTCTCATGCTATGGATTGAAAACAGTACTTAACACTGATGAAGAAATAGTTGCTTTAAAAGTTAAGCCTTAGTTACCTTAATTTTAAAGTGCTTGACTCATCTTTCTCAGAACATCTCCTGAATTAGAGGATTACTAATGGCTTAGTTACAGTTTTTCATGTCTGGCTGATCTCTTTCACACTATTTTAATTTTGCAGGTATTATTCTCCAATTATTTTAGCTATTACTGATTAATCCTTATGATATGGATATTGATACATGTAAAGTAATTTTCCGGGATCAGACTACATCTGGATTTAGAAAAGCAGGAAAATACCTGAAATGTACATACCTATACTAATTTTTAAATTCAGTGGAAAAATGGTAGCAGTAAATGCAGTTTGGACTGGTGACACAGAGTTAGTTTTTTCTCTAAATTGTTAATTAACACAGTTCTTTCATAAGATATCAGTAGGGGAAATCTGAAAAAATGGAAATTGTTTGGTAATAAAATGTAATAGTAGAACTCAAACTATCTCTTTATTAATTTTATTTAAATAATATAATATTTGAGTAAACAATGTTTAAAAGTGAACATTTTTAGTAACCTCCTTCATCTTTTGATTAATGGAAATTAAAATGAACAGTTTGTCCCTTTGAACTAATCATGAGGTAAATAATACAATACTGAACAGGATGCAAATAATTAGAATCAGTAGAGTGTAACCATGTTTGTGACCCTTTACTAATGTAGTTCCTAAGTATTCTTATATAGCATAAAGTGTGTACTAGGTACATTTTCAATGCTTTAGAGCATCAATTAGCCTCCTGTATCTCCATGAATTATATTTTGCATGTTGGCAACCTATTTCCTTGTTGTGTCTTTGCCATTGAAGGGTGAGAACATCAAGACAAGAATGAATTACATATTTCAGAATCATTACAATTTCTGAGTTCTTTTATTGGCTTATCCCAGGAGAAAAATGTCTTAATGCCATGTGAATGCTTTCAGAGTAAAATTCTCTGAAATGCCCTCAAACTGATCAGGTAAAGAATAATGACATTTTTCTCAGAGCACTTATACCTCATTCCGAGGCAGATAAATCATTCACAGAGCCAGTGAGACCAGCAGGAAGCAAAGAAAAACCCAGCAGGGATCACTTCAGGTAACTTTGCACAAGCTTTCAGATTTCTCCTTCAGACTGCACTGGTTGCTCTGTACATTCCAGAACTTTATTGATGCTTTCTGAAAGCTGCAAATTGAGAGTAGATCAGACGTCCTCATGTCCTGGGACATGAACTTGGATTCTAGGCCTTGCTTAACCTGTTGCTGTTGATTTTTGGAGATAAGCACAATATGAGGTTCTAATTATACAGTATGTGGCCTACCAACAAATCATTTGTGTTAGCTCAAGAGTCGGCCATTGCTTTGAAATTAAATTCTCTTTTCCCCTCAGTTTCCATGATGCAACCAGCCAAAAGGTTTCCTACCTGTGTGACTATTTTTCTGTATAAAATATACAAATTAAGCTACATCACATAAATAGAAAAAAAAAGATCCAAGTGAGACAAGATTGAAGACTCGAAAGGATTCACCCCCACCTTCCTTCCTTCTTTCTTCCCCTCCCTCTACAACTACTCTGTCTTTGTCCCTCTTGCAGTTAATATTTTAATTTCTTCTGATTTTTGTTGCACCTCCTTTTTGAAAACTTCTCGCACGTTAGAGAACCCTTCCTTGCTATGTCTTTTAGTTTTTTGTCTTCACTGCAGAAATTTTTCCTAGCTGAACATATTCACTTGTTCTCAAAGTATTTTTCCCTGTCTCCAGGAGACTCTGCAGTGCCCACCCACAGCAGGAACACACCACCTGGCAGCCCTTCTTCCAGCCACACCTTCTCAAACAAAGCATACAGGAAACGACACATACACAATGGACCAAGAACAAACAGATTTAAAATTTCTACCATCTTTCACACAGTTCACACCCTCCTTTTATCTTAATTGCTGGATCTGGGTCAGTGCCAATCTGGGGTGGCTTTTAAAGAATATGAAATAAATAAGATGAAATTGGAACATTCCATGTTATTTGCTTCCTATCTGCATAAGGATTTAAGTAAGAGATTTAGGTAAATTATAGAATGATTGGTTGGATTACTAGAGTACAATTAATAGTTTATATAGCTCCAGCCACTGCAGTTTATCTCTTATGGTTTCCAAGTCTACAGTAACAAAAGGTGATCAATATTTACCCCTTTAAAAAAAAAAGTTTAAAGGACATATTTTTGTCTGCTGAATCTTATCACTTCATTCCAGCTGAAAAGTAAATAAAATTACACTCAAGAATACTTGATTGCTCTCCAAAATTTTTGAAGACAGTTTGTGAGGCTGGTTGTTTTGCTTCAGACTTTGCTCTGGAGGCTTCTAAGATCATATTTCAAAAGCTAAGAATATTTAAATAAAGAATGGGCACTTTCCCAAATGCTAGAAATACTTACTCGCTTCTGATTAGAATAGATTTTTGGCACCTGCTGACATTTGTTACACTTGTTACCTACAGGTGATAGCATATTGTTGAGCTGACATTTTCAGGTCAATTAAATTGCCCCACAGAAAAAAAAAAAGGTGATTTGCTACAGGAAGCCAAATGTAATGCATGATTAAAACTATTTGGAACATTTTCTGGAAGAAAACTTTGGTGAAACATAGGATTATATCAAAGCTGAAAAAATCTACAGTCATACATCTGCTCTACCCAGGTTCTTAATAAGAAAACTCTAGGTTTGAAACTCATCCAGACAGCAAAGAAGTTATGCTTGGTCTCCAGTATTTCTGCATATAGAGCAAATTCCAACCCACCAACAGGCTTATATAAGCAAGAAAAATAAACCAGCAAACAAAAATTCTTTTATCATTACAGTGTGACACTGAGAAAATGAAAATTAAACTTTGAAAGCTGTTCACAAATAAAATCATTAATTATTGCAGAGCATTTTTGTATGGATAGACGAATCTTTCTATGCTGCAGATCAGTAAATGAAATACACAAAGAAAATAAATTATAGTTTAATTTTTTTATTACATCAATATTTAGATTTCAATTATATATTAGCATGGTTTTATGTTTCCATAAGAAAAAAAAAAAGTTTTACCTGCTTTAGTTTCAATTTTTTTGCCCTGGAACTTTCCATTAACATCCAGTTAATATCCAAAAGCAAAAGGATAAATTCATGTGATATAAAGCTGAAAGTCTTCTTTCTTAGTTTCAGTTTAGTTTAAGCACAATAACAGGTATTTTTGAATTATGCTGGAAGAAGGAGTTTGTTCCAAAACTAGTGCCCTCATGGAAAGCTATGTTCTTGTGGCTTGAGCTGAAGAGAGTGGAATAATTTTACTGCTCTAACTTTCTTGGAAACACTGGAGATTCTGGAGATTAAGTATTGTTTCTGTTATATTCCATTCCTTTCACTGTGAACAAATAATTCAATTTCTTTTTGCAGTTTGGCATATCTAAAGCATTTAAAACTGTATTCCACTTTCCCATCTTACCTAGTTGTCTTGGAAACTATCACAGGAAGGAACTGGCTCTGATTTTTTATATCTATTTTGCTTTTCACAATTCTCTAGTCTAGCTATCAAGTGAATTACTGAGCACTACTAAAATATTAAAATAAAATGCCTACTGGTAGTCAAAATCTGAGGGTCCTTTGCAATCTGGAAATAAAAAATCCTCTAGTCCAAAGGAAGAAATAAAGAATCAGAAGAAACTTGGACCCATTAAGTTCAAAGTCACAACACAATTTTTTGTCAATGGGTTTGAGTTTGTTCATCTGATTTTGTTATTTAAAGGCTGGTTTAATTAGTAATGCTAATTAATTAAATGAGATTCTCATATATGCAATTTGGGAACCTTCACAATCAAATTTTCAATAAAAAGTACACTTCTGACAAGTTTGGTCAGTCTGGTGTTTTTGTTTAGCATATGCGTTTTCTAATTTAAAAAGCAGAAATGTTCAGTTTTTTAAAAGAAAGTTAATATATTGTTTATTTCCATGTTATATATTTATGATTGCCAAGTGGGATAACAGAAATTTTAAAATTATGTACAATTTCACATTTTGCTTTCCATTCTAGGGTCTCACTCTCTTCACTGTCGTCACCAAGTCTAGCAAGTTTACTAGCATAAAAGAATAGATAAGTACCCATATTAAGTGTCTTTCATTTAATTGTGCTAAGTGCTACAGTTATTAGTAAATTGTGACGAACATTACCCAATCAAATGTCTCTCCAGAAGATATTGCAAGTTAAAAATTAATTGTTTATGAGCTTTTTAAATGTCAGGCAGTATACTGAACACAAAATAAAAGAAAGTAAGGGTTGGTGATGAAGCTGAATGGCAGCAATAAAAGTGTTTTCAGTGTCTGCCCAGCCTGAACATTTTGGAAGAAGTAACTGATGTGTATCACGGCTGCTCTGTGAAGAGGCAGATGAATGAATATGTCTTGAGCACTATCAGTGTTCCTGTCTGTCTGTAGAGGACTTCAAACTCTTTTCACTGTGACATGACACTGATTTAAGCGGTCACAGCTTCTGCCCTTTTTGTGAAAAGTTCAGTACTGAACTAATTTTGGATCTTTTAAATTTCAGTGTGAGTTTGAGACCCACTGTATTCAGTGTGTCACCTCAGTTATACAAGCCATCTTTACATCCTGTCATGAAACCTGACAGGTAAAAAGCTAGTAAAGTTACCACTGAATATCTACAGAGTATGAAAGATGACTGCAATATTCAATTTGCAAATCAGAAAATATGTTTTCATAAATATGATTATGTTTCACACACATACATTAATGAAAATGAATGCAATTACTAGTACATGGACCTGTTCCATGTTTGTCTGTGTCTTCCCTTATATGAAGGATAATATCGCCAATTCCAGTATTGCCCAGATTCATGCAGAATATTTAAGCAAAAATGATCTAAGCACATTTGCATTTCCCCTTCTCAGATGAGGAAGCCTGCTTGCCTGGAATTCATAGATATTCTTTTGGAAAGAGCATATGGTCAACCCCTGAAGAATCCCCTTCCTGATGCCTGGGGTATGAATAAGCCAGTTCATGACACAGAGGAGCAGAGCACGGAAGGAAGAGCTATAAGAGTAGGTCCTTCGGAGGACTCAAGGTGGAAAAAAGAACAAAAAGAGCTCGAAACCAGGAGTCTAATATTCTGAGAGAAAACATCCAGACACACAGAAATAGTGTGCTAGTATCAAACTAGTCCAGTGGCCATGGAGATTATTCTGTAGCACCTTAAGGCATTGCCAGGAGTGGGTGAGAGGGGCTCTCCCTTCGGAGGAGAAGGGTGTTTCGTCTGGTGGGGAGAAAACATAGTGGGGTAGAGCCAGTCTTATTGTCATGGGCTTTCCGCGAAAATAATTTTTGTCTTATACCTCTCGTTAATATTGTAGCTCTTAATGTTTGTTTTCTTATCTCATTGCTATTTCCAGTAAATTGTTCTTATCTCAACCTGTGATCTTTGTGTTTTGTGCTTTCAATTGAAGGTGGAGAGGGAGCGAGTGGTGACATGATTTTAGTGGGACTACTAAATTGGAGAATACCATTCCTAAACCATGACATAGTTAATAAAATCCATCAGGATATTCTTGATAAAAGATTTAGTCTTAACCTATGCTAAGCTGAAACTCATAAACCTAATAAACCTATGACCCCAGCAACCATTTCCCTTTGTATGTTTTGATGAAGACAGCCTAATATCAGATTTATCTGTATTGTCCTTCAATATATTTGCATTGTGCCAACATGAGCAGGCTCATACAAGTTGTTGAAAGAGAGCAGAATTCAAACACACTCCAGGAATGGAGCAGAAGTGAGATGTGACCTGACAGTATGGTTAATTGGCTTTAAGAGTATTGTGAGATTTTGTTCACATAAGAGCAAAAAATAAGAAAATGGGAAAGCTGTGCACTTCTGTTGAAAAATAAGGAGATTTTAAGGTCTATCCTATCTGTTTTTCTAACGCGTATTTTTAAATTGACTCTTCATGAAAGAAAGACACTTGGTACTCTGACTCAGTGCAAAGTATTATATCCACCAGCAGGTAATAGTTTTCCCATCTCACAGTTTTATTACACTCTGATTATTAGAGTGATTTATTATTTCCATTTGTGTCACTTTTCTTGTAAGAAAAATAAATCATAGGCTGACCAATTCTGTGGCACAAAGAACTGTGAGACAGCACAGGCAATCATATTTTGTGCTACTCAATTTTCCACACTGACTTTTAGCCACTAATTTTTTGTAACCATTTTATTTGTAATAAGTGGTAAAAATATTGATTAGAGATCAATGTGGTTTCCAACTAGGCAGTGTTGGCTTGAAAACCGAACAGAGAAAAGAAGTTGGAAAAGAAACTTGGATATTCTAGTAGCATTCCTGAGTGTGCTAGTTGAAGATCTCTTAAAACAATCTAATAAAGATCTAATAAAAAGGAGGGTACTTTTGAAGCCCAGTTCAAAACCATGTATCTATCAGATCAGAATCAGAACGGTTGAGATTGGAAGCAACCTCTGGAGGACCCCTGGTCCAACCTCCCTGCTCAAGCAGTGCTACTTACAGCCAACTGCTCAGGCATTTGAATGTCTGCAAGTAGGGAGGTTCCACAATGGCCCTGGGCAGCCTCTGCCTGTGCCACAATCAACCTCACAGTGAAAAAGTATTTAGTGACGTTCAGACAGAACACCCCGTGTTTGAGTTTGTGCCCATTGTCTCTGGTCCTCTCAATGTGCTCCACTGCAGAGAGCCTGGCTCTGTCTCCTTTACACCCTCCCCTCAGATATTTGTACACATTGATGAGATCTCTCAAAGCCACCTCTTTTCCAGGCTGAACAGCCACAGATCTCTCATCTTTTCCTTATAGGAAGGATGCTTCACTTTCCTAATATTTTTAGAGGCTTTTCACAGGGCTCTTTCTGGTATATCTATGTCTCTTGTACTGGGGACCCCAGAATTGGACACAGTAGTATAGGTATGGCCTCATCAGTACTGAATAAAGAAGGATCGCCTCCTCAGCCTTGCTAACAATACTTCGCCTAATTCAGCCCAGTTCAGGAGTATCACTAACCTTTTTTGTTGCAAGGGTATGTTCCTGGCTCTGCTCTAACTCCCAGATCCTTTTCTACTCCCAGGTCTCACTTTGCAGTGGGGTGGCCCCAGCATCTGCTGTTGCACAGTCTTTTTCCTTCCCAGGTGGACGACTTGCATCTTTGAATATCATGAGGCTCCTTTCAGCCTATTTCTCCAGATTGTCAAGGTCCCTTTGAATGGTAGCACAGTTATCTGATGTATCAGCTACCCCGCTCAGTTTTGTGCCATTTGCACACTTGCGAACAGTACACTCAGTCCCACCATCCAGACCATTAAAGAGCTGAACAGGACCAGACCCTGTATTGCTCCTAGGTGTACACTGCTAGCTACTGGCCTCTAGCTAGATTTTATACTACTCATCACCACCCTCTGGATGTGGCCATTCAGCCAGTTTTCAGTTCACCTTGCTGTCTCTGCATCCAGCCCTTACTTCATCAACTCCTCTATGAATATATTATGAAATACAGCTTTGAAAACATTACTGAAGTCAAGGCAAATAATATTGTTTGCTCTCCCCTCATCTATCAAGACAGTAATTTCATTATAGGAGATCATCAGGTTGGTCAAACATGGTATAAGAATATTTCTTATGTGTCTATCAAAAACTGTCTTTTAATTTTTAGTGCTTAGTTCACATCTCAGAAGCTAAAAACATTAAAATAAGAACCAAAAAAGAATGTACTACATAAGCTTTAAGGATACAAATAAACACCACCACTATATAAAACCAAAAAAGATTTTTTTGGTGTTAATTACTGGAAATGAGATTCAAAGTTTTATTAGGAAAACGTCATGACAGGAACCTGGTTCTGATATACATAAAGCCACAGTTTTCAGGTTTGTGAGTTCTTGAAAATATGTCAGTAACCCCAGGTCATAATATCTCAAATATTTAAGTTATGGAACTTCTTTCCTTGGTTTCTTAATTCTCCCCAAATTATTCACTGATTGGTACCCAGTGTTCAGCAACAAATATGTTCATAGGTTTGGATGATACTCCTTCATATGAATGTTCATTGCTGTTCTCAGGGCTTTCATGTCTATAGTTAAAGCAAATCTTATTTTTTTTTCCCGTAGATACCATTTCAGGCTTGAGCAGTCCTTTGATCAATAGTACTGTCATCTGCAGCACTATAAGTTCAAAGTATAAATTCAGTAATGGAGAAATGAAGTGCAATTGTCCTGATAAGATTGCAGACAATGAAATATAAATGGAGAAAGGGAGATGGGTGAAAACAAAAAAACCCCAAAAAACTACAAACTCAGTACTATACTCACTGATTTTGTGCTATGCTGTCTTTTTCTCTTAGTTACTTATAAAGTATGAGAGGCCATCAGTCTAGTAACTAATTGCTGGATTATACTTGTGATGGAGCAATACACATGAACATCTGATTTCAGTTACCTCAAAAATTTTACATTTCAAGCAATGCTTTGTTTACACTCATTCTAGTTGGTGATGTATTTCTTGGGTTTTATCACATAACGTGCACATATTTTTGGAAAATGAGTCAGTCTTTACAATTGCCCAAAATTCTGTCTTCTGTTCTTTCAGTTCCTTCTTGTGCACTCTGCTATCACAACCATTGCTTTTTCAATGTACTCTTTGTTCCCTTCATCATAATCAAATCCGGAAAGTGACGCTCAAGGTGACTCCTGTTTACGAGAGTTGCTTTCATTTCTCACAAAGCTTATAAAAATAGTAGCTGTAGATGTCAGACTACAGGTAACAGCACATGTTCTATATTTTCACATTTTTATATTTTAAGTAATGATAATTTTTTTTCCAGGCACATTCTGCTTGTCTTCATTACTGTGCTGGACTTTGTAACCATTTTAAATAAGAGGAAGAAGAAAGGGAAAGCGATCTGACTGAGAGCTTTCAAGAAAGCAGGAAATCAAGCCTGTGTCTCCCAGGCTGAAGATCCTAGCAACTTGTGACAGTTTATAGATGGACTCAATGATCTTAAAGGTCTTTGCTTCTATGAGTCTATACTTATCATTCTATACTTACCATTTATTAAGAAAAAAAAAACAAAAACCAAAAAACACAAGAAAAAACCTCATGGTTTTGTCTTTATGGTGAACTCTTTATGTTATCCATTCCTACTAGTTAGTGTTACTGTGTATTGAGATTCTTGTTAGATTTTCAAAGCAACACTACTCCACTAATTTTAAAACAGGTGAAACATACATGGCACAGCCCTTCCCTGCACTGAGATACAGTCTCAGCCATTTTATCCAGTGAAAACTAAACACTCTTTGCTTGATTCTTCTTGCCATACACTAGTAAATCTTTCCAGAGTAGAGCGCGTTGCTTTCCCTGAGACAGTGAGGCAATATTAATCTTCTCTAGTGTATTTCTGCTCACCTTGTAATTTACAGAGTTAATTTGATATCCTTTAGACACTACTGAAACCTTTCATTACATGTCTGAGGAGTCAAGGTCAGCAGTATTCTTTAACATTGCACAGCAGCATTGCTGTTTATGGCGATCAGTAAAGTTAACACCAGTAAAAATGTTTTGCAGCATTTTGTCAACTCTTAATTTAATTTTTTTTTCCATTTGAGAAGTTATAAATTGGCCACAGCTTATTGCAGACATCTGTTTCTGTTTATTTGCAGGTAATGAAAACCTTCTCCAGCCACATCCAGCAAAGGGACCTTACAGTATACTAGGTATTTTTTATTTTGACCAAAGAAGTTGCCTAAAATTGCTTTCTTTACCTGAATAAAGTGTTTCAGGTATTCCCACCAAGTATTTTTAGTGGCAATTCTCTTTAAAGAAATGCTGAAAGAAAAATCAAAACTAGATCAGTAGCAAATACACAGTACAATAAAATCAGCTCCAAATTTCTTTGAAAAATTCAATGTGATAAGGTCTGGAGTCAACAAAATGGAAAAATGTCTACTAATAAGATAAATGCTACACATGAGGAGAGGATATAAAAAAAACCCAAACAAATTTAAGACATAAACAATCAGTGGCAGTGACAGCTATTAGATTGTAAATTAAAGTTGGGGGGGTATAATAATTTAATTTCTTTCACACAGAACTCGATTTTTAAATTCCCCCCCCCCCCCCCAAATAAAACCTCACATTTTTTATCTTTTGGATCAATAATGGCTGCCTCCTTTATCTTAAGTTTATGTTGGTCAAAGCTGCAGTTCACCAACTTCCATGGACTCAGATTTGTAATCAAGTTTTGGCTGATATGTTCTACCTGTCCACATACATGTTCTTAAGACATAAAATAAGGGAAAGTCCAACCTAATTGTGTTATTCTTTTTTTGGCCACAGGCTAAAAGGATACCCAAAGTTAGAACCTGTGGCTCAGTTGACATATGATAACTTGTATATTATTCCCACTGAAGTAAAATAATCACTCGTTTGATCTGGAAACTGATGTAGGTACTCTTAGGTACTTAGACTCCATTTAAAGAATTTGCTTGGAATACCAGCTGAGCTCTTTGCTACTTATACTATAAGCATTCAAAAGCTGAAGAAAAAGTGTGAATTTTCAAATTTGCATACAGTAACTGGAAAATGAACTGATTTAGAAAAAAATTTGAAGTAATAAGAACACAAAACATGGTAATACAGGTGAGCACATTTCAACTGGGATCACTAAATCACTAAAAGTGCCTTAATCCAGCACTGTGTACAAGAGTGGTAGAGCTATTTGAGATATTTCTGTTCTCAGATACCTTTGGCTGAAAGTTTGTCTTTCAGAAGATAGTCCTTTATTACACTCTTTGAAAAATGACACTGACCTTTCCTTCTTTTTTTCAGGACACCTCAGCACACTGTTTCAAGGCATGGTGTGCTAAGGTAGTGAGAGACACAGATTCAGGAGGTATTTGTCTTACGAATGCTTGTGGCAGAAAGAAAATAATGTTACATAGAACGATCACAGACTTCCCAGGAGAATTTTCCCAGCAGAAAAAACATAGTGCCTGATGGGTAAAACTTCTTGAAAAAGGGAGAGGTATTTAAAATACCTCAGGCCGAGGAAGATGTAGAATTTAGCTGGTGGATACCTTCAGCATCAATCTTTATCCTCCAGTCCTCTACAGATACTGCAATATTATTACGTATAACATAATATCCTCCGGCTAATGTGGATAATGTAACTAGGCCATTTTTTTCCCCTTATGCAGTCTAAAACCATACTGAATAAGGCATAAATAATCTGTGAGTAGGCAAGATGCAAGCAGCTTGAGGCCAATAATTGGACACTTAGATGTGGATCACAAAGCTCCTTTTGATTTGCATAGTTCTCTGTTCTAGTTTCCACCAAACAGTGACCCATTTAAATAAGGAGAAGAGAATATTAGGGCAATAGGGCATTTAATATGCCAATCATAAAAGATACTACAAAGGCCTTTCATTAATATATGTCAACACCCAGCACTACCTACCTCATGACTAGTTTACAAGCATCTTGTTCCAGAAAAAAGCAACTCTTCCTGTTTTAAATGTCAATCAAGCAGCGTTAGCATATGGTCTTCTTTCATACTTAGATAATTCTGCCAACACTGTCATGGACACTAGAAACCATTATTTTGGAGAAAATTCTCCTTTAGTTCTCAATTCAAATATCTTCTACAGCACATTAACCTATTCCAGTTTCTGGTATTAGTTTGACTGCATACATAGCAATCATACAGAACAGTACCAGTTTTTCTGCATGACTAATGATCTCAAGCAAGAAGAGAGAGACAGCCACACCAACAGCACGCCCACTATCTTTTTGCATCATATGGACTTTACACTCACCAATCTGTTCACATACAGGGACTTTTTTTAAGTCATTGTAACCAAGAATTTTAAAGAGATAACATGTAAATAAAATGACTGGCAGTAAAAAAAAAAATCCAAACAAGCTGGACATAACACCATTAAGCAAATTTACTGAGTCCAAATGACTACCGTTCAGGGCTATTCCAACATTAATTCGAAAAAGGTGCAGGCAATTTTCATGTTCACAGAGTTGTGCAGTTGCTGTACCATAAAACAATATATTCCATTCTGTCTAGTTTACGATAAACTGGAATTTTCACAGGTAATTTTAAAAGCATATGTTACATAATACATACTATCTCATATGTTATGGAGATTATATAAATATTTATGTATAATATACTTAGATATAGACATAGTTATAGATATAGATGATATATTATAAACTGAATAAGCACCCAGCCTTCATGAACCTCTCAGAACATATTATCTGTAATTAAGCACAAAGATACAGAAATTTCATTCACCAGTTATACACATCCTTTGGAGCTGGAGTTGTGCTATGACTAGGAGACATTCGTGTGATGGAGGAGTCGGTCTGTAAAACACGACAAGGCACCGGCCAGCATGCACTGATTCCAGCTACTCATGACCACCAAAGTTACAGCATATGGCTCTGCAAAGAGAAGTCATAGGGTTACAAAAGTTTTCTGGGAATCCTATAACTTCTTTGAGCTTTCTTCTTTAGCTCCAACTACCTTTATTTCATCATTAAAGGAGAGGATCACAGGGAACATTTTCAGTAGTATAATTAAATGTACATGGAGTTAATCTATGTTTAATCTGGGCAGCATTTACTCTTCATCTCACTGTTTTTCCTGGAATACCAGAAAGATAACTTTACCCACCCACAACACTGTCATGGTGCTCCTTGCTTCATGTTCAGCAAATTCAACTACAGAATGACAAAATATTTTTAATCTATCACAAGCTGAGGAAATATACATTTTATTTGAAATATTTCTTTATTTCAGCCAGTCTGCACTGCAGTATGTTCTTGGGAAGCTGGTGAAAGGAGTGTGAAAAAAAAAAAGTATATATATTTCAGTGATCAAACATCTACTGACTGTAGTTGTCTGTATGTGGTCTGATTTTAGACAGGAGGGAGCATGCTGTGCCCAGAGTGCTAGAGGATCATTATAACTCAAGACCAAGGCAGATCCACTTGTGGGAGAACATAAATCTGTGCTTCAGCCAGGTGAAGTCAGCTTTCATTTACTGCCTGGTCTATGCTGGGTGCAACTGAGGTTACCTCTCTGGATGTGCAGATTGCATGTGTTTGGAAAACTTAAGTGACATATTGTTTGAAAGTCAGAGCAGGAAACTTACTGAGGGGGGTGACTGAGGTCTCTCTATTTAAGTGCCTATTCCCTTCTGAGATTTTGTGATGAACAGAGATAACCATCTGTGCTCAATTGCTAGTTATGGTTTTGTAACATCAGCATCTGCTGATAAAGAAAATAAGGGAATGTGTGCCTACAATAGCTGAAGCCTCATTTACCACATCAGAATTCACTTTCTAATTGTTCAGTTTTATTTTAGTCAGAGTACAGATGTTGTCACTCTTTCTGCCATCAGAAATTATCTAGACTAAGACATTCTTAAAATGGTGTGTTAGATTTTTGTGCTTGATTATTTTTTTCCAATATATTTTGGATATTTATAAACAAATAAAAAGTATAAATTTTGTCCTTCATGTCTCAAATTAAAAGAAGAATGTTTTTCAAAAGTTTTTTTTCTGTGTAACATCCTCGCAATCTAAAATGATGGTTTTAGACAGGGGAGAGATGAAAGTGAAATTTACTGGAAAATCACAGAACATATGTTTCTTTTGTGCCAACTCTAAAATATTAGTTCAGAATGTCTACCTGTATGCTACTGAGAATTCTTGACAATGTTGCAGCACACGACATATTAATCCATAAAAAATCAGTCTCACTCAAGAACGGCTCCTAACCATACACCTGCACTAAACGCAGTGTGCATCACATTGATGTAATCTAACTATTGGATACAAAGTTGTATATTTCACTTCCCATAGTTTTTCTTTTACAAAACAAACATAAATTAAAGAATAAATTGAACAACTTCATGCATGGGGACCCAGCTTCAGTAAAAAGACCAGAGACTAGTCCTTAGTTATATATTAACTATACAATGAATTAAATACTTTGGGGGGGCAAATTTCCACAATGCTTCAAGATGCGGTGAAATAGACATAGTAACAATGAAGAAAATGATAAATATCAGAAGAATATCTTTGTAAAGGCATCAGCAAAGGAAGCAACTGAAGTAGTAACCTAGAATATTATTTCCTAAAAGGATTAATGTACACATGAAAAATACAGGATAATTTAGAGCATAATAAGAAAATCCTTTTTTATATTATGGCAGGGGTAGAGCCCTGTGACCCTCACTGATGAAAATGAATATTTAAAAAATTAGTTTGGACAGTGTTAGAAATTAAAATGTTTTGAGATTTCTGTCTCAAAAAAAGAGTTTAAATGGAAGAGTTTAAGTAAAAGAGATTAATATATTAGGTAATTTTAGCAGACTTTTCACCTCCAGATCTCTGTTTCTAACAAAAAAACCATTACAATGTGAAGCTTGAAATAAATTTGCTTTGCTTAGTCCCTGTTCCAAATGAACTTTTTTCCACATCACACTGATTATTTTGAACATAGAGAATCAAACTGACTTTGTTCCTGGATTACTTTTTTTACTCAAGAAATGTTTCCTCTAGGACAGGATGTCCTAGACTTTATGAATAAAACTCTTCACTTATGAGTTATCATTAAATATGATCCTACAAAGAAAAAAAAGAAAAGACTGGAGGGTTGCTTTGGAAGTTCAAAAGGAATAGGACTCAATGCAGCTCCGTTTAATGCAAGATAAAGACTTATAGACAAGAATACAATTGGTTTCAGGAGCATCTGCACAAACAGTAGGATTTTGATAGCTGAAAATAAGGACAAAGAAGATCATAGACACCTTGAGGAAATTTTCTGCTTTCAAAAATGCCACAATAAAAGAACTTCCCATAAAATGATATACAGAATTGCAATAGTTTGGAATATTATAATGGTTTCCATCTCTTCTGCATCCTCAGTTTGATTTTAGCTGAAGGTCAGGAACATTTTAACTTGATGCAACTCTTCCCTCTGCCCAAATTTAAGGTCTAATGATCAGTGTACCAAAAAATAAAATAAAAAAAAACCAACATGGCATTGCTGCTTGCTTATGCACAGACTGTCAATAAACATTTGTTCAACTGAAATATTTCACTCACTAAAGCAACAGGTAAAAACTGTGTGCCACCTGTAACTTCTTTTTTGACAGTATTCCCATTTTAACCCCACATATTCCAGCAAAAGTTTCATATAGCATGTCCAAAGAAGGGCAACGATGTTGGGGAGGTGTCTGGAGCACAATCCTTATGAGGAGCAGCTGAGGGAGCTGGGGTTGTTTAGCCTGGAGAAAAGGAGGCTCAGGAGCTCGCTACAACTGCCTGAAAGGAGGTTGTAGCCGAGTGGGGTTGGTCTCTCCGCTCAGGTAACAAGACACAAGACAAGAGGAAGTGGGATTAAGTTGTGCAAGGGAAAGTTTACATTGGATATCAGGAAGCACTCTTTCACTGGAACAGTGGTCAGGCGTTGGAATAGGCTGCCCTGGGAAATAGTGGAATCATCATCCCTGTAAGTGTTCAAAAAGCATGTGGATGTAGCACTTGGGAATATGGTTTGGCAGTGAACACACTGGTGCTGGCTTAATGACTGGACACCTCAGTGACCTTAGAGGTCTTTTTCAACCTTCACGATTCTATGATTCTACGTTTTAACTTCATTTTAATCCTTAGAAAGGTTTGATGCTCTAAAAAGATGGCTGCATATTCAGAAACAGAAATTACATATCTAATTTTAATGCAAGGTAACAGTTAAAGAAGTACATTTAAATTTGAGTCAGTAGGGAGTTAAGCTATAAAACCCGAAAGGATTTAAATAATTGTGAAAGGATTGTCCTGGGACACAAATAGGAATTTGAATAAGAGTTAATCAAACAAAATCAAAAGAACAACAGAGAATTCCCAGTGAAACTGGAAGGGCATTGAAGAATAATAGTTCTGACTGCCATATACATGGTCAAAATGTATAGAATTTTCAAAATACAATTCAAGAATCTTTAGATATGGTTATTTCTAAGATGACAGCAATAAGTCTTTCCCCCCACACAATGCTTTTTGCGGTGAATCACTCCTAGCTCGTATATCTTCAATGAATATTTTCATAGTACAAATGTTTGCTGGCTTAGATCAAATGATTCTTTTATCTCTCGTGCTAAACAAATGCTTTCATATCCCTTAAACCAGGTTTCTGGTGAAAGCATGCTACTCTGCATTTCGTACTCTTACACCAGCATATTTGTACTCTTACACCAGTACTGCACTGCCATTCCTTGTCAGGTCAAAATCTCTACACCAAGGGGCAGCTGCAGCGCTGTGTTCTGAGGATTTGACCTTGCACTGCCTCCTCAGTTTGCCTGCCCTCTGAAGTGCAAATGCAGCTGTAGCTCCGCTGAGGCGTAGTGAGATTGCCATGAACACAGCTGAGAGCAGCCCTGCACAGAATACACCAAGGCAAGCTCAAACCTTTTGCTTTAATTTGTAAGGCAGGCACAACTGAACAATTTTGACCTATTTTCTGTACAGGAGAAGCCATACCAAGAACTGAATGTCAGCTGACAAGGCCTTCAGCTACAACCTTAGAATAATTAGAGTATATCCCAACATCTGCAGGAATTCAAGACACTTACAAGAATATGCTGTTTTCTTTAAAGCAGGGAATAGTAGGAACTAGAAAATATGTACCCAGCTGCAGAAACAGCACTAGCTCAGTCTTTTATCCCAGGGATCACAGTGCCAGAGCTACTCAGCCACATTTAAAGGACTTGCAAACACCACCCACAAACACACGTAATCATAGAGGTTTGTTGAGAAAACGGAGAAGAGATTCTTCATATAGAGAGAAGATTAAAATGTATAGTGAGAAGGCTTCAAAATGGAAGAAACAAATTTTGTAAGAACTGTGGTTTAGATACATCCTGAGATTAAGGCCTCTTGTCTCTGATGAGGGCAAGAGCAGAAATATTAAAATACAACACATGAAGAAAAAAAATCTAAAGAAAATAGTCTGGTTGTGGCCCAAGTTTGAAAATTAGGAGCTTAGTCAGAATACAGGAATGCTAATACTCACCTCTGCTCCATTTCTTATAATCAACTCCATAAAACAGTCTGTAAATAAGAGGTTCTGAGATAAAAGGGGCTCATGGGGTTGTAAAGTTTGAGCATGGGCTGTTGAATGTGTCAGTATACGAACATGTACACTTGGATGAAAATTTGCACTATTGCAAAATATGTTTTCTGAGGCTACTTTAGACATCTGAAAAGTGACAGCGGACAGAGTGCAGTGCCCTTCTGTGTTATTTACCATAACCTACAGTCTAAACCTCACCTCACTTTGGGCTTATGAACTATTTTAAATTTCCCAGCAGCCTTGAAAGGTTGAGAAATACTTTTCTCCATAACATTCTGAAAAATGCCTGTTTAATCTCTTGCCTAATCCTAGCCTCGTTTTAAAATGCATTTATAGAAATTACAGATCTGGTTTTGCTCCAAGAAATAGAAATCTCAATATTGACCAAAAAAAAGGCCAATTACGTGTTATGAATCATAGTTATTATAACTGTCTTTGTCCAGTTAGTCATTTGGTAATTAATTGCAATTCAATTTATTAATGAAATTATAAGAAAATGTTTCTCCAATCGTTTTTATATTCTTTACTGTTCAAAAGCTTAGGATGTGATTCTGCAGAGTAGCTCATTTATATCATCAATTATTGTTCCTATTCTGCAGTTTGTGGTTTTAATGTTTTTACTAGAAAACTGCTTAAGAAAAAAAACTAGCATAAACATTTCTATCTAAATTACTTAAACTTTCAGGCTTAACTACAACTTATATGACAATATCTAACTATGAGTGTTAAGGCTACAATCTATAGGCAAGAGTGTATTTCTTACAGCTTCTTATGAATACAAGTGAATAGTTTTACCTAAAGTAACCAAAATGTTACTGGGGAAACTCTGAATTAATCTTCTTTTAAATATTACTACAGCTAGGGCAGAAAAGACAGCTTTTGGATTCGTGATGTTTCAGTAAGCATTTACAAATTTTAAATTTATGAGAGGATAAGGCTGAAAAAACCATTTTTTTCCTGGAAAAAGAGGTACAAACTAACAATTCCTGCTTCACTGTATTTTTCTTTGCAAATGTTTAATTTTTTTCTATTTTTTTTTTTTAATGAAAAGCCGAAAAAGTATAAAAGGTGTTTTGATAAAGTTCTAAATTTTGTTTGCAAAGTTTGGTTAAAATTATTTTAGCAATGAGTAATAGTACAAATATGTCCATGGTAAAGGAATATGTGTAGTTGCTATATTACTGTAGCACTAACTTACTACTGTAGCTAGTCAAAGATACATGTTCTAGACATTTATGAGAAAATTTGAGTCTGGAGATGATGACATAGTTTAACTCAAAGAAAAAGAGCTTCAAACACATTTCAACACAGGCAGATCTGAGAATTTAGCATGTGCTTACAAGACATCTTAAGCAGGGCCTGAGCTTTTTATAGGGTGCCTGCCCTAGTCTTCATCTTTTTAATTTCCTCAGAAATACGACATGCCCACAAAAATATTTTTGTAGAGCATTGATACATATCATCAACAACCACAAAGTAAAATATACTTGCAAATGAAAATGATGAAAGCAAAATTGTACTCTTCTATATGATTTGCCTTGGGACATGCTTATAGGATTCTGGAACTCAGACTTGTATCACACTACCTCTTGGCAGGGCTGAGAAACAACATGAATATTAAGAATATTTTTTTCAAGAATGTTTTTTCACCCCTGTACTTTGCAGCAATAGATAGAGGCCCAGCAAAAGACCTGTGTTTATGCCCATACGTGTGTGGACACTATGATAGTGGATACCACAGCACCTAAGAGTTTGACAGACATATAAAGGATTGAGATCACAAATATCCAGATCCTGAGGTATGCACAGGGAAAGCACACTGACATAAGAGGATTGTTGAAGTAAGAACTTGGGGCTTTAAGCCTGTTACAGTGCCAAAAAGATAATATAGAACCTTTGCAGATGAAAAAGCCCCCAGGTCCCTTTCTGGAGTTTGCCACTCCTAACTACCATGGCTCTGCAAACTGCTGGAATTAGGTGTATATTTATCACTATGAAAGCCTGTGGATAAGGCACCTTAGGAAATGCTGCACTTTTAAACTATAGCAGCTAGTGTCTTCCTCTCATTTTATCTGTAACATGCTTCCCAGCAATTAGCAATATTTCAAGAAAAAACCCAAGAAAACCCCAACAAAATACAGCTATTCTGGTATTATATTTTGATGGGAAAATCACACATAAAGCAGATTGGTGTCAGTACTATTAACATGCATATTCACCATAATTCAGTAATGTAATCTGGTAATCTAAATACAGAACCTTGCCTTTTGTTTGGTCTAAAATCCTTATTTGAAATAATCAGATCTGTAGCCAGTATACTACTGTAAGGTAGGGTGTAAATGAATCCCCAAACTCATTCTGCCTGCAGTGATCTCTTCAGGTAATTTATGGAAAATGTCAACTGCAACTTCAGAGTGAAATAAGATTTTGATAGCAAGCAGTATGTTCCACTTTATTTGTCTCATGACACTGATTTAATATCAATCTTGTTTTACATTAATCTTGCTTATCTACCTAATTTGCCGGCACACTGGACAGCTTCTTCTCTGCGGTGTGACAAATATATATATGGACAACTCTCCCTCCCTCCCTCAAAAAAAAAAAAAAAAGAAGAAAAAAAAGTTCATTACTGTTTTCTCTGGTTTAAAGGGAAGAAATGGATGACAGAACTGTAAGAGAATTGCAACTTCTTCCTCAAAATTTCACAGTAGTTATTATATTTACTTACCTAAACCAAAAAAAATCTGTGAAGACTGAAAATATATTTGCATCTGCCAGATATCTTTCTTAAATAATTGTTATCCTTTTTCTTTCCACAATCAGAGAGCAAGCTATAATCATTGTGCAACATCTATGATCATTGTGTAACAATTTTTTTTTCTTTTTTTTTTTTCAGTCTGGAACCAAATAATTGAATATTTGTATCAGAGCTATAATTAAAGGTGAGAGATGGAGCTATGCCCACCACAGATTGTTAAAGAGATTGCATAAATTAAGCAATATGGACTTCTGGATAGGGGTTTCACTCCAAGACTGAGTATTTTCTTGGAAAAGTACCAAGAAAGATGTTTAGTCTGTGTCTGCTTTGAATGCAAGGTTTAGTGCAACAGGAATGCTTTGAAACGTTCTGTGATTGGATGAGGTGGAAAAGAGAACACATAATTAGTGGAACAAACATATAATTTATGGAAGAGAAAGAGAGCCTGTGAGGAAGCAGCATGTAAAAGTGAGATATCCAGCAGCAGAAAGGATCAGAGAGTGACGAAGTTTTGCCAGATATGGTAGCAGCTAAAGTTAATTATTTTTAAATAGTCAGCAAACCTGTATCCTAAAAAAATTATGAGTAATCTACACACCTGAGGTTTTGGTTTAGCAGTCCTCAGTAGCATACTTAATCTATGTTAATCTCATTTTCTTAGTCAAATGCCTCAGGCTTTCACTTAATCCAAAATTCCAGTTAATCTAAAAGACCACGAGATAGCATCAGGGTGGGAAAAGCTTGGCAGGGATCTAGTTTAACATGATATGAGCTGCATACATTAATGAGTCAGCGGCAAACTTACCGGCTAGATAAAACATGTAATACTGACAGGTAGACAAATGGAAAATGAGTCGTGGATGTCCTTGTTAGCACACTAAGACAAATTACTGATTTAGCTCAGAAAATGGTCAAATCATTTTGCAAAGCGGAGGAGTAGAGTATCTTCCTTGAAATTTTTATAGACTAAGAAAGATGTTGTAGAAAACACCCTCATCACGTACACCCCATCACAGCCCCTCATTTAGCAATTTTTGATGCAGTTATAGGGTATATTGTGGTTATTGGAAGGAAAACAAAGATAGGAAAATATTCAGAGCAGTTGCCTAGAGAAAGCTGAAATAAGATGGGGGAGGAAGCACACTGTGGTCTGCATAGGGGCCATGGTGAAAGAACATGTGAAAATTAGTGTGATAGAAGACAAGTAGAGGAACAATTAATCTTGCTATAAAACCTCAACATGATCGTGAAAAGACTACGTTACATACTACTGTAACATATATATAAAACCTACATAATAAAAACATACTGAAGTGAAAACTTCAGTATAACTATCAGTTTACCTATATATAGAAGTAAAACCTCAGTAAAAAAACTATCATCTTTCTCATAACCCAGCCCTTGAAATTGGTCTCCTTGGTTTGAATTGGTAGGTTTGGACCAGAAACACCTAATGGAGAGAAACTTGTGACTGCCATCTTTTCCTCTATCCTCTTTACTCCTCCTGCCTGCACATTTTACATGATGTGGACCTATATTTCCCACTGCAATACAGCATCTGTAGGCTAGTAGAGCTCCTTTGCAGATGTTGTCAAGATAGGATTTCTAGTAAAACTACTTTGGGGAAAATGTCCCATCTGAACCTGAAAGTCTATCTAAACCTTCAAGGAAAGATGGGATCTTACCTCTAAGTTTACAACAATCTGCACTTGAGATTCAGCTGAAGCTGTTTGGCAAGTACAGGTAAAGAGGTAAAAGACAGACAGAGTGATCTTTTCTGGGTCTTTGTAACCACCTTGAAGAGGCAATTAAGGATGTTACAATGCTTAAAGTACTTTTGTAAATAAGACGTGTGAGAGCTGCTGCACTTTATTCTACTGTTCCTCCTGACATGGTGAGGAGAAGTGACTTGATTTACTATGTAAATATAAATGCTTTGATGTGTGAGAAACACAGAAGAGGAGTTGGGGGATTTATCTATTTTTAAGCAATGTAATGCCAGACAAATAGCATTCCTTCAAATTGCAGCTGTTCTGGACAATAGGAAGACATTTTGTGTTGAGCATTTACAGCTCTGTTTTTACATGTAACCTGTTTCCTGCAGCAATAATGGCAGGGGTTTCCTAGACCCAGAGCTCCTTGGCAGTGATGGCTGCAGCAAAACTGCACCATGGCTGTGACTACTGGCCTTGGCTGGAAGGAAGTCAAGCACTGACATAGTTGTTGCTGTGTGGGAGCGTTGCCTGGCTGGAGCTGAGCTTTCAGGGAATAAAGCTTGGAGACCTGCCAGTTAAAGAGCCTTTTCCTCATGCTGACTGCAGATAGCACTGGCAGGGAGGAGCAGGGTAAGACATCTGCCAGAGCAAGGGGTGCCAAAGGGTGCTGACTCACACAGCCTTGCTCTTAAAGCATAGCCCTTGTCCCGTCCTGAAAATCTGTGCTCTGCTGGTGAAGGAACCATCTCTGCAAGACCCTCTCCAGAGCTCCTGCTGGGTGACAGACACCAGGATTTGCTGGAAGCTGAGGCCAGGAAGAAGCACTGGAGGATGATCTGTCAAATATTTTATCAATCTTACCTTCAGAAACAATGATGAAAAGAGAGTCATTATTTTCATCCTTTGCTGTTGGGATTCCCATATTAGAATATAAGCACACATTTAAATGACATTGGAAGATATATACTTAACAGAATATCTAGATCATGATATTCTGCAGAAACGCTGATTCATCTAAATGTTGTGTCAACCCACTGGGTAAACTGACTAGTTTGTATCCTTAATACAAACTATATATATATATCCTTTATGCAAACTATATATACTATATACTTAATACTCAGATTTCCTCAGGTGGTCCCATTTTACCTGCTCACCAAAGTCCTGACCCAGCAATGTGAAACTCTTCAAGCAGCAAAACAGTTTTCTCTCCTAGTGTAGCTACTTTAGGAATATGGGATCTTCTGCTCCCAAGGTCATCCATCTGTATTTACAACTTCATGATAAATAGTAATGGTAAAACCTGGAGGAATTATGAAAGAGATACTTCAGAAAATGGGAGACTGGGGACTTTATAGCAGTTCCACTGAAGGGTGAGGTTATTCTGGGGCTTGGCTTGGTGGGAGGGGTAAGGACGACTTCCTTGAGCAAGGTAGGAGGAGAAACACCTATTGCAGTATTCATCCACATCACCTCCAGGGCTACTGCCAGATTAACATTTTTTAATTGTTTCTATATGGGAATAAAACTCATTTTCATACCCCAGATGATTGAATATTACTCATCACAAGATTCCAGATACTGGCCATTGATTGCAAAAGCTTTCAGGGCCTAGTTTGTGTTCCTTTATTTTGTCTGTCTTCATGAACTACATAGAATTGGATGAAGTTAAGCAATTTATTCTGTAAAGCATTTTTCAGATTATATGTTTCACTTCATCAATTGCAATATAGTTAACCATTATTTTTTCTCTTGCATATAATGCCACAGGGATGGTCTCTTGTTTACATAAATGGATGCATTTGCATAACTGCAGTTTGAAAATAGGGTCTCAAGAGTAAGAAGAATATGATGCTAAAGTAGATATCATCACATTTTTCAGTATTTTGGATATTAATTTCAAATACATTAATTTATTATAATAATTGGTGCTTAGTTAAAATCTTTTTAAAAATATTCTTTATTTATAATTCATCATGCATATAAAGAGTACCAGGAAGTTCTATCATATCTTCTAAGAAAAGTTCACTATCTGAAATGCTTCAATGATCCTCTACTTTCTGTAAATTAAATACAAATTTGAAATTATTTTTATCACACCCCAGAGTCACAATTTAACTCTCATTAAGCCAATTGACTAAACTTGAAAATCAGGCTTTTGTCTAAAAGTCATCTTCATTCTCACTGAATCTAACAAAAATATTTAAGAATTGTTCAAGACTATTAAATCATCTTTGTTTTAGGAATAATGTACTAATAATGAAAAACAGTCTGTTTGATTACAAAAGAAAATGGAAATTAATTATTCAAGAAACATAAAATCTTTCAAAAGTTTTTAAAGATATATTGCTTTCTATTGGATTTTCTTGGCCAGTACCTGGTTGTTTGTGCAATTTTAACTGTACGTGTAGAATGTTATATTTCTCAGAGGAAACACTAACCTTAGTTAGGAAATGGTCAGAAGACTGATTTTTTGAACAATCAATGTTATTATTATTATATACAGACATCAATAAAACTTTAGATCAGATTTCTTTTAATTCCACACAGGCTACTTCATCACCCAGAAGGCAAAAGGCTCAGCAAGACAGCACAAGCCCAGCAAGTGGAACTTCCACTACTTTGCACACAGCATTTTTTCTAGTTAGTTTTCAATGAACAGTAAAATCAATATCTACTATCTTCATATGCTAGAACTAAACAAGGTGCATGTTCTAGCAGGAACTGTAAACATTCAATGATGCCAACCTTATTTTTGGTGACTTTTTATGCAGCACACTGACATAAGTTAACATTCTCTCTCTCAAGCTACTTTTCATTTCCGAAACACTTTTTCAAACACATGTATTTACACTTACACGTTATATTCATGTCTTATGACGTGAAAGAAGAAAGGATTCATAATGAAAGTTAGAAGAATGGTTACTTAGAAACACCATCAACCCTTTTTCAGATGAGGCCTTGTGATTTTCTTTGTGTGATTGCAGAAAATTATTTCAGTCAGCTGAAAGTTTCCATTCTCTTCACTGAAGTGTGAAACCATAGTGGTTTTCAGGATGCACATTTACTACTGCATTTATCTTGTGCAGATAGGAGTCTTAGGTTATCTAGTCACTTCCACTTGCAATATTACAGCACTGTATTTGTCCCTTCGCCCAAGCATACAAGTCCACTGTGGTGTGCAAGGCTTCCTGGATTTAACACTTAGTCTTCTGGGAGATTATCTCAAAAAGTTTAATGCCTCACCAAACAGAGCATTCATGAGCTGGTGCACAAAGACATCGAGCAGTAGCTGGTCTGTTCTTCCCAGACTAATAAATGGATTTGGATCATTGCTGTTTGTATCTCAGGCACACCCAGCCCTGAACACGTAGATGAAAAGCTTGCATCCTCCAGAAATAGCTCTTTGAGTCTGATTTGTATATGGAATTTGTCTGGTAATTGATTAAAGGTTAATATCTATGAAAACTAAGAGCTAGAGGAACACCAACAGGCAGGAAACTCAGAAATACCACTTTGAACTGCAGATTTATTCAGCAATGCCAAATAGAATTTACCAGCAGAAGACAGGAGTAACTACCTTTGAAACAGAAGTCAGCTCATGGACAAGAGATTTTCCAGCTTGAAGGAGGATCACCAGCAGCACCCCAACTACCAGTGATCCCCGGTTTGCCCACATAATTTTATGTTAATTTCAATTTTTAATTTTTGCAAACACTTTGCATGAAAGACCTATTTTGAAATTTTGCAAAATTTTCTACAGAGGATTCCATAAAACCAGTCTGACAAAAGGACTCTTTTTTCTAACTGTTCAGCAAGAAAATATGGTAACAAAATTATAAATGCAGTTTTGAGACGTAACCAATCTCCCTCATGCCTCAGCAGAGGCAACTAAACCATGATTGTTAAGCATCTGGCAGGCTCCAGTTGCATTAACAATCATGAGACAGTGCTGATGTGCTTTACACATGTCACATGAAGAAAAATAGACACTTTGAAGCAAATTAAATTACTCTAACATGCCCTAGACAGCTAAATATGGCCATTTCACAATGACTGGTATCAAGAAACTGCTGACTGCAACTCTGGTCTATATAATCAGAAAATGCTGGAATAAAAACAGAGATTGTGGAGAGGAGAGTGATTTTGTCTGTCTATGATTTCCTTAGAAGGTGATTTAATTTTAAAAAATGAGAGAATTTTTAATTAAAAGAAGCAATATAAAGCATGAGAATTATAATGCATTAACCAAATCCCTGAAGACTGATCATTATACAATGCTTGGAAACAGTATAGGCAAGCTAGACTTTCATCTTCCATTACGGTTCACGTCCTTGAAAGACAGATGATGAAACTACAGTATATGCTTTTTATATTATTAAGGAGAAAAGAGACTAATCTCTTGTTTTGCTACAAGATTAAGGCCATGGTTTTATATATCAATTATCATGTATAATACTCTCCTGTATATCATTCTACATTCAAATTTATTACTATATACTGGTCAAAGGATGTTTCACAACATATTTTATATTTTTTCATATATATATACACACACATACATATAAAAACTATTCAAAAATACAATTGAGAAAAAGCCGTCTTAAATATTGCTAGACATAATTTCAATATAATTTTTACCAAGTCAGTTCCCAAAGTGCTAATCTACATGCAGTGTAAGAAAAGAAAATTTTTCATTTTCAGGGCATGAAAAAGATGCATCAGGTAGGCTGAAAAGCTGTTTAGATTAGGACAAAAGGAATATGAGTCATATCAAGAGACAATGTGTTCTGTGTTTACATTCTTGCCACACACTGACTTGGCTGATGAACAAGGGCAGGTCAGGTGGCTAAAGGGAAATATAAAGTGCTCAGTTGTGATTTACGTGTCTTTCATTGGCAGCAATCGTGGGAGCTGCCCTCCCTGATCCACCTCCTGAGTAACCACTTTGTGGTTTCCTGGGAATGGCACTTTGGCCAGGGGTGACCAATGACCAGAACGTGGTTGTTCTGGACCAGTGGAAATCATGCTGAAGATCCTTCTGGAGAGAAGTGCAGGTAGCCGCGCTTTCACTGGTTCTACAGATTTCATGATAGTTAGGGAGGGAGCTCACAATTCAGGACTGTTCTTTACATTTTGAAATCCTAAAGTGTTAGGCACAACACATGCCTATCTGTCCATTTGAGCCTGGTGTTCAAATAGTGATGGGATACAGACGACACACAGAGTAAATCTATAAGAGCAAGATCTGGCAGTGTTCCCTCAAAATACTCTTCTTAGGCTCAGGGCTGACATTGTAACTCCTGCATCCTTAGAGCCAGGACCAGAGATACCAAAGAAAGAAATTCCAGTTTAAAAAAATAAAAACAAGCAGACAAAAAAGTTGAGAATTTTGGTTAAAATTTCAACCCCCCGAGAGTTGCCAAATTAGAGTATATTAAAGAAAAAGCTAACTCAGAATTTTCTATTTCACTTTCACATTGATAAAGATCTGTTTTTACTGTGTTCTGGAGGGAATTAATAGCCTAAGTTTTCACTGGGGAGAAGAATTGCAGACAAAGCCAGATGTCCTTCCATAAGGCTTACAAGTAAAGTTTTTGTCCCATAATCAGTGATGCAAGGTTGAAAGTCTAGTACAGCTTTCAATAAATGGCAAGTTCCAGGGGTTTCAAAATGTATTTTTAGAAGAAACATATGCTAATCAAGATATGCCCCACATAGCTGAAACAGCATGATTCACAAGGGAACTTCATTAGCCTCAAAGATGAATAGTGTTACAGCTCCTGGGAGATCCAATAAAATAGGTGATTAAAACAAAACAAAACAAAGTAAAAAAGTGCATTCTCCTAGTTAATTCCCATGGACTTCCAAGAGGATTGGTTTGGAGTTTTTGGGGTTTTTTTCCTTTTTTTTTTTCCCTGTTCTTCCATTACTATTTTGCTGTCACACAGAAGTTCGATTGCTATCTTGGTAAAAAGCAGCATTACACTCCATTCTGCCTGGAATGGACAGACAGGTCATTAATGCTGTATAATAGCAGGTTGAGTGTGTTCTGTCTTCAGCAAAACAGACAGGTGGGCAACTCGTCATCCAAAGTGGACTAGACAGGTAGGATCACAAAATGCACCTAAACCAGAAACTCAGCAGATTTGCTAGAATAAAAGTAGTCATTAATTTGCAAGTAATTTGGAATATTATGCCCAGATGAAAAAATGCCTGCTATCTCTGAACTATGATAAATAGAGAAAAAAAGTGCAAATGTAGAATATTAGGATTAAATTTTTTCAGAATCCATCGTAACAAGACCAATCATTGCTAATTTATGTGATATAGCACCTATTGTATTCTTTTTAACACACAGTTATGAATGACATTTTTAAGTATTACTTCTGCTTTTTTTTTCCCTATAAGAGGCAATTTTCAGAAAATGAAAATGAAGTAGAAAGGAACAACAGGCAGAAAAATTTCAGAATTGTGCCAGACTTTGTACAGCCTGTGAAATTTTTCTTGAACAGAGAAGCCAAAGGGTAAAGATGCTGCTGACATCTTGCAGGCTTCATTTAAATCCTAAATCAGCCTCTGTGACAGGAACAAATTCTGAGATGCCAGAGCAAATTCATTCCTGGAAAAGTTTCACAGAAGAGCCTCGGGGCTCTTATGATACTTCGTTCCTTCACCTGAACTGTGAGTAAGGACACATGAAAGCTATTCAGGAATAACTGGGAGCAGGATGAAGTCACTGTGCCTTCACTGTCAGGTCTGAAGTCAAACTGACTGACTGACTGCCCATAATCCATTTGCCTTCCAGAGCTCTCGAAGGCCAAGCTGGAGATTATTAACGACTCCTAGATTTCTGTAGCACAGCCCTGGGCCATAGCAGAGAGTATTGGATCTGAAGGCTCTTGTTGGCACCAGAGGCCAGTGGAGCTGGTCCCCAGCTGCTCGCTGGGCTTTGGGCCAGGATCACCCAGTGAAGGAATGCTACAGCTGAAGCCAGTTTGGCTTCTGGCAGCAAGAAATTACCATCTGTCCATGGACCATTGGTCTCATTAATCTCATTCTCCTCAGTGCTAACTGAAGAATTCCTCCACTCTTAGACAGTAAGGTAGTTTTCTGGTTTTCTGCTAGGGAATTAGCAAGGCCTTTCCCTTTAAAATAATTAGTAGGGCCTATACAAAGGATTTTAAGTTTCCACATGGCTGCTTCTTCAAATGTATGTGGACATTTTTCCACAAAAACAGTTTGCAGCTGGAACCCAGACTGAAACCTTTTTGCTAATGGTAGGCATTTTTCCTGTGGTTGTTCTCCAGCGCTATGTGATTTGAATCTTTCCATCTATATCCAGCCTATATAATATTTTGAATTTAGAGGTGGACAGCCATGTTGCTTCTTTTTCCTCTTTTTTTTTTTTTGTAATCAAAAGATTGCAGAACAAAATTTACACATTTTGCTTACTAAGTGTAGAAAATGATAATTTACACAGTTTGTTGCTCTTCACCTGAGACTTATTTCACAGTGTTACATGTAATTTTCTTTTTCAGTGACTCCAAACAACTTCTCAGTTATGCACATTTTGACTAGTATTACATTTCAACTGGCTTTAGCATGTTTAGTTCCTACTGGTTTTCACCTTTGACTGTGTTTACAGCTCATCTGCACCATTTCACACTGGTATGGAATGCAGAAGTGCTTCAGTATTAGCTATTAAAAATAAATACTGCATGTTAGACCTAAAACTAAATGGACTTTGCAATAGTAAAATGTACAAACACACTAAGTATTCTCATCCTTTAACCTGGCTATTTCACTTGGAGATATTTTTGATTCAGTGCATTACTAAAAAAATACTTTTTGAAAGAACACTTACTAAAAGTGTAGAACTAAGAGAAGACACTTATTGCATTGAAATTTGAAAAAGAACTTTTAAAGACAATAAAACTTATTGCTGAAATGCAACCACATTGCAATATGTTAGAGGTCTGTGGTTTGAAGGATCTTACCCAAGAATCAGGCTGTTGAGAAGAGCTAGGATCTGGAATCAGAACATATCCTAAAACACAAATACTACTCAAAATGAAGTTAATGAACACAAGCTTGTCCACAGAGTATAACTTCTAACCATCTGTGTTAACAGGGGTTGAAATAATTGTAAAACAGAGCAGAAATCATCAACTATATTGGTTTTCTTTTTGGTAACATTAAACATTTTCTCACAGTACTATTTTCTTTATTATTGCTATGTGACTGAAAATTTGTTTGGAAACTTTTGAATTAAAAGACTGTTGAAAAGTTAGCCCCATGAGCTGCTGATAACAGCAACTGCTGCTCTGTTTACTTGTGCACTGAAATAAAGGATGGAGTTTCCTGCTGTACATTATGTAAAGTCCAACCATTGTTAATCAAAGGAAGCTCCTTTCCCTGATATCTGGATTGAAATCTGATCAAAATATTTCAGGGAGTTACTAAGGTTGGACACAGTTTTAATGACAGTCACTTTTGGCAGATTTCCTCAAGGGCTCCTGAAAATGCTAATCTTCAAGGAGTAGAGTTTGCAAAGGCTGGGGAGCTCCCAGCTAACCCTGGTTGCTGCAGCTCCCCTGAGCCCATCAGCTCACAGCTCACACGGGAAAGCAAGAGAGCACCAAGGGGCTGCACCTGGGCTGCTTTGCCCCATGGAAAAGGGGCAAATAACACATAGAATGACTCCTCATCAATAGCAATAATAACAAGAATAATATATTTATATATTGAGGAATGGATATATAAAATATACATAATATATACTATATATGATATATGACATATGATATATGATATATGATATATGATATATATTTTTATACTAACTTTTCTAGAAGAGGAAGTATTGACTGTTTTTCTACGTATTTGTACAGACAATAGGCATCTTGCAACCCAGAATTAGGAAACTCCATGTGCTACTTCTCACTCTTTTATACATGAATGTCACAGGAAGGGCAAAACACTGCCAGAACAGTGCCAGAGTGGTCTGAATTTAATCTACGGACTTTCCAGGAATTCTTCAGTTGTAACACAGCTGAAAACACAATGCTAAATCTGTTTTTTTCTTTTTGTTTTAATTACTGCAATCAGAACTTATATTTCTGCTAATGATAACTCAAGAAAAATAGAATCACATGACACTGTTTTTGAGACTGCATACTTTAGGATACCACAAAACTCTTACTTTCATATTTAAGAAGTACTGTGTACAAACAGTATAAATATTCATATCAAACCGTACAGTTAGGATGGTGTTTAATATCACTTAAACCTTACTGTTAAATAATGAACTGTAAGGGTGATTTTTAGGTATATATCAAGAAAAATAACTGTTAGACTGTGGATTCATTTGGCCAATAATTGAAATAGTTATTGAACCATTTAAATGCATATTGCCAATTCCTGTTTTATTTTAAAGAACTTGCTAAAAATAATTTCAATTGGAAGTCCATTTTCTCTTGATGTAGATTTCTTATTATTTCATCTTTTTCTTCTTTTTTGCGGTTTTCTCTTTTCTCTTAGTATGTTCACATTCATGACAGTTTCATTTTATATTCCTCTTGCGTTCAACTGTTTCAGCTTCAGATAACACAATGTAACAGCAGAATATAACACCAATACTGCTGGTATGCTCTGTGTATTGACATACAGTAAACAACTTAGTTCAAACGAATAGAGCTTTATTGCCAACTTTTTTTTTTAATTAAAGAACAGGCTTAGAAGCATTTTTTTAATCTGATATTCCAATGACTGACTTATAGAACATTTTTAAAACTCCAGCCCTGCTAGGTGAATGAGGTAAATACAGGCTGCAATAGACAGAAGTACAGGGGCTCTACAGATAGAAAAGGTTCAGTCTCTGAGGATAGAATACACATATAAACCCGTGACCTTTTCTCACTGAAGAATTTTTAACCTGTATTATTCTTGCCTTGGTTTTTTGCCCATGGTACCTTTTAAACTCATATAGTGTTTCTAGGTTAGTTACATATTTATTTTTCAGTCTGTAATCCTTCTTATTCCTGAGAGATAACCAAGCTCAAACAAGATCCAGATCCAATTTTTTATCCTCTCTATATAGTAAATTTTCATTATATCATTAAAGTGTCTTCCTAATATACAAATTGAAATGAAAAAAAAAGCTTAATGCTCAGATAACTAATGAAAACAGTTTGGGGTTATTTTTTTGTTTCTTCCCTTATTTGTTTTTTCTGGGGTGTTTTCTCTTCCTCACTGGAATACATCTCTAATAAGGAACATGCTCAAACACATATTAAAATCTGAATGTATTTCAACTTCCCATTGAGAAAAAAAGCAAAATTATGCAGGTGTTTCTTTTTTCACCTGAATGACAATTACTTTGATGTTTTCAGCACTCATCTTTGCATACACCAAGGTTATCCTGCTAAAACTGGGAGCTTCCAAGAGACATGCTCTCTCTCAGCCCGTGTTTCATAGTTCTGCCTGTCTGACAAGTCTGCATGTATCTTATTATGTATAGATGGCTGCCAATGAGAAAACTGTTTGGAAATGTAGGAGACGTGTCTTACAAACTTGTAGTCCTCACTTCTCAGAAGTACTTGCACATGTATTTAAACTGGAGGCAGCTGGGTATGTAAGCACCTAGCAGTTAGCCTTAACAGTATTTCAGAGCCTAACTTCAGCAGTCTAAATCTCTAAATATCTTTTAGGATTTGGGCTTTAAAGACTTCAAATTTATTTTGTTTTCTAACTTTCTTAAAAATCTCAATTTCATGCTACTGTGAGATCAAATTTTCTGTCCTTGCAAGCACTAAATACCCTCTTTTTAATAGGTTTTACTGTGTGCTGTTATTTACTAGAGGATTTACACTAGTTTCTACCTTTCTAAAATGCTAATGTTTAATATACTCTTTGAGTGGTTTATATGTGCCATGTTGGGCCTTCTTTTGCTTCTGGAGAAGTGAATTTAAGAACTCTGGTTGGGCTCAATAGATGCGAGAACAGTTCTATAACAATGTGTATGTACAGTAGACCCAAGGGAAGGTGCCTGCACAATATCTATCACAGAACATATATTACTCTGCCTTGGGCACCTTAATAAATGTCCTGCAAATTAACAGGATGCTAGCCTATTGAATAAATTTCTATATGTTTGCCTGCTTTTATGTTACTGTTTTGATACAAATGATGTATCCTTATTGCATTATTGTATAATAATGTATAGTATGATTAAAGATTTTCATTTAAAAGTGCCATGAGAAATAATCAATTGCCATTATTTTTTACTTGGACAGACTCTCCTTAAAGGGTGTAAGAAGCATTTATGTTTCCCCTATATCTGTTTCCATGATGAATTACTTAATCAGAAGACAGCATTAGCCCTGCAACATAAAAGCATAAGGAAGGCAGGCCTCTTCCTATTCAGGGTAAGATACAACGCAGAATCACAGACTTACGAGAAGATCATGTTGCCTGGGAAAAAGCTTCGGGGCAAAAAAAATGGGTGGAGAGAGGAGGGAACAAAGTAATTAACTAGCATGGCTCTAGGGTTTTGGTTTGGGTTTTTTTGACTATTTCATTTAATTCTACCACACAAGCAAATGATGACTGAAAAATCTTCCCAAAAATCTACTGCTGCCTAAACACTGTTGGGAGCAATGTTGAAAGTGAGCACTTTTGAATTTCAGTGGGGCATTTCCAAAGAAGAAAATAACAGCCTTATACGTTGTGTAACTTAGGACCAGATACCTTATGAGGGGAGCTACTACATGGATAGGAAAATAATTTGAAGCCTATTAAAGAACAAGAGAACAATTGTTTGGGGGAATATGGAAGTACCGGCAATAACTGAAAAAACACCAAAACAGAACAGAGAAAACAGTCCTTTAAAAAAGCAACAAGGAAATTTACATATATTAAAAAAATACATGCAAATGTCAGAAATCAGCTGGTCAGTTTAGAGAAGGTAGGTGGGAATTCAATTTGTACGTTGATACTTGAGACACTGAAATGAGAAAATTAATTAACAATTTGTTTATTATAATTAGGTAAACTTAACCTGGAAACAATTTCATTTGGCAGGAAAGAATGAACCAATATTTTATTGAGAGCTCTGGGGAGGATTGTATTCTGCATAATGAGAAACTGAGACACTCAACAAGCAATAAAAGCTTTGGACATTGTTATGATTTAAATTACACCAATATGAATAAGACTAATCTTCTAATGCATTTTCCAGTGAGAAAGTCACATCACAAACAAGTCATTCAGCCTTCAAGATCTGCCTGAAAGAGGTCAGCAGTGAATAGTAAAGAAAATTACTAAGACTTAAAAATTATGCTACTTAGAAGAATCATTATGGAATTTAGAATAAAGAAAAAAGTCAGTTCATTATTCCCAAAGGACATCAGACAAAATGAATTTCCTATCATGTAGAATTTTAAAAAAAGAGTTCAGATACTGCTTACACTGTTTCCATGCTCACATAATGTATTTCTCATTATGACCTTGATTATGATATGTTAACTTACATAAATAAAAAAATTAAGTTCCAAAACAGCCTGAGGTGATGAGGCTCAGGATAATTTTCTGGTTAATATAGCCAAACTCCACATATAGCACAGCTAGAGATCTCATAACTCTATTAAAAAAAGGGAAATTCTGACTGCTGTTATCCATGGCCTCTGAGTTAGTTTGGGAAATATGATGTGTACAGGGGATTGTAGGTTTTGAGGGATTTATCAAAAGGAGACCACATCTTCATAATGCATGAGACTCACACAGCTCTACCTTCATTGTTCTGAATTCTGAAAAAGTCTGGGTGTCACAACTTTATGACTTGTTGCCAGTGCCTTTTTTTTTCTTCTTTCCCCAGCCTCATCAATTATTTTCTTCACATTTGTTTTTTTCTGTGAGGTCTTGTATCAAAGCCATATTGCCAAAGGCTATGAGACTGTAACATGCCCTGCATAAGAATTTCAAAAGCATTGCACTCCATAGGAAAACATGAAAGAGTCCTTCATGTTCTTTGGAATAATAAGTGAAAACAAAGGCAAAAGATCGTGTTCCTCTCTCTCATGCTACTTTGAACACATGCTCAAAATGCTTACAAACTGAAATACTGCTACTCAAAGCAGCCACAACAAAGAGCTGTAGCGGAACATTGATAGAACTGATGCAGAAACATCAGTTTATCAATTTTCTTCACTTTGCATGGGTTTGGAAGTCCAGCCCTTGTGACTACATTATTTAAGGAGCAATGTCAAAGAGAAATTTTACAGATTTCATTGGATACATTAGTGAAACGGAAGTGAAAGTAGTAAATGCAAATAATGTATACATGTTCATAGTAACTAGAGGTATATTCTCATTTTTAATTGCTGTCCAATCCACAAAAGCACTTCAAGCATGTGCTTACTTGATTACTGTATTAAAGTTTTAAAATTAATGGTCCCATTGGGGTTTTTACCATTGACTTCAAAGGGAACCAGATTAGGATTTATACAGATTTGGCTTGTTATTAAAAACCTCCTTTCATGTTGCATAAGACTTTGCCAGACTTCAACCATTTAGACTGAAATTCCATATGCTTCATAGCTGCCTCAGGCTGAATTCTGGAAAAATCCAAACAAAACCATTTAGCTCTTTTCAAGAGCGAGGACTGACTTGGCAAGAAGACTGGGAAAGGCAAACCAGGGAATGTGAATTGGACTGGGAATGTCTGGAAAACTCAGCCTGGCAGTGGCCAATGTAATCTTGGACTACAATGGAAAGCATAGAGAAAGAATCAAGAAATGCATGTCCTTAAAAAAGGCCAAGTCTGAGGAGCTATAGATAAAATATTGCGTATAGAAAACATGACTGGTAAAAGAAACCATGAGTGGGAAAGGTGGCATTACCTTAGAGAAGCTGGAACATGAGGATGGACTATAATGCTGGAGCAGCCTGTGCTTTTGAAGCACCATCTTCTCTGGAGCTTGGAGCAGAGCCCTGAGCTCCATAAACTCATTGTTTGCTCCTCCTATGAGCAAATAGCCATAAAAGCCACTAGCAAAATTGCTCATTCCCCTCTGTGACTTGCCCATGCAGAGATTTCAGTAGCTTTGAAAAGCTTAAAACCTATTTTTTTTTGATTGGTTTAAATAAGGGATATAAATATTTCAACAGGGGTGATCCATACATATGTCACCAGGAAACCCCATTGCAGAACTTCATTTTCCCCAGTTTCTTCTTCAAAAAAATTTCCCTGCCTTCCTGACTTCCTTGATAAAAAGAACATTATTTTGCCTGTGAAATATCAGATTTAGGGGCAGATCTAGGAAAGAGTTTCCTTTTGCTCATGCAATTCCTGCTGCCAGTGGAACTTTTTCTGGTGAGGAATAGGAATGATATACTAATAAGAGACCAACAATAAAACAAACAAAAGAGGTGTTTTGCAAATCAAGCAGGAAAACTTAGGAAAAGAATAGAGAATTGAAATTTTAGATATTAGCCCAGATTATTCCTAGAAGTTCCTAGAAGTCATGAGTCATTCCTAGAAGTCATGCTTCCTACATGACTTGGAAGAAAAGCATGTGTTGTTTATTTGCTTCCAACTTGCATGCTATCTTCCCGATCATAGAGATTGAGGGAGACTGCAGAGAAAAGCAGAATAAGAAAAAGGAACAACAGTAAGGAGCTGGGAGCACAAACTGCTATTAAAGATCAGAGAATGGATGTCACTAGGATAATGGAAGGAGAAAATACCTAGGGAACAGCAGGGACTGTGTCCTTTACTGCATGATTGATGGGCAGACAGCCAGGATGTATCTGTAGGGATGCAGTGGACAAGCAAGTGTGACATTTTCCTTGTGATTATTTTTCTAATTTTTTTTAACTGCATTTCAATATCTAATAAAAATTAATTGGAGATTTGATAGGATTCATTTATAGGTTTGATTTGGTTAGAATTTTTTTTTGTGAGCAATCCTTGGGTTGCTCACCATAAGCAGAAGACCTAAACCATTGGCTGAAAGATAAGCAAATCTGGGGTTCTGACATGATGATGAAACAGATGTTTCAAGGGCAATTAGTGATCTTGCATTCCTTGACTCCTAAACAGACAGAAATTCCATAGGAGGAATCTTGACATGCCTTCTCTCCCTCTGAGAAACAGTGCCATTCCAGGTAGTCCCCGCACTGTGCTTCATGTGTGGTTGCAGTGCTGAGGCTGCGTTGCTTTTCTCTCCCTCCATTGGACCATTTTTTCTCCTGACAACCTAATGTCTGAGACTCAATGAAATGTAAATTAAATCATTGTAGGGCAGGATTTTTAACTTGTACCTTGTATCATTGACCCTGTATTGCTGAGAGCTGTACATTACTGCATGAGTCAAGTGCTGGAGAACTCTTTGTTTAACATGCCATACTAATGGAAATGTTTGACCTTAAGCTCCTTCTGCTTCAGCTTCCCCTCTTCCAAGAGTGACTTTTAAGAAGAAATTTGCAGGCTTTCGTGAATCTTATGTGTCTTTGATTTCAGGGATGCTTCCCACAATGAAAGGAAAGGGAATGAATAAGTTTTCTAATTGTCTGCATAGTGTGCAATGCATAGTGCAGGCAGCTATGCAGGGAAGAGTAGGGAATAATACCTGAAACAGTAGTACATTATGTGATAAGAACTTTACCTGCATTGCATAAAGTAAGGTCCTACTGAAAAAGAGTATGTTAATGTGATTGGTGCCTGTATATTATAATGAATGAAGTCAAAGGAAGTGAATTCATTCTGTGAAAGGAAACTAACCCTGCCATGCTTAATATTGCAGTAAAATTACATTGTTTGAAGTGCTTTTCTTGAATAGTGCATTTTAAAATAAAAATTATGCCTCCATAATCTCCATGCAGCTATAACACAAACATGAAAAAATAGGAAACTATTTATATATACCAAATGTTAATGATTGAAGAACTATTTTCACTGCCTTCCTTGAAAATTTACAATTCTTCTTTCACATACAATACCTGCACATTACCAAAGTGAAAAGATAGCACTGTATTTTTTCCATATAAATGTTATGAATTATCATTTAACATAAATTTTTTGCTAAAAATGAACAAAATTATTTTAATATTAAAAAAGGGAAGTTTTATCTTTGAAATACTGGGTTTTTTTACAAGTAACTGTTTGCCATTTTAGACAGTTCCAGAAATCTCCAAAAAGCTGTTGTTCTATTTGCCATTTTCCGTGTTTGCTCTCTGGATTAAAAGGAAAAAATCTTCCAGAAAGAAGGCAGAGTTAAAAACCTCTGGTCCCAGCAATAACTATTATTGAGGATTTTTTCATTCACCTAAGTGGGAACAGGTAGAAAATAATGAGCAGAGGACTCTTCTAGAACTAATTGTTCTCATTAAAAATCCCAATTCTACCACTGACTGACTGGCTAAGTGATCCTGGCCAACTCAATTTTCTTCTTCTGCCTAGCATTACCTAGGAAATAGTAGTACTAACATGTTCCATACAGTGTTGTAAGGTGTCAAGATGAAAAAAGCTGTCACTGAAATGGTCAGATGTAATTGAAATTCTGCTGCATGTTATGAAATTCAGGCATTCTCATTTTTACCTTTTTTTCCCTTATTTATCTTCCCCAATACACACCTACACATAATTTTTGTGTATCTAAACCCATGCTTACAAATCCATCCCACATTCCTGTGGGTCCAGTGGCCTCCCAGTATATATCTACAAAAGATCTCAGCTCTCTCAGGCACTTGAACATGGATTTTCTGTTTATCTAGTATATGAGAAGGGAAGTTTTCAGAACATATCCCTAGTCACTGCTTAATAGACACAAGTCACAGTCACAAGTGTCAATGACTCTAAAATTAGTACCTTTCTCTCTTGCTTTTGATTTGAAAATGTTTCAAGACGTGATCCTAGGTTGATAGAAAATGACATAAGAACTGATCATATTTGGAAGCAATGGCAGATTCTATGTCATTTGTTGCCACAGCAGGAAACTTCTAACCATGCCCCAGATGATGCACCACCCAGCAGAAAATTTAAAGTAAATCCTCCATGCTCTTCATACCTCATACCCACAGCTGCTTTGCAGTACAAAACTAAACAGCACTACAAATATAGTAAAGAAGCTGTTGCATAACTCCTGTGCTCTTGGCAAAACCCCTGCTATTGTTTTTGGAAAACGACAGTTGGTAAACACTGAAAATTTTGTGCAATAGAGACTTCCGCATGAGGAAGCAACAATTGGCTTGTAATCTGAGGGTTATTTTATTCCCTATGTTATCGTCACTCAATGCTCAGCTTTCCTGGGGTCTGTGATCAGCCATAGTGCAGGTACAAGACTCCACACATGGAGAAATGCCAGCTTGAGCTACAGAAGGAAACCAGACCTGAGAGTGATTCTTCTTTCTGGCCATTGGCACTGCCAGCCACATTACACAGAAGTCTCAGTTTTTCACCCTCTTGTGAGCTGAGAGAGCCCTTTTCTCCCTTCTTCTCCCACATCCGAGTGCTAGCAAGGGAGTAAGGAGGGAATTGCAACACTGGTGCACTTCCTTTATCTGTACTCATTTCTTCTTTGAGGTACAAAATCCATTCCCAAACAAAGAGTCCAATGGAGACCTAATCTGTTGGATGTCTGCATTGCAACTGACCCAGATTTTGTAATATAAAACTTTGCACAGTACTCTCTTATTAAAACATTTTCTTCTATGGGTTGAGATTAATATATCTAAGGTGAGTAACAACCTTAGGAAGACTTTAAGACTTATTATTTTTCAGTATCTTACCATTTTTACTTCTTGTCCTTGTGAAATGTTTTTTCCTTAGAAATCTCTGCATTGCGATAACTAGTTTTGAATAGTTATTCCCATATCAGTTTTCTCTCTAGCACCTTCTTCCTTCAATTTATTTATAAGATACCTTATGCTCCTTAATTCTTTCGCCTGACAGAAATAGTTTGCTGCAAATTACTTCACTGTCGATGTTCCTGCAAAATTTTACACTTCTAAGTCACATGCAAATTTTCTGAGATTTATTAAAAAAACTGTAACAATCCATGCAAAGAGAAGGAGCTTATTATTAAAAAAAAAAAAAAGAAAAAAGAAAAAAAAGGAAAGAAAAAAAAAAGAAGGGGGGGGGGGGGAAAGATACCAGGATTTTCCTTTTTTAGTAAAAGAGCCATAGCATTGGCCTGCAAATTACACAATTTCATTAATTACTTGCTCTGGACTATTTGCATCCTAAACAGGGAGAGAGCGTTATGTTGCATCCTATAAACGCATGACACTCTAACACAGAACACTCTAACAGAACAAGAGAAATTGCTTCTTGGTGCTTGTAGCAACATATAGCAATTCGTCATTACTGTATTTGCTGTATCAGCCTTAAAATTGCCGGAAGATGCAGCATAATCTTTGCTGAACTTTCAGTCCTGCCTATTTGAGAATGAAGAGCACCAAGTTCCCTGCCAATTACGTGAAGTCAGACCACTGTTTTCACACTGACAACCCTTGACCAAATTTTACTTTTTTTTCAATGTCTCATGGCTTTTGGAGGCTTCATGGTACAGTTTCCAAGTACATCTAGGCTTTGAGACACTATCAAAGCAGCAAACCCAGTTCTTCTTTTGGTCTCTACTTCTCTTTCCCCAAGAATATTGTATCATTTGCCAAGTTAGGTAAGGAAAAGTGTATTTAACTAGTGAGAAAAATCATGCAACTCTATAAAATAGCTATTCTGTAAGTAATAAATTGAGCTTAAATTGCAGATGTTCTAATGCTTTCACATATAATTTGCTTCTCAGCATGGGTGTGAGTATTCAGAGATCCACAGTTCTGCAGGAAAGCAGGCTGTTTTCAAATAACCTTATTTAATAAAAGGCTATTTGAAAAATTACTTTCCAGAGGCTGCTATCAAAGAAGCCCATTTGCACCAATATTCTGTCAATTTTGTTGTATAGTAAATTATCCAATTTACATTACAACTGATGGAGTGCAGCAATTAGAGGATGCCTCATATGGGACAACATGAATTTTATTAGCTAATGTCTTTGCTGAAACTAAAGCTGAAAAATGCACAGGAACATTCCTACTTATTGTGATCCCGCACCTTAAATGAGATCCTTCATCTTAGTTTTGTCAATCAGAGTAAACGCAATTATACTGAACTTTCTGAGATTGAACTGTCATTGTATTGAGTCCTTCATGTGTTAAAACCTGAACAATACATGATGAACTGCAGTTCAGTGCACCTGAACCTGCTGTCCCAATGAAGTTCTGTGGATAATTTAAAGATTGATAGGCTCTGGTAATACCTGTTTTTTGAGCTCAAAAAGTGATACTTTTATGGAAAAGCTTTTGCTTCCTTTTGCTTCCTTTTGACTCTTAACTAAATGCTCTTTGCTTCTAACACAGATATTAGAAGTATCAGTAGATAAACCAAAGAAAGTAAGATCAGGTAATGATGCTAAATGAGTTTCAATTAAGTAGCTGCTGGTGAAAAAATTTTCATAAAATGCTTTGCAAACCATGTGTGAGGAATACCACATAAGGTGGAATATTTTGCTAATATAAGTTAAGAGAGATTGATCCTTCTCTGTCTTTTACTTGCTAACATGCATTGCCCACAGTCCCATCAACTATCTTAAAGTATGATTTTGGGGTTGTTGAATTTACATGCTGTGGTGACTAGAGATTATCAAGCACCCCAGGTTTCTCATCCTTTATTAATTTGTCAAGTTTTTTACCATACACAAATATTAAGTAAGATATATTATCTTTTAAGAGTTCTGATCTGTCACTTTTCTTATTCAGGGATAAGTTTTCAGATGCTATTCTACTGAGAAATACCTTAGATCCTTTTCCAGCCATGACCAATGTGTGATTTGGAGAAAGCTGAAAGAAAGACAGGACAGAAAGATGTTTTTCCTACTGTTTTCTGGAGTGGGGTCATCTGAAGGATCCATTGTGTATAAACTTCTGGAAATATTCTGAAAAAGATGAAAAACTCATTTTCCCTTGCTGTCACAAGGTTACTTTTTTTCTGTGCAAGCTCAAGAGAGCAGATCAATACTTAGTGATTTAAAAGGGTATAAAAGGGTATAAAAGGGTATATGTCAATAATATGACAGCATGTTCTCATGTTTTTGACATTTGCTCCAAGTTCATGTAATGCACCTCTTATTCCATAATCTTACAAACAACTTCTGAGAATTTACTAAGCTATGTAACTGGAAGTGCAAGTCAAACGTAATTGCAGCATTTCTGTGTGCTTCATGATTTAAAGTGAATGTATAAAGGACAAAATGCAAAGTCATCTGCGCAGCTACAGTTTTATGGCAATAAGTTAAAGCAACTTGACTGTGATTACATGACAGAAAGTTTAAATATGCTAAATCGGGTCAGATTTTAACCCTAATAAAATAAGACCAAGATTTACTTTTATAATTTTATGTACTACACTCTCATGTAGCAGAACTGTCCCAAACCCAAATGGAAATAGTGAATGGAGAATTAAGAATTAAAGTTGCATTAGTTTGAAAGTTTACAATTCATTTAAAAAAGGATGAGGAGCACCACTAAAAGCTAAAGCAGAAGATAGAATTAATAACTTTTGACTTTGGTATTTGTCTTGTCCATCCTTTGCACTGGCGAAGAAAAGAGCCAGAAATCACTTCCCTTCTTTTATTTTCTATGGTGGATTACTTTCCTTTGCACTCGTCCATTCTCCCCATCTTCTTTTCGTCTGTTGTGAAGTGTTGCACACAGAGCACTCCCACTCTCTGAGCCCTGTGTAGTATCACAGTTTCAGCCAAGAGGAAGCAGGGAAGATTTACCACGTGCCAAGACTTTGTTGGTCTAGTTCCCTAGGACGCTTTGTCTTGTCTTTCTCCTTAAAGTGCTCCATGATGTGAGACAGAATGGCAAAAACTAGATAGGAAGGAATGCTTTAACACATAATAGATTCATGCCTAGTTCTGTTTATTCCCTGGCTCTGACAGAAACTTCGCAACTTTGAGTGACTCAGTCACCCTGAACTCAGTTTCTCACATGTGAGAAGACATTATTTCTTTGTCTGCATAGACAGACATTGCACAGACAGGTAAATCTCTACATGGCTTGACATGAGTGATCCACACTGCGGAGGTGTAGGCAATATTTCTTTCAACTGCCAGAAGAGAAAGTAGTAGAGAGCTCGCAGTTTGCTATTTTGTGTTTGTGAAAGTTTCAGTTAGGCCCTGACTGTGAACAAGTCTGGGGATGTAATAGTTCCAAACAGGCATAAATGCCCTATGTTCGAGAAACAAAGGTGCTTTATCATAAGAAAAACATTTCAGTTTGGTGTTTCAGTCCTCCTCTTCATCATTTCACTTACAAGAGTTTTATTGAGCTGCTGTAAACTTTAAGGACAGATTTTAAGACATAAGGATCATCTGGTTTGATCTTTGCCTAACACAGGCCATAAAATTTCACCAATAATTCCTGTAGTGGAACATATCATCTTCCCTTAAATTGTAAGTGAATACTGTCGAGCCCAATAACTTGTGGTTTACTAGAGCATAAAAACATCCTGTCTCAATTTAAGGAATCCTGGAGATGATGAATTTCCTTCTTCCTTGGCAATGGATGATTACTGTCACTGCAAACCAGTTGTTTCTAATTATTGTTTTGAACCAAAACCAAATACAGGGCTGCCATATGATACTGGTGAGTATGGCCCAAGATTTTGTCACACCCACAAGAAGGAACAAAATATTCTTCTTTCTATCTCTGCATATATCCTTTGTCTGCTGACCTTTTATAACTATATTTTAAGGGTTTTATGCTATGATTGGCTCCAGTTCAACCCTTACTTTACTTTTATCCTGTTTAATGCTAAACCACACTTAAATTCATTCCTTTCTCAGGTCTCACAAAAGCGGTCCCAGACCCCAGAAAAGAGAAGGCAGGAATTATTTGTTATGTCCTGGGATTTAACAGACAGTGCACTGTGTGATGATGGTGCTTTTAACTCATATAAGATTATGTGTTAGAGGAAAACTATGGTAGCACAATTCAGCTGTGAAACTCAGAGCCTTGTGAGCCACGCATCTGCCAAATATAAACTTACTGACTTCTGCATAAATCACACGGGGGCTTCAACCACCAGACACAACTGGTCATTCCTAAGCCTGCCTGGCTGCATCAGACACATGGGATCACGGAGCACCACTGTGCCAACGTGGTGAATTTCAGAAATATTAGTGTTGCAACAGGGAAACTTCAAATTGAAGAAAGATGCATATAAATGCAACAGTTATAACAAATCCATTCCCAATGTATTTCCATACTCTTTTGACTCTTATAAAAGAAAGGAACTAATCCCCTAACCTCCCCCACAATGAAATCCTACAGATAGGGTTTTTAAATTCTCTTTATGAGTTCGTGATTTTCCATTCTCATTGTCAGTCTATCTGTAACTGGCAAAATCATGTATTTGCCTTAGAAATAGATGTTTTAAAATACTGCTACAAAGTCTATCTCAATAGTGTAGTAGCTGCACCAACAAACCAAAGCCTCTTAATCTGTGTGCACTGATGATGGGTCAAAATGCTGGTTTTAAAGAGTCAGAATCTAAACGGAAGAAAAAACAAATGTTAATTAACAAAGCACAGATTGGAACAAATTGTAAGATTCTTACTTAGCAACATAAATACTAGCTAATATATAGTATATAAATCCCCATATAGTGTTAAAAAAAATGGAAGTAAGGTAGCTAATGCAATAAAATTGTGGAAAATTAACAGGAAATCACAACTAACTGTTTTAAATTTTATGCAGAAATATTGGGATATTAATCTACTCTTAAAAAACAGATGAAAGTATTCTTTCCTTCTTTTAGCCCACTGAATTTGCTTATAGCACAAATCTGAACTACTGCATCATTCTTTCAATATATGAAGGAGTGCAACAGTTAGTGAGGAATTTACAGCAATGAAACAGTTACACAAGCACAGGACTTGGCCTTTCTCTAAATGCCTATGTGGCATAGCTCAAATATTGACTTAACTACAAACACTCTCAGCCTGTAATTTTAGACATCAAAACTAAATATATGAAATATGTATTGGAAAAGAACACTGAAAGCTGCAGTAGTACATAAGTGACTATTCTGTACAATGTTCTTATTTTTTAAGAACACTTGAGCTAAAATTCATTTATATCATTCTGCTTTTGCAAAAAAAAAGGAGAAACGAAAAACAACTCAAGATCTGCTTGTTAATACTAGTCCTTCCCAAAGAAAGGGGGGGAATCAAATTTACAGAACAAATTTTTTGCATAGTAAAATAATCATCCAGATGGCAAAAACAACCCACCCTGAAAATAGTAAATGTTAAGAGGAAGGCTATGCTTCTTGAGGTCATCATCAGTAACAGTTTCATAACAACTCTTACAAGCTCTCAGCTGTAAGGATACCAGAATGGTTTAGTGAACTTTAGCCAAACTGTGTATTGCTAATCTATTATTCTAGAAATGTGTGACTGCAGTACAGTCCTGGGTTTATGATTGACCTGGCCCTACTTGACATGAAAATACCAGAAAAGAAATAGCAGTTTACTTTTTTTTCCCCATAGAACTCCTCTGCTCTCAGAATTCATTATTACATAAATATAGATAATGCAGGAAATATTTTAATGAAGACATTCCTATGTTACATAAAGTAATCTTCTGATCCACATTACTTTTTTTCATACATAAAGAAGAGCAAAAGTTAGGGCAATGTACTACATGCAAACTATTGAGAGGATAATCACCTTGGTGAACTAAGATTTAAGTAGTAACTTTCTCCAAGTAAGTATGTACATCTATTTTGTGAATATTTAAGCAAAATAAAACATGAAGCTACTTAATCTGCAGTTTAAAACAAATTAATGGACTCAGAAACAAGAACTTGAAATACAAGTGTTGTGAAACAAAATAATGGACATAACATAAAGGAGCATGGTAGCTGTAGGTTTTTGTGACTATTTCTTGAACTGAATCTGGAGGTTTGTAAAGTATGTGCACAGCTGCCATTGAAACTAGTGACTGGATTCCAGTTGGACTTGATCTGCCAGCAATGCAAAGCAGCTACAAATCTAATTTCAGAAAATCAGTCTGTAACCATCTGTCTGCAAATCTATACATGATGTAAGGCACATTAACTAAATATTAGAATCTGTTAAGTATTAGGAGGAAAATCTTGATGTTTGTACTTCATACACTGTCAGTCCTCTCTTTGAAAGATAGTGATTTCAGTCCAGTACAGTTTTATTTGAGATTTTGACGGAGTATAATATATTCTGAGTTGCTGACTAAATTTAAAAAAAAAGGCAAACAACAGCAATCTTTGGAGTGAGATTATTACATCTTACAAAATACCATACCACAAAGGCAATATAATATTAAACGTCCCCTACATTAATTTCAAAGCCTTTCAGGAAAAAATAATAGGTTTATTTAATGGAAAAATCATTTTATTATAGACACTGAAAATTTAGTCATATTTGTTTTGTACTGTGTTTATGTTGTCAGATGGAGCCCTGGAAAAGATAGCAAGTAGCAATTTTTTTTTTGGAAGTTATAAAAGGCAAAATAACGTAGATGTCTTTTAAATGCCATAGTCAAATACCCAGAAGGATAAACACAACAGCTATAGAAAAAGAAAAATTCTCTGTGTGTAATAATTTTGAACATGTCACTGTTGGAAAAATGCAGTATTTTATGTTCAAGGTAATTAAACTGGTGAGATAAGAAGAGATGGTCCAAGGTAAATTTAGAAATAAAAGTCCTCTGGATTAGACACTTCTGTTCTAAAATGCATGTTTCACTTGCACTGTAAATGAAAATGCTTATAATTACCAAAGATATTTTATTACAAAACCAGAGTTTCATGGGATGAAAATGGAAATTAGTAAGTTTTGGGGCTGGTTTGTTTTTTGTTTTTTGGTTTTTTTTTGTTTGGTTTGTTGTTTTTTTTTTTTTTTTACCAGTAAGAAGAATGCTAAAAAATTTAACAAGGAATGCTCAGATAATATTAACGAAAATATATGCCACACTGTGTTGTGTTGATCTTGGCTGGACACTATTTGCCCAGCTAGCTGAGCTGGGGAGAGAAAATACAACCAATGGCTCTTGGGTTGACGGAAAGATAGGAAGAGCTTTCCATCCCAGACAAAACAGACTCAACTCATGGAAATTAATTTCATTTCTAAAATGAAATATTAATATCCCAATCAAATCCTAGTAGGGTAATGCGAAATAAAACCTAAACCTTAAAACACGTTCCTTCCATTGCTCCCTTCTCCCAGGCCCAATTCCATCCTGATTTGGCTCTACCTCCTCCCCCAGGAGTGCAAGTGTCAGGGAATGGGGGTGGCAGGCCATTTATCACATATTGTTTTTGCTTCTCCTTCCCTCTCTCATTCGTCCCCTGCTTCAGCACGGGGTTCCTCCCATGGGAGACAGTCCTCCACAAAAGTCTCCAGTTTGGGAGCAACCTTCCATAGGCTGCAGTCATTCAGAAGCAGACTGCTCCAGCATGGGTCTCCCATGGGGTCCCAAGTCCTACAGCCAACATCCTCCAGCACAGGCTCCTCTCTCCACAGGGCCACAGGTCCTGCCAGATGCGTGATCCAGATCCCCCACAGAGACACAGCCTTCTGTGCATGCATCCATTTGCACTGGTGCAGGGTCCTCCATGGGCTGCAAGGGAGTACCTGCTCCCCCATGGACCTCCATGGGATTCAAGGGGACATCCTGCCTCACCACAGTCTTCATCATGGGCTGCAGGGGAATCTTTGCTCCACTGCCTGCAGCACCTCCTCCCCCTCTTTCTTCCCTGACCTTGGTGTCTGCAGGGCTGTTATCTCTCATATATTCTCATTCCCTTTCTCCAGCCACTGTTGCCTAGCAGTTCTTTTCCCCTTAAATATGTTTTCCCAGACGTCTTGGCCAGCAGTGGCCTTCTAGCAGCCTTGGAACCAGCTGAAATAGGCTTTCTTGAACATGGGGGATGCTTCTCTCAGCTTGTCACAGTAGCCACCCTCGTAGTCCTGCCACTGCCAAAGTTTTGCATTGCAAATTTAATGCAATCACACAAAACCATTCAAATTACTATTTGCTTAACATTAGGTGTATCAGTACTTTGCTGGATCAGGTGCATGGATCTGAACCTTTCTCCAAAGATTAGGCAACCAGAAATAGATATTACATGATTTTGAAATACTGATTTTATAAATTACGTTTATTTATGTTTTTACACAGTTGGAAATAGGCAGAAAATAACGAATTATTCTGATCATGTGGAGAAATGTAAAGCCTATCTTAGCAGTCTAAAGTTGCAAGCTGAAGCTCTAAGCTCTGTGACTTTCAATCTGTCAGTATTGTACAATTGAATCTCTGTGCTAGAAATACATATGTATGTATGTATGTATGTATATACGCATGTATGTATGTATGCATAGAACACAAGTCAGCCAATAGAAGAACAACTGCTGAATGCACAGTCTGAAGACAAATATATAGTCTTTAAGTTTGAAGCAATAACAGCTCTTGGGGACTGCTCAGTTTTGCAGGAAAAAAAGGCAATAATTTTCTAATTACATGGTAATTTTTATGAACATAAATGGACGGTAAATACTGCAAATTTCTATAAGCTCAAATGATAGTTATATTTTATATTTGAAATAGTCATCAAGGAACTGAAGCAGGTAATTAAATTGACTCATCTGCTTTCATCAAATTTTTAAAGTACATAATAAAGTCAGTCAGAAACACGAATTTGGGGTACATACTGCTCCTTTTTGTCAGTAAGTATAACATAGTTAATGTAAAATTTTATAAAATAAAACTAAATTTGAAGATGTCAACTGGCTTAATGAAATGACAGGAAACAATCCAAAGTTTTTTATTGTGTATTTCCTTAAGGGAATTTAAATGTAAAATAAAATAAAACTAAACTAAAACATAGTTGAGACAATGGAGGAAGTAAGGAGCATAAAGGTTCAGAAAAAATACTTTTAGCATGCTAAAGCCAGGTCAAGCAAGTATATGGAAAGTGTAGAGGCAGATAAACAGCAAAGAGTGCACATAGTCTTTAATCATCTTGTACATTCTAGATTCTGAAAGAAAATGTTTGAGATATCAAAGTACAAACTTCAAATAAATGCTTCCCCACACTGGATTTTTAATATTGTTTTATTTTTTAAGAAATACTCTCTTTCAACCTATTTTTTCTATTTTCTTCTTAAAACACAGTAATACTCCTTAAGACCTACAAGTTGCAGGGGAGGTACAATCAACCACTTAGTGTGGATAACGATCAGTTGAGAAAACCTGCAGAAGTTCCTATGAGCAGAATAAATCTGGTAGAGTATGAGTGGAAATTAATTTGTTTCCCCCACAGGTATTGTACTAGCCTGAACAGCTGTGTATATTATTCTGTTTTAATTCTCTATCCTCTAAGTATTTATATATAAAAAAATGACTCAATAAAAATTGTAACTATTGGTAACTAAACTTGTAAGAACTCATAGAATACATTAGTCTACTCTCAGCATTCAGAGCTCTGGGCTTAACTACTTGTCAGAGGGATACCACAGAGGTCAAAAGATGCCGAGTTGCGTTAATAAATTATTACAAAGATAAGATAATATATTTCATAAATGTGTTTCCATCAGGAGATGATGAGTCTAAATATTACACATTATTATTGAAGCATTCAAATAACATTGCATGAAAAAAATACAACAAAAAATATATTAAGGCAACTAGCACACTGAAACAGAAACTATTTATAATATCCAGGATTAGGAAAAAACACCACAACAAATAAACCACAAAAATTTTCTTTTTAGTAAAGGCTTTTTTCTTTTTTTTTCCTTTTCTGTTTTTCTACATTAAATATGTGCTAATCAGCAGTCCTAGCACTTTGGTCCTTTTAGAAAACACATGGTTGACAGACATTTAGGAGAAGAGAATTATAGAAAAAGAAAGCAGTGTATCTCTAAGAATTTTACATCCGTACCTTCTAGGTACTGTCCACTCATTTACTTTGTAGGCTGTTAATTCCAGGATCTACTTGAATTTTGCAGAGCTGAAGTTTTTTCAAAATATTTTCATTATTTCTCCGTTCAACTCCTTTAATTAGAAGTATTAAACAGATTGATCTTCAAATTATAAACATGGCAACCCAGAAATTATGCATGTGCTCCCTATTAGCAGAGCCTCTAGCTCAGAGGTAGAAAACTTGTTTGGTAACTGAGGAGACACCTCAATTCTACATCTTTGCTTTGGACTCACAGCAGCATGCCGGAGAAGGGTTTGAGATAAACTACTACATTACAAATTACATAATTTGACTTTACCACACAGTTGTAAAATTCTCATGTTTTGCATTCCTTCTTTATTTCCTTGGGTTTTTTTTTTTTGTTTATTTTTTATTTTACCTGGGGCCCAATATTTTATTAGCTATACAAAGTAGACCAGTTTTAACTGTATCCCAAAGTTCTCAGTGAGGAAGTATGATTTACAAATTCCTGCTCCAAAACAGTATGAGATGGGATTTGAAGACCTACTTGCTATGTGAACACAGTTGCTTGCTGGCTACTGGGACACGATGTCTAGCCAGAGACAAAAATGCCTGGTTCCTGCCTGTTGCTTCTGTTATGCTTTTTTTGGTAGTCATGATTTGAGGAGGCTTAAGACACTGTATCCAACCGTGAGATAGGTAGGAGAAAGTCTTGCTGAAAACGCCCCTGGGGTTGGGTGTGAGCCTGGGATTTGAGCGTCTCGCACAAGCAGGACGTAAGCAGTTCTGACATGCCTGCTGGCAGGAGCCATGTGGACTTAAACATCACTGGGGCAGCTACAGGGTAACAGCAGATAAGTAGGGAGTTTAAGGATCTTAAAAGCAGATTAAAAGCTGCTGAAAGAGAATCAAAATTAAAAACCCATGTGTGAAAGGTAATTTTTAAAATGGGACTTAGGAGCTTTTAAAAATATCGTCCTGATATTGTATATAAACAAAATTTAAAAATACAGCATAAATGCAATTACATTTCTTTTGTTCTACATTATCATAAAAACTATTTTTAATAGATTATATGCTCAATTATATATTCCTTTACAGCAGCTTTATGGCAGGGAAACTCCATCTGCATAAAGCTAATGTAGCAGAGCAGAAAATCAAGCTCCCTGTCTAGTTTTCTCTAGTCTCTATTTCACGTTCCTAAAATGTTAGAGAGATGCAGGAGTGGACCCAAAGATTAAAGGATATGAAATCTCCAAACTTTTGGTCCAAGCCAGTCAGAATGCTCCCATTTCACTGAGTATCAATATTACAAAGTCTAAACAGTCTGTCTTGATGTAGCAAAGCCAACAACTTTGCAGACATTACCAGTTAACCCATACATGCTAGCACAAGGATATCATTAAGGACATAAATAGACACTGTTTCTTTGCTAAAGCAGTGCCACAGTTTTAACATCTTGAAGAGCTTAATTTTCAAGACAGCAGGTTTACTAATGCTTATAAATATCCTCCAAAATACATTTTTCAAAAATGCGTAACTGTTTTTGACTATGTTGACAACAGTACCATGTCCCCTGCAGTTATTTCAGAGTCCTGACTGTGTGTAGAGCTGATTCCAGTGTCAGAGTCTGTGTCATTTATGTCCAAATTAGTCACTCTATGAACAAAGTCAGGAACAGCAATGCTGTTACTGGAGGTGCCACTGCCCTTGGATGGCTCTTCATTTGACTGAAGCCTAGTTTCAATGTTGTCTTTAACATGTAGTAAATTAAATTCTTCTGTAAGAAGTTCATATTCTTTTTCCTTCTTTTGAAGCAGTGAGTCCCTGTATGTAAGCTCTTTTTGGATGCAGCCCAGGTATGAGTTGATTCTCAGACCATCTTTCATACTTTTTTCCAGCTCATATTTTACGCTTTCCAAATTTGAGGTTTCCAGTTCAGCATTAGCTGCTCCTTCTGAGTGAACATCATCTCCATTTTTTTCCATGCATATACCATGTACCTCTCTTTCAATTTCAGCACACAGGTTCTCTATTAATTGTTTGTGATGTTTCAGTCTCTCTTCAACCTGTAAAATTCCCTCACTTTTGCTCAAATAGTCGTGCATCTCTTTTTGATCATCTGGCCTACTCCCTTTCTGCTCAGCCTCACAGGTATTGATCATTAAATAGGAGTCCTGCACATAATTTTCTCCATCATTGGCCACACGATCTAGATGGAATCTTGCTTCACATTTTTCAATTTCCATATCTAATTCCTTCATTCTGAGGACTTGTTGATGAATGGTATGATCTTGAGAAATGATCAGATGAATCAGTGTCTCCATATTATCTCTCTCTTGCTGAACACTGTCCTGCTTAAGTTTGGCCAGTTTGCGGAAAGTCTTCCTCACAATTTTCTTTTGCTTGTCTATTGGCAACATCTTCATGTAGTTTGCTGGACTGAGGTCCCACTGCTTCTCTACATTTTGTACTACCTTGGCTTCAGCTGTCTTCCACAATGGAAATGAGAGGAAAGCATCTGACTTTACCAACACAAAATGCAAATTAGCCTGCTCTTCCCCCCAGGCCTTCCAAAGCCTCAGAATCTTTGTCAAGGGAGGCAGTACTCGCTCCGAGCCTCTCCATTTTTCTACAATGCAGTAATCACTAGGTTTTCCAAAAAGGACCTTTTTCTCTCCGAATGTTGTCTGATGTTCCTCAAGCAATGCTTGAATCACCTCTGAGCAAGTTGTGCGCTTTGTCAGGCCGCATACAATCTTCTCTTCCTGGCAAACCCAAACCACAATCTCTCTTTCATTTGAAGCCATGTCCTTGCTGGGAGATCTGGAAAACAAGAAGACACCAAGTATAAATTACATATCAATGGCAGAGACAGGATGAATAATTACTATAATTCTGATATGACTAACACATTGAAAAACTCCTGTATTATTGTACAAGACAATATACTTGTTTAAATTGCATGAAGAAATATCTTTGGATTAAGTAACACCTCTAATTGGCTAGTGCTTTAATATTATTACTAATCCAGCTGAATGGGAATCTCACAAAAAAATATCTTTTATCAAATCTATTTTTTCTACGCATAGTAAGTGTGTATTAACAATCAGTGACAAAGTCTGGCAAACTGCATTACAGTTTCAGACTGTCCTAATACAACATAGCTTTGGGATATTCAAATTTTTCTCATTACAGAGACTGCAGAGACATTTCTAAGCTCTTAGAAATGGCTTCTGAAGGGACGACTGCACTAAACATAGTCCAACTGAGGAAAGCTGACTGAAAACCAGCAACGAATTTGACAACAGGATAAATCTAAAGTTCTTTTACCACATCTGCACCCCCACAAGCATAAAAACAATTGCTTTTTTTTTCCCACTAGTAAGTGTCGAGAAATATGTTGCTCTTCCTGAAGCACCAAATAGCCTGTATTTCAGTGAGCTGTGAGAGAAGACCAGCTGCAACAGAATATGTACATGGGTCTGCATTTTATCACATTTGAAATTATACAAAAAATTCAAGAAAAGCAAAAAGTTTTTTTACTCGTTTGTTTGCTTATTTATGAATTACAATGAATGTGCAATTAACCTGTTCCCTTCTTATACACTGAGACACCTAACTCCAGGTGTCTGAGATATCATTAAGGCTTCTGTCAGTGTCTAATCAATACAATCAGTAGTGCTTAGACAGCAATTCAGTTGGAAAAAAGGTAGAAGTTCACTTTATAGCTAATTCTTCAGTTTGTCCCCATCTGGTCCTGGGCTGCTGTGGGCCTCAGTTGGTAGAGCTGCCAGGATATTCATGTCCACATGCAGGCACATGAATAGCTTGCTTCTTGCCCAGACCTGATGAATTGACCTCTTACATAAAACGATAAAACAGTAAATTCCCCGAGGAAAAATGCCTTTCTCTGGACTTTTGATATCCCTTGCAGTTAATTTGAATGAATGAGATTTAGGCCAGTCTTTCAGAGAAAGCTTGAAAATGAAGATAACTATTCAGGCAATATTCAAAGAGCTCAATACAGCATTTGTTTCTATCTAGGACTATTTATTCATAGAACTTTTCCAGGCTTCTGAGTTGTAGTAGGAATGGAGTTTTATTTGGCTTAATTATGGTTATACCCTATGATTAGTAAAGCAATCCAACTTGTTCTTTTTTTTTTTAATTATTACACAACATAACAGACACACTGCAATTCAATAAATTGAACTATGATTGACTCAGCTCTAGGTGCCACTCTTACCAGAAGGCAAAAATCCTTAAAAGACTGGAGACTGCAAATGAATACTAATAAAACTGACAAGAGTAAGTTTATTAGTATTATTGCACAGAAGAGCTCTGTCCTACAACTGCATTGCTCCAGGTCTTGGTACAATCCTCTGTAAAATGTGTGTTTTGGTAGATGGCTTTGAGTAATGACATCATTTTCCCTCTCCAATAGCTCCCCCTCACAGACCAGAATATTACTGTAATTATTTTTTGAAACTGGTGCTCAAAAAGTTAATACTGTTTTCATCGACTACTTAAAATAAGAAAGCATGTATCACAGACACAGAAAATGGCAAAATGGCGCAAAGAAAGAGTAATATTCAAGTTTAAATGGGGGGGAAGGAATGAAGGATGATACTAGATTAAGTGGCATTACTGTGAACTATATCACATGCTAAAAAGTCTGTATCTGTAAGTGCTTGGAGATGTACAAAGTACATGATGCTATTTTTTTCCCTGTTAACAGACTGGCAATTAAATGAAATTCAGGTAAATGGCCAGTTGCAACATAAGCCAGCTGTGACTATTATAAATCAGTATTTTTTTTGTACTACAGATATGAAAAGAAAAAAGGCAACAAATAAACTACACTTATGTAATTTATTATGAACAAAATTATGCAAAAAGGAATTATCAAAAATACAGTATCTCAAACCATGTTCACTACTGATACACAAATAACTGATTTACAAATATAAAAAATACCATACTGGGGGCTCTGAGGCAGTAAATTCAGTGCATCTTTCCTGATTTCTTTTGCAACCAAGAAATAGATTTCAGGAAATTAATTTCTTCTGTTCTAGCTCTCTTCTGAGTGTCTTGTGCAATTTGTTTTCAGATCAAAACTATTCTTTCTTTTTTTCATTTTTGTTTTTGGTTGATTGCCGTATATTCTCCTAGTCAGTTTTACAGTATGTAACAGATTATGTGGATTACGAAAATCTTACTCTCTCTTCTTCTCCTGGCTCCTTTAAAGTTTTCTAATGAAGACAGTTTCTGTGTTATTAGTAAATCTTCAGAAAAATCTGCATACCCCCCAGATGTCCCGTCATTGTTGTGCTGATAAATTTGCTCTACCCATTTTTTATATAGAATTCCCAGAGTTCAGCAGGAATTGAGCGAATTTCTGATGGAAACACACTGTCTTTTGAAAAGCAATCTCTACAGAATCCCTGAAAACAACATATATGTAAAAAAAACCAACCCTTTAAATTACTGTTTCCAATGCTTTTTTAGCTGTTTTTCTGCCCCCTGTGATTTTTTAAGTTATGATGCACCTGTCTACCCAGGCTTTACATTAAGCTTTTTCGGGGAAAGGTTGTTCTTTTTCTATAGCATGTAACTAGTAGTAGCACTGCAAAATTGGATAATATATGCACATGCAGGTACACAGAGATCTCAAGTAGCTTACACATGAAAATATGTACTTATAAACATAAATACATATATATAAAATACATTAATTATATATATGAATGTATATATCATGAGTGTGTATATATATTCATATATATTCACGTATATATAGCATGAAATCGACACCTTTTAGTTATATTACCACCTTTCACAGAAAAGGAGAGAAGAAATTGAAAGAAATTCTGAACATCTCTGTAATTCTTGGATCAAAACAGAACGTTCAACTACAAATTCTTTCATTAATTTTTCTATGTGTTTGCCACAACATATATTATCCTTATTTTTGTTTAGTCACTTCACTCAATTTTTGATCTTTGTTTCTAAACAAAAATAATTAGCAAGACATTTATAATCTTACATTGCCATGGAATTCTAATATCTTCTAAAATATCAAAAGCGATTCTTTATTATCTTCCACTACAAAAATGGTAAACTGGCACCTTACCATGGACCTTTTAAGTAAAACTTATTGTATAACTCTTTTATCATAGTTAATTCAGGTGGTTCCAAACAAAAATGAAGCATGATAGTGTCAGTCGCAGAATAACAATTACTAAAAACTTGCTTTCAGGATGCAAGAAGATGCCAGTAACAGGAAACAGCTTTTGTTAAACTGTGCTTTCCTTATACAAAGTGAAGAGCAGGTTCTGCATATATGAAGTGGAATTCACTGGAAAGTTAAGATTTCAGCATAAATTAACTATCAGAAGTTCCTCTTTATCAAGAGAGGAGAGGAGACCTCCAAGAAGAAATCACCATTGCCTAGTCCATCTGTGATCATCGGGATGAATCATCAGATGAAACTATTTCTCTCTTTCATTAATTACAGGAGACCTATGTTGCCACCTTCAATCAAATCGCTCACTTTCAGGTAGAAAAATTCACGTGAAATTAATACAACAAGATTCATTCAGGTGATATGAATCCAATCAGATTCTGGTTTATCTGAGAAAAATGTAACAAGAGCAGTTACAGCAGCAGTTGATTTAGCAGAGCTAACTGAACATGGGACCTACACATTATAACTTCCTAGCTTCGTTTAAAACTTGACTGTTCAATTTAGCCAGAAATTTATAAGGAAATCAACCAATTAATTTCAACACTAAGGAAGAGGTCTTGAATAAATTTTGGTCATTAACAGGAATTCCTTTTTTATTCCTGAGATGCAATACTGTAAGTTATAATCTCCAGGAATAAGATCTGCTTTAAAGAGTCACTTTAACAGAGAGGCACATTTACAGGTTCCCTGACTTTCATGTCCTTCAGTTTTGTAAAGGACACAAAACACTTAGTTACCAAGCAGCTAGTAAGAGTGTAACAGCCAAAGTGTTTTTCCAGTTTAAATGTTTGGCTTCCCTGAAGACCGCAATAATAATTTCTTCAAAATTAACTAGGCAACTTCTTGTATTTTTTTCAAAAACGTATTGCTGCTGTAAACAGGCTTTGAAGGTTTCAGTTTGGCCTTAAATTCTGTTTCTTTGAATCAATCACTGAAGTGTTCAACTTATCCATCTATGATTATAAAATCTTGATGATAACAACAACATGCAAGTCTATCTTTTTTTTGCAAAGCCACTAATTACTTAGGAACAGATGGGAATTTAAACTTAATAATGGTCAAAAGTACATTTCCAATCTTTCTGTTTGCTTGGTTTGATTGCTAGTTTCATGCCTTCTGCTCCTTGCTTCTCTTCAAGGCTCCCCAAAACCCCATCTGAGTCATGCTCTAGACCTCACACTGTCTTAATTATGTCAGCACAAACTGATTGTTGTATGTCAGATATACAATTAGTTAATTTGCTTTTCAGGCCTAGAGGAAGGTAATGCATTCCAGCAACATACAGACAAAACAAAAACATGTGCTTATGTTGCACAAAGTCAAAATATGAGATAGGTTAAATGCTGGAAGGGACACTTTTGATATTTACTGACTTCAACGTATGTCTGGCCCAAAAATATACATATCAAACACACAATTCTATGCCTTCCTAAAATAATCTCCCTAAATATGCAACATATAGTTTTACAACCAATCATGCCAATCAAATAAAGGGATTCCCCTACTTTTTAGAGTTTCACCTTCATGCCTACAAAGTGCTTCTTTTTCTTTACTAATTTGTGCAAACATTCTGTTGGGACTAGATCACTTCTATATCATATGGTTAGCAATTTAATGCAGTGTCTCTGAAATACAGTGGACACTAAGTATTTTGCCTTTGTGGAGAAAAAGAAGCATATATAAAAACCTTATCCCTCTTCACCGCAATAAATTCTTTCTAGATTTTCACACACAAAAAAAGTAATCCTTTTTCACCACTACCATATTTCTCGACGTACTCTCTGTGAAGAAAAAAACAAATTATTTAACTAAAAAATACCTAAGAAAGGGATTCAAACCTGAGATTACGTTTATGACCCAAATTTTTACTACTTGCCTCCTCCCAGTAATTGAAATAATTTATATAGAATAAAGGTCAGTAGGGGAAAATAGATGGCACACCAAGAAATACATTAATGTTTTCCTAGAATATACATACAACTCTTAATAATTTATAAAGCTTCTATCAAAGAGTTCATGCTGGAAAGCCATTTCTGTAAAATATCTGTGCTGCTGGGGCACGTATATAAACCTGCTGAGAAGTATGTATTATTTGTGCTATGGTCTTCTCTTTGTCCAACACCCACAGATGTTTCTTCCATGTGCAAGGGCCCAGACAGCACTTGCCTTGTTTTCATGCACTTACTGAAAACCTTGTTATCTCAGTGCCAAGATTATTAATCTCCGTTATCTCTTTGAGATGAGCTATAACTATCATCAAAGATATGATTGACTATCTATCAAAAATGTGATGGTTTTAAATTATATTTACTTGCTGGAAATAAGAAGAAGTCAATATTATAGGGATAGCTACTTGACACAAATGACCCACGTTTGTAGCACAGGGCACACGCTACAGGGAGTTTAACAGCCTCTGAGACCAGTGACTCTTAGAAGTTAGGGTATATGAGGGCTAATTAATATATCAGCCACAGAATCACAAAATATCTCAAATTGTAAGGGACCCATAGGGATCATCAAGTCCAAAACACTGCTCCTCACAGAACTACCTAAGATTAAACCATACAACTATGAGCATCATCCAGAAGCTTCTTGAGCTCCTGCAGGCTTGGTGCCATGACTACCTCTCTGGACAGACTGTTCTTGTACCCAACCCCATTCTCAGGGAAGATTCTTTTCCTAATGTCCAGCGATTTATGGAAAGGGTGTGGGAATGCCATTTCTACCAGACCTCTGACCTAATATGAAGTCAATAACCAACTATGAAGTCAAAGCATAGAACATACATACAGCATCACATTCCATTTAGATCTGGTAACATTATATAGCATATATTGTTTCTTTTTAAAAATCTCAGGATGTTACCATATATATGTGTGGGTATAGATATATATACACCTAAGCATATATGAGACAAGAGATGATTGTTATGAAAGAAAAGATGATAACATATTTTGGCTTTTTGAGATTTTTATCTGTGAAATTTGCAAAAAAGTAAAGTTATTGGTGCCATGTGTTGCAACTCTTGCTTGGAAGAAACTCTAACTTAATTTGATCCAAAGAGATTTTTGAAAGCGATGTTAAGCATTAAAGCTATAGAGAATACACAGTCCTTATGAAAGTTAGGGTCAGAAGTATTTCATTCTTCCAGGAATAAATGGATCATAGTAAAAGTTCATATTAAGTTTATTCAGGCTATCCACATTTAAATCACCTTTTCTCTCAACTTTCTGCCTCCTTCTGTAAAGTTATTCAAAAAGCAATAAAGGTCAAATCTTATACTTGGTATGCCTCCTGCCTAAGCAAATTATATGCTTCTGAGTTTCTTAAGGGCAGCAATGAGGAAGTAGCTACTCTCTCACTACCCAATGAAGCTGGAATTACTCCAAAGCCTCAGGGATTCAAGTCAGCCTATTAACTAAATGCATTCCCATTCCCCTTCACGAGTCCCTAAAAACAGTATTAATGGAGGCACAGTTAATGTCCCTGTCATGCAGGACACAGAAGTTCCATACATGACATGTCAGAAACTTGGTCCTTCTTCCCTTCTGCATCACACGAAAGTCAGAGAAATGGCTATCTGAAAGGTATCATGGCAAGGCAGAACTAGTACTTTAACTGTAAGAATAAAAGCTCTCAATATAGATAATCAATTAGTCCCAATACTGGAAGCAGACTTGGAAAGAACACCACAGAACTTCCGAAAACATAATAATTATTATTATAGAGACAAATAAATTTCTCTCTACCATCTGTTTCAGTACCTGTTTAATGTTGCTCTATGATAAAATTTCTTCCTTTACAGAAATGGACATAGGCATTTACTAAAAATAAAAGAAAATTAGGCATCTTGTAAGCCATGTGAAGTTTTTCAAACGTACATGTATACACTGTAGTTTGTATGCTCTAATTGAAATATTTCATATATTTGAAAAATGAGAACAATTTCAAGAAAGTTTGTTTTTATAACTAGCTAATTACAACACATATTTTCCTAGTACAAATTTATGTCCATTTTCCTGTTCCTTTTTAAAGGCATAAATTTTTAATTCAACAAGATACCCATACTGTCAGGAAGCCACTATGAAGCATTTTAATTGGCAACAGCTGTCACAAATTATGTCACATATGAATTAAAATGAATGTACTTAAAACTGTAAGTAGTTCCTTCATCTCTTCTGCAGAGAAATGTTATCACCTTAGCTACTGTACAAAATTGCATGCATTATAATTCTGCAATGATCTATGGCTGAAATTTCTGTTCACCTAAACACTTTATGCTATATTGGTGCTCTCTGACAAATTTCAGTGAAGTAACTTTGAATTGGAATGGGTAGTATTATTTTTTTAATTGAATAAAAACATGAGAGGTATGACAGTTTAAAGAAAATAAATCTGGTAATTACTTTATTGCAAATAACTCATCCACACCAGATTGCTGCTGACTTGAAATGCCAGTCTTTGGTAAAAAATTGCATGGGAAATCATTTGCTTCATTCTAATAACTGTACTGCTTGGAAACAGGTGTCTGAACAGGCACCAATAGTTAAGAAAAATAAAAAGGGGAAAAAAGCCCTGACAGCACTTAAAACAGATAAAAAGGAAACTAAAGCAGCCAACAAGAAGGACCAACAAAGGATTACAATAATAATTCTATCATCTGTTAAGTGGATGGATAGGAGAGTTTGTACTACATAGAAAATAAGCCAAGAAATTGTGCTAACTCCGAATATTTCACTAAGAGAAAGACAGAAAGAAGAGATACTATAAGAGGAATTATACACCTTGTTTACCAAAAAAGAGTGATAGTCATGATGGATTAACAGGAACACACCCCTTCTGCTCTATTTAATGACAGGACTCTGTGTCATTGCTACAGTGGCTGATATTATTTTGCAATATCTCACTTGCAAGGTCCAAGTGCAGATTTTCAGTGAAGCTGACCAAAAGTTGACCAGGTCCTCCCCTTCACTTACTAGCTCTGCCTTATACCATGTTTAGGTTTCCAAGCACTTAACCTACAGGCAGTAGGAGACTGCATCTGCCTCTGCCCTTTATTCCTGTCTTACCTCTGAAATTTTCCTTTACCCCTAAGGGTACACATTCTCTATAAATTACATCAGCTTTAAATCTGCCTTCCTGTCAGATTAATCATCATTTCTCCATTGTATAGTCAAAGTCATAAGGTTGGTAAGTGGATATTAGTCAAAAAAATGTTTGGAATTCCAGTAAGCGTGGTGTGTACACAAGATGCTATGACAGGTAACACGTTTGTCATACTAGATCTGTATTTGCAGTAACCTGACACAGTGGAGGTGAAGGTTTGAGAAAAGGAGAACCAGCTGTCCACCAAAATATTTTCCAAGATGAGTAACAGTAACATCAACAATTTACTTTACTGGGAAAACATGCTTTGATGTGTATATTGCAACTGCTACTGAGGAAGCAGCTGTTATACAGGAGTGGAAGATCCAGGAAAAGTGCCAGAGCCAAAATAAACACTGGCATATTCAGTGATAGTAATTCTTTAGATCATGATGGGGGGGATGGGAAGACGGACATTTTAAAATTCCTCAGTGTTAACAAGTAACAGGAGAAGTTTAGGGATATCAATACAGCATATGCTACACCTTGATTTTGGGCAATGGGTAGTTCTCACTAGTGAACAAATGAAAATGCCACTGGTACTTCTCATCTACCACAAGAATTTTGCTACATTGCAAAAATACAATTCTTTAAATTGCTCCCTTGCCTATTTAAGTGCCTGTGCATATTAAGCACGGGTTACACTATACAAGCCTTACGGAGCTCCTATTAATAATGTACAGAATGTGTCTAAAACTCTATCACTTTCAGTTGTATATGTATGATTCAGAGGAAGCAGAATCATTTACAGCTCATTTGGAACACAGGCTTCTAAAAGATAGAGTTGCTGTTGCAGTTAACAGAAATTTGTGTTATCTAACCTCTCCCATTAGAATTTTTATAACTGCCTTTTAGAAGCACTCTAGTTGTTTATGAGTTTTTGAGATCAAAGAAGTTAGGGGAATTCCAAGCATTGAGAGGATGAGGGGGTTTTTTGTTTGTTTTGGTTTGGTTGGTTGTTTTGGGCCTTTTTGTGGTTCCATGAAATTCAGTTCAGCTTTTGTTGAAAGGCAAAAGTATACTGCTTCCCTCCCCTGCGTTTGTTGACATTTTGCCCAGTGAAGAAATAAACACAAAGCATTCTGAGGCTGGGTCTGAGCTGCCAAAACTTGAACAAAGAGCACTACATGTACACAGATGAAAATAAGGCAAGTTAAATAATGGAATGAGATACATACAAGGAATTAATAAGATTTCATGCTACTTTTCCAATACTCCCTGATCTAAAGGAGGCTGGGATGGTTACTTTCTTCTGAACCCCTATACGCTGTGCATGTTGTGCACCTCTTTGCTCCTGGTGGCACCATGTAAGACAGGTGCTCTTCTCAATCATAATGAATGGAAAGTCCAGATGGACTTCATTTCCTTTTGCCAGTCCTAAGGCTGAACTCAGGCTCAAAAAAAACCAAAAAGGAAAATACTCATTTGGGTTCTATGGTATCAGGCAAGAATAGTAGCAATGCCAAGGAAACAGCTGAGAATGGCCAGCAGCCTGGAAAGGGGGCTTAGCACTGCCCTTTGTGCAACAGCAAACCTTTAGAGCTGTTCAACACCTCATCAATCATTACCCTTTCCTAACTGTTTAAAATCCAATGATTTATCAACACAGTTTTTTTGTATATCATAAAATCTAGTATGAGTATCTCTCTACAGTTTTCCAGGAGTGAGAAAGACAGGATGGGCTTTAATGTTCTTCTGTATGTATTGCAATAAAATTTACAGAGTGAACCACACCACTTTGGAACAATGTTGCATGATCTTTCCTATTTCATTTGCTTTCATTAAATCATTTTGAAAAATATTACCTCAAAGGATGTTCTATCAAGACCTCATTTACAATCAATTCATTTTTTTCTTTTTTTTCTTTTAAATGTCTCCCTAGAACTTTCTGAAAGACAATTCAGTGACAAATGTGTTCCATTACTTACAGTATTTGAAGAGCTGAAAAGAAAAAAGATGAGATAATGAAGTGGACTCTTACATAAATGTTCATTCTAAAGAGCTAAATTGAGTACTAGATACATAATTATGGTAACAAGAAGAGTGGACATAATTTTTTTTAAAGAAACCTGAAGCATTTTTAGTGTTCATTGTCAGTCTGAGAGATTTGTGCAGCTTATGCTTTCAAGTAATTTTCTAAAATTGCCTATCAACGAATGCTTCAATATGTAGTTAGTCAGACACAGGCTGATAGGGTCTCTGGAATATAACCACATCTTCTCTGAAGAAGCCACTGAACAAATGAAATAAATTCTTAACCTCACCAACTGTGCTCTTCTGAAGCAATGGATATGCTAAAGAGAGCATAGGAGATTGCAAAACTAGCTTTAGCCAGCTGAGCAATACAGATATGAAAGGCAAAAAGGGATGAATTGCTGTCTGGAAGCAAGTTTAATGCTGGATCATTAAGATTACCATGAGTAATGGAGGATTTATGAGACTAATGCAAGGAGGAAAGATATAGACAAGAGTGAGATACAGAGAATGGTGTCCAGTAGCTCACACACAAAATTTTTAGCTGTAAGAAGGTGAAGGAAGCTTACTGTGGAGGAGACATTCCATATGATACAGATAAGCCACGTGAATCCCAAAATATTTGAATGACTATGACTTAAACCCAAAACCTGTTCTATGACAGACAAAATGGGATCACATAACGACTTTCCAGCTGGAAAACCTGTTATGAAGAGGTTCATAACCACGTCAGTTGTCCATCACAACCCTCCCACTGCAGCTGAGCTTCTTGTCTGACCTGCAATGAGTCATTATGAATTAGCCCATAAAGATAAAAAGCCTTTTTAAACCATCTAAGATAGCCATCTAAATGCAATTGAACAGTTTAGGAATAAACTGTTCAAAAATGTAATGCAGCTGAAAGGTGGTAACTCCTGGCAAAAGATTTGTGATGGACAGGGACAGCAGGAATAGCCCAAAAATCTGCAGTGGGCTCAGCTGAAGCTAAGCACGGCTACGTGACTGTGACCAAAGAGCAAGGCAGGCCCAAGAAATAATGGTACCAGTTTTGTGAGACGCTTCTGTGGCAGGATAGTGATTATCCCAAGCAGGCTGTGACACCAGAAAGACACTGCAAACTACTTGTCATTAGTTCACAGAAAGTCAGGTTGAGTCAGCATTCAAATTAATCTGATGTTTCTTTATTTCACATATCCAAATGTCTTTGCAGGGATCCTTTCAACACATGAGCAATTCAGATGGCTTCATAGCTCAGGGAGGATAAAAAGGCCTTTTAACAAGGTACTTCGTAAGCTGAGTGGTTACCACAGTGACAGCTGGGTGAAGGCATGCTTCCCTCTGCCATGTGAACAACCCTGTCATGGTGGGAGAAATACACAGATTTAGTTTTCTTCCATGACATGTGCACATTCTGTTTGTCACTTCTGACTTTTAAAGGAGTCTGGTGTGTACTCAGCTTTGTATTATGTAAATGCATACATATGCAATCTACAGAAGTGGCTATTTCTGCATGTATTGTTTATATATACAGTGATTTGGGGGTTGTAATATATTTTACTGTACATAAGTGACAGTGTATCTCATGAGCTATACATATGCATTCCATGATCACATACAACACAAGCTGTCATATATGCATTTATATACTGAATACATGCCTACCATGCACAAAATGCTTCAGTACAAAGAGCTATGTTTAAGATGAAGCCAAGTACTGTAAAATTTCAGGCATTTTTGTTAAAGCTTTCCATGCTACTTAGTTGAACAAAAATTAATTTGATTCAGTGTATCCATAGCAAGATTCATTCTATGCTACACTGGACACCTGCCTCACTTAAACGCATATCAGGGATAATACTCAGTTTTGTCAGAGACACAGAAGGCACTGAAGCATTACAGACACTAAATGTTATAACTTTCAAGTATCTTTCTTGCTGCTGAAATTCATAATGCTCATTTTGACATCTTAATTTCCATAGAAGATACTACAGAAGAGTTCAACTACTAACAATGGAGTTTGCTAACACCAGCATGTTTAGCAGGAACTGACCTAAAGCAGTCAGGTACATGAACAAAAGGGCAGGACTTAGATGCTGTTAGATCACAGTCAAATGTGTATTGCATAAAAAAAATTTACATTAGTTAGAACAGCAACAAAAAACCTCATTCCCTTCTCTTACTGAAGCTTTCAACACAAATCCTCACCTTTGTCTGCCCTACTGTAACTTAAGCCAGCACAAAACTGCTGCAGCTTCAACATGAAATAGACAGAATTTCAATTTAGAATAACTTCACAAGACTTTCCTGAAAAATGCACAATGAGGGAGGCACAAACTGCACGGTGTTCAGCACCAGTGTAAGACATGACAGGAGTACAGGTGGCTGGGAAGTGCTACCAGTCAGAACCTAAACATCAGAAGTTCTTAAATACCGTGTTAGAAGACTACAATTACATTCAGACATCAAAGTCTCCTTCATAAATCTAGCCCTTATTACTTACATTTGTTCAATATGTGTGCATTTCTTTTTGTATCTTTTCTCCTAAGTATGGCACCACCCTTTCAGAGGACACTTTTTTAAAATTTAAACTTTTGATGTATGTCTTTACCATCAGATATTCAATTGCTTTTCAGGCTGATACAACTGAATTTATCTCCACATACTCTTGTAGGGAAAGAGCACCCTTTTACAAATCAAAGCTCAAAAAATTTTAGGCTAAAGCTATCCACTCATTTAAATTTCTGTTCTGTCTACTGAATTGATATTGATAGACATGCGCAAAGCAAGACATCCATAAACTTCCTTAGCTCAGCCCTTATATAAAAGAGTTTACAGGACACTGAATTAGCAAATGAGGAATACACAGTGAGTAACCAGTTCTGTAAACTGTGGTTTATGTGACTTGCCCAAAAACAGGTAGGAATTCTGTGGCAGGGTCAGGGAAGACATCCATGCTATTAGGATGGTTCTTTCTTAATCATACATTATCTACCTGTAATTCACCTCTCCGTTCATGTTTCCCTTTTTAATTTCTAAAATGAGTGGTGCAAAAGGCAGTTAATAACCTGCTCCACAAATCTGAGCATACTCCATGAAAAGTGATTGGGTGGAGCTCGTATCATCTACCTTAAGCTATTTAAAAATGTAGATGTGGAGTCAAAGATAATTTTCTGATCTTCCTCTGTAATCAGTGGCATAAAATAGGCACCTCCAAAAGGATGACTAATCCCATACTGACAGCCTGTCTAAGACTGAACGAATTGCCCTCCAGAAGTGTTTAGATGCATCCATTAACTACAAAGAGTACCTAGATGACTAGATACCTAAATTTTCAGTGGCTCAAATAGAGTGAGATGGAGCTTGACATTTGTGTTCACTGTGTACTTGAATCTCAGGAGAAATATGAGTGTCAGCAAAAGTGCTGTGACCATCCACAAGTGCAGTTCCAAAAATAATGTAGATCTTTGTCTGACACCTGTAGTGACCTTCATGAGTAAACAAACATTATTAGTTATCTACCTAATCCTTAAAATACCAGGAGCCTGGGAAAGGGCAGTGAAGTCAATACCTATCCTAAGTTGTTCTAGAAAACTGAATTTGTGTAGTTTTTCAGTAGAACAGGATATTAATAACAAAGTGGCCCTGCAAGATACAGGCAATAATCAAGTTAAACAAGTATACTCAGTGCCTTAGCAATCAGTATAGAGGAAGTCTGTCAGCAGGTAATGTCCAAACAATTCAGAACATCAGTTTACCAATCATGGAGCCAACCAAAACATCAGCAGCTGAACATCAGCACAAGATCCCACACTTATAAATGTCACGAAGCCACTCTTTGATCAGTGAGCAAAGTCTGGTAACTTCCTATTGCAAATGAGGTATACCTGAGGTCATCAAAACAGTGCTCCAACTGTTGCTCTGAAAAATGTTGTAGCTTGAAAGTGCTTTCAAAGTGGAAAATACTCTTTGTAGAAAGAATCCCTTTGAATTGAAGAAGGTTGGGGAAAGCAAAGTGAGGTGTTCTACATGGATGATGGAATCTTTTAACACAAAGCAAATTGCATGTTCAAGACCCAAGGGCAGACTCTCTTAAAAATTAGTAGTCTTCACTCAACTGCATTATTCCAGTGAAGTCATACACCATTACAAGCTAAAGTAAGGTAAACATATTTATACCTGACCAAAACAAAGGTCTAATAGATATTATTAAATTTTCATAAACCTGATTTTGTTCTTGAATATTATGCCTTTGCATATTTATTTTAAGCTTCAATATTTTTATGCTATTAAAAGGAGGGGGAAAAAGTCTGCTTTCAATAGAGTTGATTATATTTACCATTATTATGGGAAATTCATAACTCAGAACTCTTTACGTCAGTGAAAGAGAACGAATAGGGGTGAAGACAAAAGAAAGCAACTTAATCAGATTCATGATTTTGATCCTCAAAATAAACAAATTATATTTATATATTATATTCACAGCAAACATCTTCTCTATAAATTTTCCTCTTCTGATTATTCTTCAACTTGCTAATTAATGTGGGCAAAAAACCATAAAAAAACCAACCACAAGCCAGAAAAAAGAGGCATACATCATCTCCAAGATTACAACATAAAAATTAAGTTGGTAGTCTGGCTTCTTCTAGTGTTAATGCGCAAAAAAGCATGTCTAGCAACCATCTAAACTACAATTTAAATGGTTCAAACAGACAGAGGCAAGTACGTACTCAGGCAGACAGGAGTGAGAATGAAACAAGAGAAAGCTGGTGAAAGAGAAACACTTCTTTAAATAAAGAGTATAAATAAAGTGCATGAGAGATGTGCCAAACATGCACTGGAATTTTTTCTTTCAAGTTTGATGTCTTTTGCTCATTTCCATATGGCATCATGACTTGGGTTTCATAGGATTAAAAATATAATTACATGACAACTTTATTATCATTACCATCGAGAACCTTCCTTTCTTTTTTTTATTTTCTGCAGGCAACTTTCTTTTCTTTTTTTCACTTCACAAAACTACCTCAAAATATATTAAGATGCAAATGGCATTTATTTATTTCTCTTTCTGGGACATTAAAACCCTCCTCACGCGCCATTTTAAACATTACGGAAAATTTCAGACCATTGAAAAATTCCTCAGGAAATCACATAAAATCAAACCTAAACTATCTTCAGTGTATTCTCACTTCCCTGTACGGCAGCTAGCTCTAGTGGACTGTACAAGAACTAGGAACAAAGAGCTCACAGATTTAATTCATACATCTCCCACTAACTGGCTTTCACACTCTGCACTTCTACACATTTTACACTGTCTAGTCATGTCCTACTTATTTTCCTGAGGCATGTAAATATTAAGACCCAAATTACTCTAAGGAAAATGAAGTAAGCTTATCGGTTGTTTGAGGTCACAAACAAGTTGGTATCGTTATCACTATTGCAACACCTGCACCCTAAGTGTGTATCTGGCTAGGTCAAAGCAGGAAAAGGCAATGTGGTTAATCCTGGAGCCTATTTGTGTCAAGTTCCAGAAACATGCTTAAAAAAGTATTCTTTTGGACAAGGCTTCCTGAAACCCTTTGCCTCTTATTTGTTTTGTCCTGGGCAATACCCAAGGAATTGCTCGGATGGAAACACTATATAGAAGACAGAAAGTCATCATCTTGAAAGTATCATAATACATAAGAGACACAACAGCAGTGATAATAATAGCCCAGTTACCTCTGCACATGACTGGGTACCATCATGTCCAACATGCAGTTCTAGGCTTCACTTAACATGTAGTCTTGAAAATTTTATATTGCATCATCCTGTCACTATTAATAAGGATTTATCAACATACTAAATATAGAAGCTGGATGAACTAATTAAGGCTTGTACAGCCTTACTGAGATGTTAATGTTTTCAAATAATAATAATGTTTCAGACCAGAGTGTTGTTATTATTAATCACACAAAACAAACAAAACAAAACTTTTTTCTGAGCATAGGTAAATCAGGAGGTACTACTCTGTGATTATCACTAACTTCAATAAAAGTTAATAGAATTTTGAAAAATGCCCATTTCTGAAAACTTATTTCTCTCTACTGAATTAATTACACATTTAGCAATGTGCCAGAGTCTTTTTTCATGCACAATGCTAGTTTTTCAACAGTAATATAGGAAATGAACAGCAGCCAGCAAGATTTTTCCTCTTTTTTACTAAAAAAATGAGAGTTTTCTCTGAAATGTATCTCTCAGCCTGACTCTACACTTTATTAGTGTTTCAGATTACCTTCAACTTAACCTAAATCATGCTCTTAGATGGTGTAGTATTACATTTCTATTACTCACTTTATTTACTCCTTCAGAATGAAATTGCTGTCTGCCCTACTGGAATAGTAGATAATTAACTCTTTAGAAATAAGGTTAGTGTTTTGCTAGACAAAAAGCTCTTCCTGAAAGTGAAGTGAACAAATATGTACAAAGATTATTAGAAAATGTATGCAGCCATTTTGACCCCTGATGCAAAGCTTCCAAGCCAGACCAGAAAATAAGTTATAATGTATGACGTATAAGGAACTTCTTTGATACTTCACTAATACATCTCACACTCAAGGAAAAGTCAAAACAAAACGTAACAAAACAAAAACAAAGGTAAAAAGAATGCATTCTACCATTTCCAAACAAGCACCATCTTTTCAATCTAAAAATTTAACAGAGGCAGCACCACTGATTCTAAAACTTTTATCTCCCCCTCCAACATACATACCAAATACCTCGTAGTCCTGTATCAGTAAGCACCTTTATAGCTTCATATAGACTTTCATCCGGGTGTGCTCATCCAAGAGAAGCATTAGACATCTCACATGATCCCATGAGACTTACAGTGTGGGTCATACACAGTTCATTCAGACAAGCAGCTGATCTCCAAGAGCTTTACCAGTCCAAATCTCAATGCTGAGCATTTTCTCTTCGACTTCATCAAGGTTTAAAATGTACAGCAGTGTACTCAACCGCAGGTAGAGCAGAAGAGATGTTCAGAATAATACACAAATCACTGTGCTAACTAGATGCAATGAGAAACTACTGGAGGGAGGGAAAAAGGGAGGGATCATGGAAATGCTAGGTCAGTATCAGACTGATGAAGTCTGTAATCTAATTCACTACCCTGCACTATAATATAAAACCTGAGAGAATAATTGAATGTGTCTCTCACTGGGGAGGGGCTCTGACTGTCAGGACAGGAAGAACTCCCTCTATATCCGCAACACTAAATGGAGATATATGGTCTTTCTTTCTACCTCTGAACCAGAGATGAGCTAATTAAAGAGTAGCCAAAGTAAGTCTTTGTCTTCTATAAAGAAACACTACGCTAACTCCTGTGGCAGTGAGTAAAAGTGGAAAACAGTGGAAAACAGTAAACAGTAAAAGGTTGAAAAAATACAGGAAGGAAAAGCAAAACCAGTAAACACATTTAAATATTAATAGATTTGTAACACAACTGTTTAATCATGAAACAGCACACTGGGTTCAGAATTGCTGCATGTCAGCAGAGCCTACAAATAGCTATCGTAAACAGAAGACCTGCATGAAGTAAACTGGCAAAATGTATTTCCCAAGGCGCTGTGCATAACAGGACAGTCCTACAGCATCAAGATGGATTATCTATACCCTCTCCCTTCAGTTTCCCAGCTACAACATGAGCAAAGCAGTAGAGTTTCAACAAGTTTGGCAAAGGTTTATGTGCAAATCCCAAGGAATTGATCTCAATGAAAGAAATAGAAACAAGGTCAGCTTTCTCACTGTAAGATAGATCCAGATGTCTTTGAAGTATTTTAATGAACTTAAGACCCATTTTCAAAAGTGAGCAAATCTAGCACCAGAGCAGAGAAGTCATGATCTTACAGAAAATCAATGCAGAATAAATTCCTGTTCTGCTTAGTAACCAGGAAATTGCATACAATGTGAAACCCTGCTACCTAAATATTGAAAGTATGTATGTTCTGTATTTCTCATATCTGGATAGGGATTTGTCTCTGTGCAGAGCAATGTGCTAGATCAATACTAGACCTTAAGTGCAAAGAACTCAGTGCCTTTTCTCTTCCTCCAACTTCAGCTAAGCATTTCCTGCCCTCACTACACTTGCAAAGTGTGATGTGAACTGAGCATTCCTCTCACTCTCAAAGTCAGCATCTTTAAGAGATTTGCATAAAAATAAATACCCTTGAGTTTATTCATGTTGCAGAGCCTTAGTCCTGCAGGAAACTTTCCTTTTTCCTTTGTTGCCTTAGAGGGTACAGCCTGTCCCTGCTGCGCACTTTTGGGTTTCTAAGTGGGTGGGGCGTCTTGGAAGTATTGTTCTCCTGGGGACAACTGACAAGCACATACACATTCTGGGGACTGTGATTACTCCTGGTTGTCTCAGAAGGACAAAGAATAGCGTAAAAACTACTTCTAGCTCTTGAAAAAGTTATCAAAATACCACTACTGTCTTTCTTGCCAAGAAACATATGTTGGAGTCACACTCCTAGCAGCCACTCCCCTGAAATCAAACCAGGGTTTACAGTGATCTATGGGCTACATGGGCCTTGTGCTGTCTCTGTGTGAGTGACATTTCAGCAGCCCAAGACAGTAATACTGACTGAAGATCTTTTAAACACTAACCGTACTTCAGCACAGGTTTTGTTGTCCTGAGGTTTAATCTCAGTTTCTTTCTCTAAGGACTTGTGGCATAATGGACAACATCCCTTGTGTCTTGCTCAAATACCTCACAGACACAAACTCAGTTAGAGTAACCTCTTTGTTTAAACTCTGAGGTCTTAGGGGTAGAGATTGACAATTTATAATCTGGATCTGAAGAGCCTACTATTAAACAGGGCCCTGATCTGGAACCTCTGGGCGACGCTGCAAGACAAGCACTAATTACAGTGGTGTCATCTCGTTATCTGAGCAAATGACTGTAACGCCTTCATTTTCCTTCTGGCTCTTCTTCCACCTACCTTTGTTGCCTCAATTTAGCTTTATGTCCTCATGTAAACAGAGATTTTATTCCTCGTTTGCTTATCTTATAACTTTCAGGAGTTATATTTGCATGTAGCAAATGGTCTTTAAAAACTTCCAAAGAAAAAGCAAAATAGGTGAATTTCCCAGAAAGGTGAATGAGCACTAGGCCTATTTTAAAAAGCAGCAGCAGGTTAAAAATATACATTAGTGTATGTCCCTTTTTGGTTGTTCTTACAGGTCCTGAGACACAAACTAAGACAAGGTAGTGAGCTACAAGTTCCAACTCTCCAACTGCCACCTAAATGCCGTGGAGGATTTTAAGCTCACTTCTTCTCAAGGTTTCAAATGAGTTCACCAAGACACAATTAAAATGAGAAATTATTATGATGTAGCTCCTTAATCAAACTGCAAAACAATTTTACTAAATGCATAAGCAAAGTTTAATTCTCAAAATTCAGCATCAAAGGTAACATTAAATATACTGAAATTTAAATATCTGAATAGATAATAGCACACCTTAAGATTTACGTCATTTGCTTTGTTCTTGACCCCCTCCCCTTACATTTCTGTGGTGACACAGCCCCTTCCTATTGCCACAAAACCTCCTTGCCATTAGACGCATTAATTTATTTTTGGGGATGGGAGGATGAAATGAGAAGAAAGTGCCAGATGTTCACAGTAATGGTTTCTTTGGTATTTTAATTTTTATTGCCTATTTAAAGCTTTGGATTATTACTTTCTTTTCCTGAGGAATAAAATATCGCATCAGCAAACACAGTGAGATTGTTGCAATTAGTGTGAACATATTGTAAATAGACAAAAGAGGAACAGTTTGACCACTGAACATAGTAGAGCTATGCTTTGTGATTTAATCCTTATTCAGGTAAATGATGGAAGTAACACACCATCACTTAAGAGTAATAGATTTACAGCTTTACGTAAAACCACTTTCATGTAAAAGTTCATGTCTGCCTTTCCAGATTTTCTAAACATAAAATAGGCCACATGAGAAGTATACAAAAGTTTTACTGTTTTCAGACACATTAGCAAAACACGCAGTTTAATCAGTAACCTACATTATTAATAATTCTAAAATAGCATCCCATCTTTCAAACGTTTTGAACATTTCTAATTTATATTCTATATAATATGCTAAGTTAATATGTTCACACAATCTCAACAAATACAATCCCCCCCAAATAATTTCAGTATATCAAGTGTGAAAACCAAAAGCCAAATATGGAGTGGAAAAAGAAATAGGAAATTTTCACAAGACTTTTTAGAGTTTGCTTCTATTCCCCATGGAAAAGATCATCCCTGGCATTGTTTTAAATACAAATTGAATTTCAGTGAAGAGCACTAGGCAAAATGGGGGCGACATTACAAGTGATTTTTGAGTTTCTTGCTGAGGCAAAATTTCAGTGATCTGTTTCTGTTCAGCTTTAGCAAAGTGGGCTTAGCCACTGCACATTCCATAGAGTCCTGGCAAATTTACTCTTCAAAAGCCTAGTGCCCACCCTAGCACCTACCATGATTACACAACCCTTTTTGTCCTCTTCGCAGCCCGTGAGTGGGGCATGTGGAAGCATGCACACCGTGAGGGCAAAGTCCCCATAAAGAAACTTCACGGCAGCCGAGCCAGGGACCACAGCTGTCCCTCTGAAGAATTTTCTGAGCAAAAAAAAGTATATGAGGTACAAGTGCATCCCGGACTAAAGGCTAAACAAAAAAAGCATCCCCCCTTCCCACGCTGAGAGCTCGATGCTCTCCTACCTCCCCGGCGGACAGGATAAGGGACGGGGTTGATCCGAAGGGGTCGCAGGCTGTCGCTGTACCTCCCAGGGCAGCGGGGCTAAGGCGGGAGGCGAGGGGCCCGGAGCTCGGCCCTGCCGTGAGAAACTCGGGGAGTTTTGTCCCGGGGCAGAGGAAGGGCTCCGGGCTCCCCCGCGGGACGCGCCCGTCGGGGCTGCAGCCGGTTCTCCCGGCCAGCCTCACCGTCCCGGCGCGGGGCACTGCCGCTGCCAGCCCCCTTCAGCCAGGGAAGCTTCCACGTCCGGAAGAGCTACCTCCCGCTCACGGAAAATACTGCCCAGGAGTCAAAAGAGCCAGAGCGAAGAGGGCACGACAGGTCCGGGGAAGGGGGTAAGGGAAAAGCCCCTTCCCTCCGCTCCCCGCCGCTGCCCTGCCCGGCTGCCTCTCGCAGGTGAGCCCCGCAGCTCTGCTGCCGGCTCCGGATAACACATCCTGCCCCCACAACCAAACAAAAAGTATTAAAAAAAAAGTTCATCCCATATCGCCCTACCTTTTCCTCTACATACCCACGCACTTTACCTGTTTTTATGCCGGGTTTTTAATAAATTCCTTCCAAAAGGAGCCATGATCCCAGCGGCATAACATCAGCGATCCCCAAAGAATTCGAGGGTGTTCCCTTCTCCCCTATTTTTTTGCCTGAGCGCCTTCCAGCTTGTTAATAGTCACCGAGCGTAGCGATGAGCTGGAAGTTGTGCAATTTACTGCTAACTTTGAACTCCAGCTTGTTGCTGCTGCTGCTGCACCTTTGGAGTCCTGCCCAGCTGCGAACTTGAAGGAGGTGTTTAGAAGCAGGAAAAAGAAAGGGGAGGGGGCGGAATACGCACTTGCTCCTGTGATGTGAAGTTATGCACAGAGCTTGCTAAACTTTCAGCCTTGTCACCCTCAGGGCAGCAGGCAGCAGAGGGGAAAGAGGGGGTTTTGCTCCCGTGTGGAACTCTGTAAAGACACATACACACACACACAAGCACTGAAAACTTTCCCCGGCAGGCTCCAGCCACTTCAGGTCAAGTCGCTCAGCTTAAACACACGTTAATGAAGGGCGAGCTACAGTTGCCACACCAGTTCTCAATGCATAATAATCTGCCTTTTCAGTACCTCGGTACTTCTTTACGAGGTGTTGAACGAGTAAGGGGAAGATGAAGGGAAAAAGACCGCTGTGGCCCCTCTGCTCTCTCTGGATTTTTAAGTAAATTAGCTATTTGCATGAAAGTCTTCACGGACTAAACGCACCTTCGAAAATGTGGCCTAGCAGAGAACAAGAGAGACAGCAGCACGAAAGACTGGATTTGTACTATGCTGTTCCAGGACCTTTTTTGTTATTATTTCATACTGGCTTTGCCAGAAGGGAAGTGAACACACATCATGGTTCCTGTTCACTGGAACACCCTGGGAATCAGACATTTGGAGAACAGCTTCAGGAGAAAAAAACTTTTTTTATTTTTCCCTGCTACAGTTTGGAACACAGCAAGGGAAAGAGAGCCCATTGTGCCCAAAAGGCTGATACCAATGGGTGAAGGTTTTCCTGCCCAGGGCAGGTGGGAAGTCCCATGCACAGCCCTAGCACACCCTAGCCCTCTACTTTCTGCAGTAATTTAACACGTACATATTAGATGTAAGTAATTCCTTTTTTTTTCCCCTCACAGGGCAGATTCTTTATGTGGCTGCCCAAAGGTGCAGCACAATAGGGAATTGTTTTATCAACCAGGGGTGATGATTATATAGGAGCCTACCAAAGTAAGGGCTTATCTGAAAACAAGGCTTTTCCTAAATTTTCCATTCCTCCCTTGTTCAAGAATTCAATTTCTCTGAAGAAAACAAAGCAAAGGCCCATTCCATGGGTTACCTATTACTGGCAGCTCTAGGAATACCCCACATATTTTAAGTTCAGTCCCACGCCTCTGAATTCTCTGAACTGTAACTACAAAGAGAGGGACCAGAGCTTCTTAAAAGCCTTGTTTGTGTATTCATTCAAATAACACAAAAAATAGGGAACCTGAAATGAAATTTCATATTTCTTATCCTGCTGCCAGGGTAGGTTTTAAATATTCTGATTTCAGTATTATTAACATAAGGACACATTAAGTCCATATAAGTATTTCCTTTTGCTTTGAATGAGGTTCTGTATGGCACAAAGAGGGAGTTTTCTTGTATTTAAAGGACTGGGAAAATTTTTCGGTCCCTAAGAGATGTTCAGGGCATATTTGGCATAAAAATCAAATCAGTGTAGAACTTCCTAGAGAATAATTAATATTCAAATAACTATTTATATTGGCAAGCTAAAATGAAATAGCTTTATCTACAAAATAATATTAACTTTTAATTATGAAAATAAATGGGAACTCGATATTTGTAGCTGTTTTTATTACTTCTGAATAGTCATCTCACTATTTTAATTTATTCAAAAATTAAAATACCATGTAAATTTTTCCTCTTCCTCTAGCAAATGCAAAACAATGTTCAACCAAATATATGTAATGTGGGTCCCTCTACACAAGTAAATCAAAATGTTTGTTACATTCATGTAGCTATGCAAAGAGTTTTAGAAAAGACTCTAGCATAATAAACAGACATTTTCCCCACAGCTGAGGGAAAAGAGAGGGCTTTCAATCTATGCAGTTAGGCTAGCCAAAACCAGGAACAAAGTACGTGAGTGTGTGATAAAGTCTCACAGAGTAATAAGGGAGAGAATCTTAAGAATGAGGAACATAGCTCTTTCCTAAAAACAAGAGCAAAGAATATTTAGTATACCATAGAGGAGTGAAGACATGCGGTTTCATCCGATATTCAATTAAACTGTAGAACCCAAAGAAAGTAGCATGGGAGCGAAAAGACTTACTTAGTTTATAGAAAAACATACAAAACCACATGAAAATACATGGATATTGCTCTTAGTGAAAGAAGGGACTTGGAATTTTCATTCCCCAGCACATAAGCTAGTCTCTGAATAGAGTAGCAATAGTAGCAAAACTTTGTAGAGAGACAGGCTAATTTTGTAGGCAGTGTTGACACAACAGTTCAGTTAGCTTGTCCTTAAACTTCCAAAGTGCCTCAAATTATCTGCATCTGTATGTACATGTCTTTAGTTTTCTTTAACTGCAGCTCTGATCTTCCAGGAATATTATACTAACATTCCAGACCAGGGCCCTGGCACTTCCTAGCATGCCACGTGGACATAAAAGCAGAAACCACTCAAGTCTTGAGTATGATCACCTTCTAAACATACTTTCTGCATGCAAAAATCTAAAAGGTGACTAGCTGGTAACATCACATTTTTCACCCACAAGCTCACCAAATTGTTCTCCATCACAGTACCTTGCCTTTAGGAGAAGAAATGAATTAATTGCAGCCAGTCTGTTTTGCAGGACTTGGTTTTTTTTTTGAAACAAACAAACAAACAAACAGAAACAACTTATGTATGGGTCTTGAGATCTTCAGAAAGACATGTCAACAATTCACTCTTGTATTTAAATAAGGAAAGGGAAGGGAATTACAAGCACTAGAATATCACCTGCCATCTTTCAAGGCAGCTCACTCTGAGTTTTTTTTCCTCTCTGCAAAAGTAATGCAGCACAGAAATGCTTCAAACCCCACCTTTAATTTAGGTTTAGAATTCAGCTTTAACCATATCAGTCCAGGGGTATAGTTTCAAATTAACTTCTCAAATGCAACAAAGAGTGGGGTGCTAGTGCTCCCTCCTGCCCTTTCTCACCTCTCTTATCCATCACTCAGCTCCAGCACTTGTCTTAAACAGTCTCCAGGATCTCATCTGATCTCCTTGTAAGATGATGTAATCTATTCAAATTCCAACCCAGCAAAAATGTTTATTTATTTATTCTATTTTGGCTGATTGCTGAGATGAGTTGGCTTACCTCAGCATCAGAAAAGTTCAGACAGACAGTGTGATTTCCAGAGCTGATGCAGGGAAGGAACACTAAGAGAAAAAAGAGAGGAAACAAAGGAGAATTTGGAAATAGGGGGAGGGAGCAAGACCTCCCTTGGCTGAGTGGTAGGGTAGCTTGGAAGCTTAACCTATTCTAAGAGGGGATTTGCAAGAAAGGACTTCACCTCATCTAATGGCTGGCTGTCCTTTAAAGTGGGGAGGTCTTACTCCTCTCATGAGCCACAGACTCCTAACCCTTTCCATGTGCCAAATCGGGCTTTCAACAGGCTTTGTGCTCAAACCATTCAACTTTTTAAATGGATGGAAAACTGACTTGACACAGGAAAATGAATAAACAGCTTCTTGTGGGCTAGCTAGTTAAATTGGCTTATTGAGGTATCAGACAATTGGCAGGCCTGGCATGTGAGGAGAGAAACAGGATGATGAGGCCAAGAATGTGGGCAGAGAGATGTGGGAGGAAGATGTCTTGTCTGAGCAGCCCTGAGCAGCAGGATTGGCTCAGCCACATGGTGTTACTTCATTCTGGCTGCAGCAGTGAGCAGCTCAATGGAGACAGCAAAACCTACCTTAGGAATAGGACAATTGCCCATTCCTTGGTCTGTGCATAGGCTGATTCCAGTACCTTGGCTCCCTCATTTTAAACCTCATAAATATTTCTGTCTGCTTGAGTCAACCAATTATGTGAATAAAAGACACTAAACCAGATGGTCCTATAGAGTAAGAGGGAAATGTCGATGTGGAGATTATAACCCACTGAAAGACAGAAAAGTTGGTGATCAACATTCAGTGAGGTTAAAGATTTGTCCTGCTCAACTTACTTGAGAAGATTTGCATAACGAACTCAAGAGGACTTGAGTGGCTGATAATAAAGTGTCAGGTGAGGGTCATGTTGATGAGTGTGGAGTAATATACTCAGAAGAAAATCTAAATAAACCTTTAAATTAACTGTCACATCTTGGAAGTGTAATTTATTTGGAGCAGTTCATGAAAAGCCTTAGGTCAATGTTCTATATTGTTAAAACCAATACTGAACCAAAACAAAAAGAGAGAGTTAACAATTAATGAGAAAGGAATGCAGAATGAATTGGAAAAGGTTGTTCTGCCACTGTAAACTTTCACTCTGCATCTACATTTTGAATAACCCAGATGGCCCATCTGAAGGCAGATATGGAGTACATGGCAGCAAGAGAGTTTTAACATACAGAAGAGTTTCATGTATGAGGAGAAATTAAGTAGAGAGATAAGACTCTTGGATCTGAAAAAAGGTGAGTATCTGATTAATTTAAAAGAGCTCTAGGATATTCTACAACACAAAGAAAGTAAACATGAAACAATTAATTCTCACAGTGTAAATATAAGGGCCTGTTGAAAGAAACAATCATAAAGCAAAGTAAAATAAATATACATAAAAAGATTGTACTTGTAAATAAATTACTTTTACTTAAAGACAGAAGTGCTCTCTGACTGCAAATAATGACAGAACTGCCATCTGACTGCAAATTTTTGGAAAGTAAAATGTAGGAATAGTTAAAAAGAGAGGTTAGGCAAAACCATGGATCTTACAGCCAAGAGAAGTCAGAAAAACCACTGTATTCTGTGTCTTTATCAAATCGGTCCAGCTGTTTCTCATTCCACTTCTTTCCCCCTTCCTTTCCCTACAGCTCACTAGCTACTGGCATAGCCTGAAGTACAGAAAACCTCACAGGTTACTTTTGACTTGGAGATTGAGTCCACATGAAGCATCATCTTGGCTGCTATGTCCTCTTGTAGAGGACTTTCATGTAAGAATTTTTCTGTGATTTAATACAACAGTGAACAAAACAGTCAGCTTGACCACCTGAAAGGAGATTTTTATTCAATATTGCAGATACAGAACTAGTTTTTTATTCTCTACAAGCCACAAGTACTCCTAAGCATAGGCAAGGAGAACATCCCCAGATATAGAATCGAGTTCTTTGTCTGCACATGGCAATCAGAGTCAGCCCATTCTTCATTCAGCCCCAAATCTCTTTCTCTGGATTTACAATTTTTCCATTTTGAATTCTCTCCTCCCTTATGCATTCCTACTCTTTCTGTAATGGTGTAAATGTTTGTCAGTTAGGTACTTGAAGAGTCTGAATAAAAGGCTGAAGAAAATTAAATGAGAAGAACATCCTTCTGTCTGTAGTGGGGTCTGTTAAATACAGTGGTCCAAATGTGCTTTCAACTCTGAAAATCTTTGAATCACTGATTACCTGTGCTGGGAGTTAAAAAACCTACTGATATTTGCCTTGCTTTTTCACTCTTTCCTAAACTGCTAGTGCCCACCTATCAGAGACAGGATATTATGCTGGCAAAGTACTTGAGATGATCTCCTAGAGCATATTTTCTGTTAGCAATTGGATGTAATGTGAAAATTAACCTTCTCCTTGTGTCTTTTCTCCAGCTCTCTAGCAGATCCTTTTTCCTCACTGTAAATTTGATAAAAATGTGTTAAGAGACATGAACTAAATTCTCAGCTCCTACAGATTTTCACTGTTATCTTGGAAACAGCAGTCAGGATTAAATGATTTACCTGATACCCTATTTTACTAATTTTTTTTTTAATTCTCCTATGAAATACATTATACCATTACTTTTCTTAATAGTTTTGCAGCATGTTACAATAGTATTTTGTGGTGGAATTTTTTGGTGTTAAGTGCTTGACTCGTGGCATCTAAGTCAAAGACAGCAGTTTAGATGAACTGCTGTATCCCAAGCGGCCATACCTGGGTCAACAATCCTTGGTGTAGAGGATTTATCACCAAACCTAGAACTGATCTGAGTACACTTCCAGGAGCCCCAGCTCAAATTTCATCCATTGAGAAAGACTCATTGAAAACATACCAGCTACATTAAAGAAACTTTCTATGACTGGAAGGTTTTTAGGAGTTGAAGAGCCAGAAAGAAAATAGTTTTCCTTTTCCAAAATTGTGACAAAAATACTTTCCTGATACAAATATATTATAGGGTTCTGAATAGCTTTAATATAGCCTTTTCTATATAAAAATATTTTTCTTTCAAAAGACACATGTTAAATTTGAGTAATGTCCTATAACCTGCTGAAAAACTTGCTTATGCTGCCTATATCCAAGGGTAATCAATGGCAGTTCTTGCAGCACTAGGGGAAATATGATCACAGGATTTGTAGATAAACAAGCCCTAAGAAGGACAAGGACCACATATACACCAGACAGCCTCCAAGGTAAGGAGTCTTCATGCCCTGTGTATAGAGCTTGCCTCTCTTCTTGAGGGATATATTTTTTAATTGCTTCTTAGAATTGTCACTGAAATTAAAGATAAACTGTTGACACGCTCATGGTCAGATATGATTGCTTAAATACCCACATACACAAAGGAAATATTTTATTTTTCTTGTGGCTGTATTGCAGAAGTTTTTTTGCTCAGATGAGTTTTTTTGGATCAATTGGTTCATTAGTTAACTTTGAATCATTATTTAATATTTCACAAGAGGAACAAATTTTTAGGTAATTTAAGTAGATTTTACAGTATTCAGAGGAACTGACCTTTTCAACTGAAAATGATTTTCAGAAAGAAACAAGGCTCTGAGTATGCTCTTGTCTGTTGAATGAGAATATCTTTTAGAGACAAACATCTGAAACAAATGTCCCCTGGAGGTGTACACTATTCCAGTCATTACAGAGGGAGTACTCATGTTCTTATTTAATACCAGTCCCTGTGATCCTGTTAGTACCTGCACCCATTAAGCCTATCACTTTTCAACTTTACACCAAAATCCTTGATATTACTTTACTCATGTAAGCTTCCAGCATGTCTGTTCTTGTCTTCTTGCACAGAGAGACTGAGATCTCCACATGTCGTCTCTCTAATGGGCCAGACACACATTAAAATACAAGCCCTCTTCCTTTGCTAGACTCCAGCCATGCATGGAAAATACTCAAACCCTACTTAAGTGGTTGAATAACTCCATCCCTGCAGCTTGTTTTGCAGAAGAACAGAAACAAATTTTTGTCCTACTCTTCACTCGTTTTTCTCATTTAGGAAAGCATGGAAATGTCACTGGAAATTCCACAGTGGCAAAAAGCTGCTGTTTCATAATCTTATACTGGCACTCTAACAGTTCATTAATTACTTTGAAAGGTGATTGTGGCATTATGAAGAATAAGGAATCTTCTAATACACAACATATGAAAATTCTAGTCTGAAGCAGCTTCTAAATCTATCTCTCACTTTATTTCTAATAATAAAAATCCTAAACCCAGCAGAGTAGGAATCTGCATATGATATAATACCTGGAGACGAATAAATTCACATTTCTATGTGCTTTTGTTGAAGTTTTTTCACTGAAACCGGTGGGAGTTTTGTCTGATCAAGGTCTTGTTGCACAAATGAACAACTGCAAATGCATTAGGAAAGACTGATATCTGGGGCAGTGAATCACAAGTGGTTTGTCTCCCTTAGAAGTAAATAAAAGAAACACCAACCAAAATTTCTTGAGACGGTTCATTAATTCCTATCCAAAAGACTTTCTAACCTTCATTCTAACTGGAAAGCAGATTTATTGCACAAGACATTAACTTAAGAATAAACCTGGTGTTAACTTCAGAATGAAGCAATAAAATAAAAACAATTTTAGACAGAAATGAAAAAGGAAAACCAAACCGAAAAGCAACACTGAGCTTACTCTCCAGATGGGGCAGAATATTTTGTATAGCATCTCCTAGAATCTTTGTCTATTTCAAGTACAATTATACAATCAAAATTATCTGAGTCCTTCAGAAACATGCTCTTTCACAGATTTAACATTAGTTCCATTAAGGTCTCTAATGAAAGTTTTAGGGGGATTTCAAAGGCCTGCATGTTTCTGCCAGAGATGCCATTTCAGACCAGCTAATATCAGAAATATTTTCAAAGAGCAGAAAATCATGTGGGCTGCCTGTTTGCATCTGATAGACCAAAACAGAGCAGCAGGATGAGACAGCTTACACAGCAGAGCTATGGACCCCAATACACATCTTCTCCTGAAGATATTCTGTTGTATTGAACTGGGATATAATGCCTCACAGTGAAGGATAATCGGCTCCTTTAAAATGATTGCTCCCGTGAAATGCTTTTGTGCCTCTTGGTCAAGTACATAGTTTTTGCAGCTAAATAATGAACTGTTACTTCAGCAAGAGTATTCCCTGAGGCCCAGGCACCTAAACACTAGAGAATAAAATGAATGTATTCCACTGGTTTCTTTTCTATTTGGTTGTCTGCTGGTATCCTAATTCCTGGAGCAGTATAAAGGAAACTGAGTTATTAAGTAAAAAGGTATAGAGTCTTTTGACTTAGTATTGACTCAGTCCAAACCTGCAAGGTTGTTTAGATAATTAACTCCCACTGATTTTAATATGTATGGATACTCTTACTATTTAAGCCTAGCTCCTCTGTGCTAAAAGATGCAACACTAGATGGAAGATGGGTAGTCCCTGACTGTGGCTGTGGCTGACTGTGCAGACCTGTGTGATGGCTTCAAGGCCTTACTCTGAAAGGATTTATTTGGTTGGGAGCATAAACCCATGAGCAGGACTGCTATGAAATCAGCTATATAATCACAAGGGGTATGATCCGGCAAGAAACTGCTACCATTGAATTTTATATGCAAAAGCAGACATTCTGCATTGCAAATATAGGTGACAGCTAGCAGTAATGTGTTGTGGAAGGGAGAAATGCAATGGCTGCTATGCAGAGAAATGTACTATTCTCTTCTTGCCTCAATTCCTGTTAGAAACACACACAGAGTCTTGCCCAGGTACAAGGGCTGTAGGCTGGAGTCTGCACACTGTAAGAATTTCAAAACACAACTGTCCTATTGCATGAAAAGGTAATGTACAGTATCACCCAGCACAAGATGTCTGATGAAGTCAACGTTCTATCAGAACTACATGTTATAAACAAATGTGTAAATAATAGCCAACTCCCTACCTCTAAGTGTGCTGGTGTTGGCTGGGATAGAGTTTATTTTCTTCACAATGGCTGGTATGGGGCTGTGTTTTGGATTTATGCTGAACACGGGGCTTATAATACAGATGTGTTGTTATTGCTAAGCAGTACACAGAGCCAAGCCCTTTTCTGCTTTTCATGCTGCCACACTGGCAAGGATGTTGGGGGTGCATGGAAGGTTGGGAGGAGATACAGCCAGGACAGGTGACCCCAATTAACCAAAGGGATATTCTGGACCATATATAAAGGTATAAAAAGTATGGGGGGAAGGAGGAAGAAGGGGACATTTGGGGTGATGGCCTTTGTCTTCTCAAGTCACCCCTACATGTGATGGAGCCCTGCTCTCCTGGAGTTTGCTGAACACCTGCCTGCCCATTGGAAGCAGTGAATGAATTCCTTGTTTTGCTTGTGCATGGCTTTTGCTATCCCTATTAAACTGTCTTTATCTCAACTCATAAGTTTTCTAGAATTTTCCCTTATGATTCTCTCCAGGGTCCTGATGGTAGGGGAGTGAGTGAAGGGCTGAATGGGGCTTGGCTGCTGGCTAGGGTTAAACTATGACACCAAGTTCCTAGAAATTTTAGTGAGTGGTGAACTCCATCAGTGTTGTCCTGTATTCAACACATCTCAAGAACTGTATTTAGTTTTGTGCTACTCACTACCAAAAGACATTGAGGTGCTGGAGCATGTTGAGAGAAGGGCAACAAAGCTGGTGAAGGGTCTGGAGCCCAAATCTTATGAGAAACAGCTGAGGGAGCTGGGGCTGTCTAGCCTGAACAATATAAGAATCATTGCTCTCTACAACTGTCCAAAAGGAGATTGTAGCCAGCTGAGCATCAGCCTCTTCTCCCAGGTAACAAGTACCAGGATGAGAAGAAATGGCCTCATGTTGTGCCATGGAAGGTTTAGCCTGGATATTAACAAAAATTTCTTCATGGAAAGGACTGTCAAGCATTGGAATATGTTGCCCAGGGAACTGATGGAGTCACCATCCCTGGAGGTATTTAAAAGATGTGTAGATGTGGGACATGTGTCAACATAGTGGTTGACACAGCAGTGCTAAGCTGATGGTTAGGCTTGATGATCTCTTTGACTTGATGACTTGAAGCCTTTTCCAACCTAAAAGATTCTATGATTCCAATAAAAATTGAGTCTCTGAAAACCCATAGTCAAATGGATATTCCACTCTAAGTGATGCATTGCTCTGTGATGCTCATCCTTCTTCAGAGGCTTTAAGCTGTAGAGAGTTACCTACACCTGACAGTAAGCCTGTAAGCCTGCCAGAAGTATCACACCATACCTGCTTATTTTTTTAAACTCCTTCACTGTCTAACACCTCTTAGGCGTATAAGGGATGCTATATAATACTATTCTTTCTGCATCAAGGCCTCAGCTGGCTATTCACACAGCAAAAGGATCTCATCTGTGTAAAAACAATAAACCTATATCTTTTAGTGATATTCATTGAAATAGGCTCAGAGATGTTCAATTCCCATGCTTTACCTTACTCCTAAAGACCTGGCCCTAAGGAGAGAGACCATTGTAGCTACATGCATACTAAGGTACCATTTCCTTGTTGGCTCTAACAGTGAATGTATAGCTGTTTCATCAGTTACCAGTGAATACAGTTGGAGTACTTGTTCATCCAGGGGAGACTGGTGGCAATGAGGAGAAAAGCTGGAAGAAACTGAATTTTGTATCTGCACTATTTATTCCTGATTTTGAAAAGTTTTAGTTTTACCTAAATCAAAAATATGAAATGCTACAGGGTACCATCAGGTCTGTGTATCTTCAAACATGGTTGTCATCTTTGACTGCTAAAGATTTTCAGTTGAGTCCCAAAGTATTCCATAGGTAGCTCAACTAAAACTGAGAATTGGAATTCAGGCCTCTCTGTTTAAATCAACAATCCATGTTCCTCTCAATGTGGGTATGTGAAATTTACAGATACAGACAAGCATAAGTTTTAGCATTTGAGTCATGCTGCTCATCTTCTTAAAATTATGCATGTATGGAAGTGTTTTCAGGACTGGGGCTACATCATCGAGTGATTAGAAAACAGTCCCCTCTGGGTCTCAATTAAACATGGCTCCAGTAGCACAAATCAATGTACTGGGATAGTGATTTGAAGCTGAGATCATGTCTACAGCACAAGGCATGGCTGACATCAGCGTGCTAATCTGGGGTGTGAGCACTCTGTGCTCGCTGAATCCCTTCGTTTACCTGCAGTTATAACAGCGCAACTGTTCTCTTGCCAGTCTAACATATTTCTGCTGGGAGGGGGGCAGGGGGAGAGAGGGAGAGAGGAGTGAGTGCACGAAGGCTCTATGCCATTAGGATAGGGATGGCGACCATAGATGTGGAATTACTGTCAGGCCATATACCCAGGAGGATGCACTGCTCTGGATGGCTTTAATAAGGGATAGAGATAAACGTTGCAGCTCTTCAGTATTGTCTGTGATAAGCCTTCCCAGTAAAAACTAGGCTGCTATAGGCTGCCGCAGATGACAAACTTCTTTTTTCTAAAGCAGTGTATATTTATAAGCTATATTCTAGTCTAGACATGGCTGTAGTTAATTTGTGTTTATAAAGCACTGCAATTGAAAGGTGTTATGCAAATGCAAAATATTCTTCAGATGCAAAGACTCTTTATTTTTAAAAAAGGTGCTTTCTTTGTCAGTGATGTTTTTGCTTATGTTGTAAATGACTGGTTGCCTGCGTTTGCTGTTGGAACATGTATTCTTACTACCACTTTGTCTGTCTTTATTGGGTTGTCTGCTTTTCGATCTCCAAGGAATTTCTTGAATACTATGCATGCAAATTTCAGTTCACAGATGCTCAAATACATAGATGTTTTCCGTCCCTCATAGGTTAAAAAAGCTGGTAGTTGTAGAAGTTGTGTATACTTGGTATGTGCATGCTGGCACAGTACTGAAACCACAGTTCTCTGAATTCATATTTTGTTTCTAAGTATTACTCCTAAATCCAAAACAACTAGATTTAACAATGATTTTTAAATTATGTGTTTGTAAATAGTCAAACCAAAAACCTTGTGTATGAAGAATAAATTTAAAACTGGTGCTTTTGCCCGGCTTGCTGAAATTTTCTGAAGAAGAAAAAACAAAATGACAAAGGGAAACACTTCTAAGTGATTCTTAGTCTTTTCTTATGTTGCAGTAGAAGAGCTGTGGAAGGCTCTTCATGACTCTTTGAGGCTACCTTTATCTGAAAAAAGAAAAGAAAAAGAATAGAAAAAGAGAAAAAAAGGAAAGGCTACCAGTTGTTTGGAAACCTCTTAAGGACTCATGGGGAAGAAGTCACATCTGGTCAAGATGAAGGTCTCAGCATAATCTCAGTGATTTACAGTAATAATAACATATTGCCTCTTTACAGTGCACAGAAGATATATTCCTCAGTATTTTTAATTCAAAATCTCTTCATGGCTGTGTGATTTTAGGTAACTAGTTAAAGTAAATTCTATTTTGGGTACAAGGAAAAAGCACAATTATTTCAGAAATTTGTGAGGGAGGCAGGAGTGATTTCAAAATTTCTCTGTGTGGAGTCCAATACCTATTTATATGGCATAATTGAACCAGTGTAATATCACAGTGCATACTTATGTCTCCTGTTACCATGTTCCACAGAATGCTGAAGAATAATTGCAGACAAGAAGTGAATATCATGGGAAAAAGAGAGTCAACCCTCTGAATTCACATCAATTTCATTTTGCTCTTTCAGGAATTGTTGATACACGTTATCAGTCCAACAGCAACAGTATTAAAGCAGTATTTTTGCACCTTTTAACTATTTCATCAATTTAACACATCATTTCAAAGCATGATCAGTCTGATGAACAGTGGATTACATGAATATGCAATACTCAACAAAGTTATATCAGGCTTTTCACCCATGTCTTTTGTATATATTATATCCTGGAACCTAAATTAAAATATTCATAGCTCACTGGAGAGAAATGAAAAATTGATTAACTTAGGTATTTGGGGAAAATGTGTAATCAGAGAGATGAGAAAAATGCAGTCTGGCCTGGGAATGAATTGCTTAGAGGTGACAGTAAAGAGGAGGTGCCCGAAGCATAACTCCCATGACACACTGTGGTGGCACTTCTAACTGCACTGTTTGCTTTCTCATATAGAAGTATTTTAGTAAAAGTAAAAAAAAAAAAAATTAAAAGANTGTGTGTGTGTGTGTATAGTAAAATTTCAGATTTTCAGTTGTTTTAACTGTTGGTGTGTTGATGCATACATTCTGTGTTTGCTTTATGGTAATGTAAATATAGAATCTATTTTTTCATGAGAAGGCTTAAGAGAGAACCTCAAAGTTCTGAAAATGTAATGGCTGCACTTTAACGGGAAAAAAATAATTTAAAAGGAAAAAAAGACACTTCAGATTGTTCTGTTGAAATGATACTTTTAAGTTTTCTATGATTTCTAAGATCCCCTGGGGTACTGAGTTGGTGTTGCTGTTTGAAACCCCAAAGCATCAAAAATAAAAAGCTCTGCCATGTATGTAGACCTCATATGTAGAGGCTGCACAGAATGCCACTTTCAGAGTTTTAGACACCAGAACTTTAAAACAGAAAGGGTGAAATCATTCGATGTCCAGGAAGTCTCTACTGATTTGTAGCGTCTTAAAAATGTGGCAGAAATTTGTTGTATATGAAGAAATTCTTCTGATTCAGATGATAATTTCATTGCTTATGTGTCTGGATTTTTTTTCTATGGGAGTATATTCTTTAGTACTACTCAGTCGACTTCTCAAGGATTGCTTACAGTGTACAACCTCACAAAACTAAAAAAAATTAACTCACAGAATGGCTAAAGGAGATTGGGTTTGAAGTAGAGAGGATGCTTTATGTTTTATTTAAGTTAAAATGATCCAGTGTGTTAAGCGCCATCTGCCTTTTACTTTTGAATTCTTTCCTGATATCCTCTGCAGCAGAGGTGGTCTCCAGGACCTTCAGCAGTTGAATACACCATCAAGTTTTGAGCATCACTGTACTGACCAAACAGAATAAATCCCCTAGACCTATTTTTAAGCTCAGGGAAAGAGATGCTGAGAATTCACAATGCTTGGGAAACTCAGCTGCAGTGTCTGACTATGTTCAAGATTTAAATGTGCTTTGAATACCCTTGCCTGTCTGTCCTGTGGCTTTGCTTGAGCTTGTCCCTTGACTTGACATGACAGAAATTAATTTGAGTCATCAGTTTTCTGCCCATCATGTTAACCTAAACTGCAGATAGTCAAACAGTTGCAGGGACAAAGCAGCTTAATCACCACAACTAAATTCAACTTTGAGATTTTGAGTATCTTTAGACAGTTCCCTGTATGAAATATTTTCTGGATGACCACCCCCAGAATGATTCCACTTGGAGTTTTCATACTTGTATAACTGCTGCTAGGTTTAGCTAAAAAATATTACAAATACATTAAAAATTCTCAGACATAAATATATTTAATGGCAAGACTGAACATCTTGAATTTTCTTCCATTTATTCTGCGTTTATTTCTATTCCAAAAGCATAAGACTGGTAACTGGAACATTGAGAGCTCCTTATTATAATCCCCAGTACCTTCTACTGCAGGAACATTAGCAGAACGGTACTCTCCTCTGCTTGGTGATTACAGCTTTTGTGTTCGGTGTTATCCATACGCTATAATGGCAGTTTTATGACAAAGTAAATAGAGGCTTATGTATCTGTTCTTCCATGAATCTGCCATTTACCTGATTGTTTCGTTATCTTCAGATGCCTCAGAGTTGTGAATTGACCTGATTTATAGGCCTGGACAGGCTGTCTAAATCACTTACTTGAGAGCAAGTAAAGATTAACTGAGTTTCCCAAACTGACACTAATGAATAGTTACAAATAATTTCTTCAGCTAAGAATGTTTAAAATTAAAGAGGGAGTTAGAGAGACAGATCTGCAAAGAGGTTGGCTTTTTTCCTTATAAAAGCTCCTCTTCTCCATTGGGAGAATTGTGATGTGAAGATGACTTGAAAAAGTTGAGGTGCTTTAGGGAATTAAGTGTTGAAGGGGTTAAAATTCCTAATATACAATTCCTTGTAAAGCAGTAAGAGGTACAGATGTAGGAAACAGGTAGAAAAAGTAAGTAAAGGAGCATCTGAGAAACAGACAACAGCTGAGTTCTCTGAAAAAAAAAAATTGTCCAAGCTCAGTTGAGCCTGATTCAAGGGACTTGGAGATAATATGCCACGAAAATAAAACATGGTAAGAAAGCAAAGAAGATTTTCAGCACTGAAGTTTTTGCCTTTTCAGTTTCCAAGAAAATAAAAAAAAATAACTGGAAACAAACCAATAACAAAAAAAGCTTATGGCTCAAAACATACCATACATTTGTCCCCTTGAAATCGCTAGCAATTATTACCTAAGGGGGGAAAAAAAGGAAAAAAGGTACCAATTAAGTGATCACAGATTTTAATGGCAGAAAAAATGGCAATTACTCTCTTCCTGAGGAAAAAACAATTCATTCCTTTAAATTCCAGTTATATAAGAATATGGGTAATTAGGCTATTGAAGAACTCTGTGACAGAAAGTGGGCACTAGAAAATATCTATGAAATATGATTCTCATTCATAGAGCTTTCTAAACTATTGAACACCCACAGAGCAAAATTAGCTGCAGATTGGTCTTTCTAAACCATGGAAATAATAGAAAATAGGACTGGAGGGAAGTGTGAGTGTCTACCTCATCTAACCTCAGTGCTCAGGCAGATGAGTGGTTGCTCAAACTTTCTGGTAGATTAGCACAGCCCATACAATGAGATAAAAGTGTTTTGGGGATTTGGGGTTTTTGCTTGTTTTTATTTTCTCTCTCATTAGCACAGAAAGATGTGTTCACAACTGTATGTAAAAATCCGTGTTCTTAAAACATCTAATACCACCACAGTGCACTCAATTTCATTTCTGTGTGTATTTATTTCACCATAAACCAAAACAACATTCAAATGTAAATTCTATTGTGCTGCAAAAGTTGTTTCAGGGAAGAAAGAATTCAGTTAATTAAACTTTTCTCACCAGGTGTTGCTTGTGGCAGGATTTCGAAAATTCTGCGTGTTTCTGCGACACCTATTCAGTCGCAGACGGTACGGGAGGAAACCAACCCTCGTCTCTGCTCTTTGCAGTTTAAACGAGCCTTTCTGTGGTGAAGGGAACATCCACGACAGAAGAATCTACTTGCGGAGTGTGTTCCTGCTACGTGTGACACGTGTGTCTGTCCTTAAATGTATTCAAAGAGATGGAAATGCTCTGCATTGTATCTTTATCTGTATTCAACATATGGAGCATTCGTCTGTATCTGAGCAGAAAAAAACAACAAAAAAAGCCCCACACAGCAAAAGCAGTAGCACGATGGAGGCTGACGCCAGTCTTCAGCTTTACGTTTTTATACTCACACGTTAGAGGTTACCCTGCCCTCACCTTCGGGTCATTTCTCTGGGCTTTACGGCTCAGGAGCTGAGAGCTAGGAGGCAGAAAGAGTGCCCGGAGCAGATACGGACTCCCCGGCACCCAGGGAGGGCAGGGCGTGCCGTGGAGAGAAGCGGACCCCGCGCCCCCGCCCGCTGGCCCTCCGCACCCCGCGCCCCCCGCGCAGAGCGCGCCCGTCCCGCCGCCCTGCTCCGCCCGCGGTCCCGCTGTGTCCTGCTGAGTTCCGACCTCTGCGTGATGGGCACGGAGCCTGTCCTGTGCCGGTCGTTGAGGAAGGATACCTAGTGTAAAAACCAACAGGGGAAAGAGGATCTTGAGAGAAATGTCTCTTAGGAACGAGCGCTCGCTCTCTTGAAACCGCAGCGGGTGGCTGTGGCAAGCGCTCTTCAGAAGTAATAGGGAGTCTCGCCTGGTCGGGTATCTTTTTTTTTTTTTGCGCATCTATGAAAGGCTCTATCAAGTAGCTTTCCCGTTATCTCCCTCCATCTCTCACACACGCAGACTTCCCTTTTTGTTTCTTCCCCTCTTTTTTTTTGCCATCCGTGCCCGATGCAACACTCCTGCCCATGGCAGGGGTTATAATCCTGCCGTGCCTCTTGTCCCACATACCCTGCCCTTCCCCGTATTAACATCCCTGCCCGTCGCCGGTGTGCAGTGTTTTCCCTTGCCGTAGGGAGAGGTTCCACAGATGAAAGACAAAGGGCATCGGACGTCAACCGCACGAGGACGGCGGCGCGGCCGCTTCCCAGCCCTGGCCCCGCGCCGGGGCACCGAGCACCTGCGGAAACTTTTAAAATAATAGTAATAAAAATAATGGTAAAATCGCAGGATAGTTCCCTTTCGGGAAAAGCCGTGTCGGGCGCGCCCCGCGGGTGCGGGGGTTCGCTGCGCGCCCCGCGGGGCTCCGCGTGCGTCAGGCGGCCGGTGGCGTCAGCGGCGGCGGGCGCGGAGCGGAGCGGACGGGAGGGGAGGGGGCAGCGGGAGGAGGGGGGGAAAGAGGGAGGGAGCTTCGTCAGGAGGCGATGGCGGCACCGCCGTGACATCACCCCGCGGCTTATATAGTTGGGGAAGGGTCTGGGTCCCCCGTCTGGTGCCTGCAGCCGCCCGTCAGCGCGCGTGCGGAGGGCGAGGAGCGGCTGGGCTCTGTCTGTCTGTCTCTGTCTCTCTGTGTCTCTCTCTCTCCGTCTCTCCCTAGGATTTATGGACTTTACTTTCTAGAGGGCGGCGCGGCAAGGATGAGAGTCCAGCTGGTGTGCGTGGTGCTGCTGGCCCTGGCCTCCTGCAGCCTCTGCTCAGGTGAGTCCCGCCGCCGCCCGGAGCCCCTCTGCCCGCCCGGCCCCGAGTCGCTCCCGGAGCCCTAGGAGTGACCTTAGGGAAGGACCTGAAGTCTCTTTGGGCTCCGCCGGCTCTTCTCATTAGGCGCCCTGATAACGGGCTCTGGCCAGCATCATTTCATTATATCACTCCTCTAACTTTCTCCCTTCAGATAAGCCATTCATCCTCTCAGCATCCATACCATGGCAATTAGTGCAGACTAGTCATTGGAAATACAAATCAGTGCAGACCGTGTGCTAGGTTGTGCTGTGGCTCATTGAACATCATGTATTTCCAAATTATGATAAAAATTGTAATTTCTGCAACTCAATGAATAGCTGCTGTAATCCAAATCCGCGTGAATATGTATGCTCTTTAGTCACTTTTTAGAGAGAGAAATATGATTTTATTATCTGGAGAAGAAGTTGCTAGCAACCAATCTGAAATTACAAGTAAAAAAATGCTGAAGTGCAGGCAGATCACATAGCGAGAAGGTTAATGTAAATGCATTTCTTCTCCAAGAGCAGCTGCTTTAGAAAGCTCAAAAGGAGGACCATATATTAAAATGCATTGCCTGCTGCTTTGGAAAATGACAGATCTTGAGCATCTGCCATTTATGCCCTAAGTTTATGACCAAATGTAGGTATGGTGATGGTTAAACAGGTGTACACAGACATGAAACAGAATAGCCTGCAAAATCCGATCTTAACAAACTTGAAAATTACTTTATTTTTTAACTCCACTAAATTTAGCAGGTAAGTTTACTAGCAGCTTCATTTTTCAGTTTTAGTATTCAGGAGGACTCAGAATTCCTAATTCTCACTTTAGATGAAAGTTCCCAATTTATATTCCCCTGCAGAAAAAAAACTAAACCATGTAATACCTGCATTTTATTACAGTTTAAATACAATTGTTTTGTATATTATAGAGAACTCATGATCATAGTGACAAAGCTTAACGTTATTTTTTTCTCCCCATATATTTTTAAGCTTCTTAAAATAATTCCTGACTAGTATTTTCAGTGAAGCCGTTTCAGATTCAGCTCTCTGTGAAGCCTGAATGAAAGCCCACTAAAGTAAAAAATTAAAGAGGGAATTAAAATAGGTTCATAAAAAACCCCCAGAAGCCAGATTGTATGTGGAACTAACACAATGGTTTATTTGCTTGAAAATTTGAAATTATTTTTAAATGAAATATGCCACAGGGAAGCTTGTGTGATGGGGTCCAAATAATTTTTAACTAATGTGGACAGTTATGTCATAAAACGATTGTAAAAATTCATTTTGAAAATGATTGCCCTCAGGTGTGTACCTGTAGAATGTAACTGTTTCTGTAAAATATTAATTTATGAATAGAAACTATTTTCCTTGTCAGTAGAATCAAGACTACATCAAACTGTGTGAATTTGTCTCTGATTTTAACAATAGTGTGTAACCAGGCTTTGTATACCTTTCCTTCTTAAAGTCTGTTGTTTTTATGCCTTTGCTCTTCATCCATCTCTTTTCACTCTAGAATTACCTGGACATGTTTCCTTCCCTTCCTCCAAGCCATACTCACTCAAGGAATCTTGACTCCTAACTAATGTCCTCTAGACTTTTTTTGTTTCCCCGCAATCCAAGTGCTTCTTAATACCTTCCTTCCCACCTTTCATGTCTGCAGCTATCCCCCAGCCTTGACGTGTGGAAGCTTTCTTCTATCCTTTATAGAAACCAAAACCCAGGTGCTAACCAGGCACAAGTCCTTTTATTGTTCTCATCTGGTGTGATGCAGGACACCACAAATCATGATGCTGCCATGGTGTTCATGCTCACCCTCTCACAGGAGATGCTGTCATTGGTAGAAATTTAGCTGTGGTGTTCTCGTGCTGCCAGCAGAACTTTGGCTAATGGTAAAGCTGGTAAAACTGACAGCCGTTACTGCTGAAAGGGCTGGAAAGCATTGGTTGGAGATTAGTTGCTAGTGACTTGCTGACTGGTCTGTAACTAGTCTTATTTAATGTGAAAATTTTAAACATTAAATAAGACTGGTTGTAGATCAGCATTAGAGCAAGTCACTTAAATGCAATAGCTTCAATGCTAAAATTAATGAATGAATGTATTGTGTTGGTAATGCAAAGGTGAACAGGAGCATCCCTACAGAGGAAGGGGATATGTGTAACACACAGAAGTTTCTGATGATCTAAATAATAGAAATGAGAAGCAGTGCAACAATACAAAATGTGGTAGCTTAGGAAATAATAGAAATTTCTGTTAAAAGCCCATTTTTAACCAAAACACAGCTGTTGGAAATATCTGAGGAATAAAAGATTTTATCTTGGTGTCTAACATGTTTTTTGGGTTTTTTCAGCCACAAAAGACAAACAAAGCAAAAAAAACCATGTAAGAGACCTGCCCTCTGTAGCTAATGGTAATCATTAAGGTGGTTAAGTATTGAGGCTTCTGAACCAAACCAATCTGTGCTGTTCTCTCTGGAGAACAAAACAGGGACAGAGGAGGGCTGCTCTGATGAGCTTGGGAATACAGGGCTATTACAAGGAAGGAGGATAGGTGAGAGTCCAATAAATCTGGGCATAGCCTTTTGATGAAGTGTTCATGGGATTTCCAGGAAAATGGTTGTTGACAAGAAAAGGCATAGGGATCTTGCACTTGTTTGCTAATCTTGTAAGCACACGGAAAAGCAAACTGGGAAAAGCAGTGATTTCTCTCAATAAATACATGATGGGTAAATATTACAAACAGAAAGATATCATTTATAGTGTAGGAATTTATTTGCAAATCATGGATAAACTTGTTATTAGAAATAAATTGGACTTGAAATCAGAAGCAGGTGAGTACGCACTGATAGTTTAGAGAGTTTCCTAAAGAAGAAACACAATGACAGTAGTGGTGAGATTTATTAAAATGGAACATGATTTATTTTTAAGAGCGTTGTAATGGGTGGCTTCTGTGCTGACAGAAACCTGTGACACATTAGCACATACTTGTGGTGCCTTACAATCTCATGTTCTGTGAAAGGTGGTGACACAACATGGTGATGATCCCTGAAATGAAGGCACAGGCAGAATCTATCCACAGGTTCAGTGCTAAGGTCTAACATGCCAGCAGCATTGATTGTTTTAAAGAAAGTGCAATGCGACCTATATGCATATGGAATAGATTTTCATTTAGCATGGTTTGGAATACTAGTGAATTGTTTGATTTTGGACTGATGGTGTTCCAGGACAGCTAAAAGTTATGTGGAACTCTGTTTCACTTAAAGACTTAACTGATTCCTTATATTTTTTCTCTTTGAGCTGTGATTGCTGCTACCAAGGCATCAGATCATTGTTGTGATTCTCATCTTCATCTTGTGATGATGTGTGTAGAAATGTGTTTGTATGTTTTCTCTTTCTACAGCAATTTGTACCCAATTTACCAAATCACAGGTCTTGCAAGTCTACTGAGCTGTCAAAGGTCAATTAAATCAGTAAAGAAAATATCTAGACTTCCAGTCTGAATACTTTCTTTTTGTATATACATTTTCAAGAGCTTATATCATAAAGTGGTCAAGTTCAATTCCCACATATCAGTAAAAATACCCTTAAATTAATTAAGATCAATCACAACTATTGATTTTACCTAAATCTTTAATTTAATTTACCTAAATATTTAATTACTACTTAAATAAATGTTATTTGAAAATAAATATTCTAATTTTTCTTCCAAAGTAAGTAAAGGTGAGGAATATTTATGATGAAATAATGAAGAATATTGCAGCAGTTTTTTTATACTGAAAGAATTGAAGTTTAATGGGCCTTTCTGCTATAAAACTGAGATAAATGAACAGTTTCATTCACTTCAATAAGCTTGATCATGCTTTAAAAAGGTATTGAGTATTTATTTTAACATAATGTCGCTGTTAACTGAAGACTCCTGAAAGTCCCTCTAGGTCACTGGTATGGTTTTATTCCAGGTTGTGTTTGTGTGTTTATTTTTAAAATTCATTTGAATGTCTAAGTTCTGTACACTGAATTGAAACGTTCATGATTTATGATCAAATAATAAACACATGTTTCTGGTTCATTCCCAGATTCAGAAGAGGAAATGAAAGCATTAGAAGCAGATTTATTGACCAATATGTACACATCAAAGGTAATTATTTTTCTTCCTTTACCTGACAGGGAGGGAGCAAATGAATTCTCATTACAAACCCAAAAGTCTTTTCACAAAGTAATAACCCATGGTCTAGACAGAAAAGTTCAGTGTTAGGTTTTGCTTTGGTGCAAGATTTTCTCCAGTTCAAAGGAAATTTAAAGGTGTTGATGTGACACACTAAACGTGTTCCTCAGTTGTAACACTGGTACTTTCATTAAACTGTCAAAACTGTGTTATGTATAGAGATGTAAATTTCTATGAGGAAATGTGTTTCCAATAAGATTATGCCTGATGAAAGCTAAATTAACCTTGAGTCAAATCTGTAAGTGCAGAACTCTTTTTTTAATGCAGAACTCTTCCTATATGCATATAGAATTAAGACAGTCATAAAGTAAAAATTATTGAAACATATGCCTATTTTGGTTTAGGAATTTAATCACAGAGCTAGTATAGGAACATGGGGACATGACTGTGAAAATACTGACTCGGTAAATGGCATTTCCTTGACAATTTTTCAAGGAAATTCATCACTGTGAATGATGTTTATGTTATTTAATACAAATAGATAAAAATTCAGTTAAAACCTCGTATTGAAAAGGTGAAGCCACAAGTGTTGCCCATAAGTATTGGACAGGCTGATAGACACTTTCTCAAGACTATTATCTTCCATAAATGATCTAGGAAATATATATGTCTGATTAATCTTCAATATATTAAAGCACAAACTCTGAAATAAGTGTTATGGGTTTAAGGGGTGAATAATTTAATTCATTATTCCAATAAAGTTGAAGTGGTACTTAAATGTAATGGAAAATAAAATGAGAAATGAAAAATTTCTCCCCCAAAAAACAGCTTTTCAGAAGCCAATGACTAGTTGAAAGTTAAGGACAATACCTGCCAGGAAGACTTCTGCATATACTCTATTTACGTATATGTGACTTTTCCACAGGATTATTGGATAGAATAGAAGTAGTATGAGGCCAGAAAATGCATTTTCTTTATCTGGTCTGGTAGTTCTTAGATTTCTGTGTTCTTTACTGGCATGATAATTAGCCTTAGATTACAAGTAAACCTGTTTGCCACTCACTTCTCTAAGGTACAGAAAGATTTAATAACAACTCTTTTTCTGAGACATATTTAGATGTAGGAGGCTGACAAAAATAGGGTTTTTTTGCTGTGTGGTAAAGCACAGTATGCCCTGGAAGAAAACCCTGCAGCTATTGGTATTTCTGCTACTGACTTTAGTGGATCTGTGAACATAATTTCCATCTTTTCCTCCCTCTTACCACAGAACACAAGCTCAGGTAACTCCAAATGCACAAATATATTGCAGCAGTTAATATTGTGATGATGTTTGCCGTAGTACTCTTATGTTGTTTTGTGACATGTAGCTTGCTATTCAGTATCCTTATGGTATTTGCCACAAGTCAAGTGACACTTGAAGTTGACAGAAGCAGCGGATTCATGTTGGAGGCATTGCTTTAATTCTGCCTTATACTGCCTTAAATCACCTTCCGAAGTTCATTAGTTGAATATACACTGTCTCTTGACATCAAAGGAAGACATGGTGGAAACATAAAACTGTTCATCACCTCTTCTACATGAGTCATATCACTATTCTATTCATTACTGAAATTGATTCTTTCTGTTGCCCTCTGCTAGATTTTAACCTTCCTTGCAACAAATGATGGTTCTGGTGTGATAGACAAATTTGAAGATGGTCTGTGTAATACCTGTCTTGTGTTGTGCCTGAGATCTGGTTCCATTTGAGGGCAATTACTGCTAAATTGCATTAACTGGATTTGACACTGTCTTGGTAATCAGCAAAGGAAATCCTAACAATTTCAATAGCATTAAGATGGGGGAAAAAATACTGTTTATGAAAGCTCTGAGACCTAAAAGTGCAGCAAAATGGATTATCAGTTGTGGATTTAGTATTTGATAGAACAAAAATCTACCAAAGTAGGCACTTGTGAACAGCCTATAATATCAAGACTACAGCTAGGGCTTTAGCATATACCTTCTGCAACATTCAGTAGTCTGTCCAATATTATGGAAATAATTGCCTTATGCCATTAACTTTGCAGACTGCTGTATAGTGCCTGCTGCCCTTTTTCAGGTTGCTCTTTAAAGTCACTTTTATGCTGAATCACTCTCCATCCTTAAAGAAGTATGCTCATGCTTATTGCAGCCTGTCTTCAACACTTAACGTGGTTTGTCACCCTTCCCTGCTGTTACCTCTTATGGAAGATACAAGGCTCAAACAAGCCCTTAAAATGTTTTACCTGTATTTTTTTCTAAGATAAAATCCAAAAATATATTTAGAAGATCTGGTCAAACAACAAAACCTGACATGTCACAAATATGTGGATGGTCATCTCCTGTCTCCCTTTAGTTTTGAATAGAATCTCTATTCAAATCAAAGAGATAACTATTTCCAGCTTGCTATATGCTTGCCTGAAATCACTGCTTGCATGAGGAATGTCTCGAACTCAGAAAAGCTTGAGATAATGTTAGTTATAAGAAAAAAAAATAGTAAAAGAAAAGTATTCCTTGGAGAATATATCATCCATAGAATATACTCCACCTTTAGGATTCCACCCAATATTAATGTTCTGAATCATGGACCCCCTAAGCTTTTCATTGTTCTAGGATGCCTGTTTCTGACTCTGTTTGCCCAGAGAGTTTAGCCTCCTTGTCAGAGGAGCTGCCTAGGAGCAGGAGGTACCTACAGCTACCTGGGAGTTACTGACTTCCTGACTCAGTCATCACATAAAAATTCATTAGGTTTACAGGCATTAAAATACACCATGGGAGAATTTCTGCTTTAACAGAACTCAATGTGGTATCTGATTAAAGACAGAGAATACTTTTATTATTTCTATGGTTACAATCTGAACAAAATTCAACTACTGTTCTGGAAAGGAACCGTAGAGATCCTATACTAGCTTGGGATTTTTACTTGTTTATGACTTTGCTTTTTATCTGCTTTTACTAGATAAAGACAATCATATAAAAAGCAGATAATTTTTTCCTAAAGAAAAATAGCATTTGGGAGGTATGCATTATAACAAAGGAAGTACCTTAAGCAAACTGTCAGGGGTATCATTCAACCAGAAATGGAAATAAAATACCACGTAAATGATAACTTGGGTATCTCTTTTGTCTTGCATAGGACAAGCCTTTTGTCTAAGAAGGAAATAACCTTATTTCAGTTTCTTAGATGATTTAAAATTCTCTTTCAAGGTACATGAGGTGTGAGAAATTATATATCTGAGTCTTATTTCACAACCATGTTCAACAATGGAAATACACACGTCATAGTCACTTCAGCATTTTTGCCTTTTAAATTCTAGTTCATACTGCAGTCTCTTTTGTTCCTTCACATCATTCTCAGATATTTTTCAAGTTATTATTAAAAAAATTAGCTCCATCTCGGCAGATAAGGGTTCCTTGTTCCATTCTGTAGGTGTTTTCCAAAACATGAGTACCTCACACGTAGAGTATATCACATATTGTAAATTAACCTGACAATTTGGATTATAATAATCGTAAACTGTTTTTTTACATATAACATTAGGATAACTGCCTCAGATATTTTCCATAACCTAAAAAGCAAAGTGGTCTGATTTTAATGCTTGCTGTAATAGGTGGAAGAAAAATAATGTTACTGCTCTGCTGAGTGACTGGATATGACCTGGAAAACTCCATGTTCAGCTAAAAAAACCCCAAAATTCACTCTGGACTGAATTGTTAATGGTAGCAGTGTATGCCAGAAGCAGGTGTATGCAAGTAAAAATACTTTGAGGTGATATATGCATGGTATTAATAGAAATGAGACTTCCTTAACAAAAAAAAGTATGCTCGTAGACAGCACTGAAAAACTGTGTGCTCCTAACCCCATGAATAGGAGCTAAGACAATTTTCACCTAATGGAGTCTGCTATTTAAGTATTTTACTAATACACAGAGGAAAGTTCCTCTGTACATAGACGTGCATCAGATTGACTTAAAGTAGTAACTTTAGATCAAAAAGGTTCTTTAAGTTATGCGACATGGCATGACAAATCGCCCTATCCTTTTCTTTTCTGTTTCTATCCACTGGAATATTTTTGGTCCTTAACTCAGAAATCTCACTTGCTCACGTGGCACTGCCTCTAGATTCTATGCTCCATTGCAATTTAGCTGTTGCAGTGCTAGCTTACATTTCTTTTGTATACCCAGGAGAGAAAAGTGAACTGGAGAAGCCTCCTCATTTGCCATGGAAAACTCCATATTTTTATATTTCAAAAATATCTATAACAGACCAAAGGACATTTTGAAATTGCATTGGGCGTTTTGTCTTTTTCCTGGTTTAACTTCTGTTAATAAAATTAGATATTCTGCAAAGCGATCAATTTTTATTTTGAAACTGTCACATCTTTTCAAATAAATTGATAGGCTAACTAGGGCACTTAGATGGGGCAAGAGAGGAACTCAAAGTAAACAGTGCAGAACCAATTACAAGCTTCCAAAATAGATTTCAGATTTGTTTTCTTCTTAGCCTCAAAACAAAATACCCTTTCCTTATTTTTTTTGGAATGCTGTCAGGAATCTGAGAATGCACAGCAATTTTACTAAAGGGCTAAATCATTGTGATTTTTGAAAGGCATGCATGTATCAGATGTATACTGGAGTCATGATCATGGCCAAAAGGAAACCTTTTGCAACTAATGCTAATGGTGACGCCAGCTTTTCTTGTTTCTTCCCCATTTCTCTCCGTTTTCTTTCTTTCCCCTCAAAATATAGTAAAGTGTGATGGATATACATAAATCTTGCATGCAAGGCCCCTTTGTTAGGAAGGTGCTCTAAAGAGACAGATGATGTGATTACCTGATGTTCAGCTGAGTAAGCACTGCATCCACACTCTCAATTAGAGCTGTCAAGTAGTGTAAAAGGCAATGTCTGTGTTAGTGTAATACCTATATTTAACTTCGTACATCCACGAAAAGAAGCAACTACATTTCAATTCATAGGTAAGGTCTAATCTTAATACGCACAGCAAGGAAATCCTTGCCAGGAATAAATAGGAATTTGCTGTTTGGCTTTTGATTGGACATTGCTATGTCACCGGTTCTAGTTTAAGGAAATTAATTTCTGTACTCAGCACTAAAAGGAGTACAGTGAGGGAGAAGTAATTAATAAATGGGAGAATGAAGAAAATGGCAAAATCATGAAAAGCAGAAAATGAGATAGGAAATAAGTTTTAAACTTAATTTTTCCCTATTGATAATCAAAATGGATGAAGATTGCTGCCATAACTGCTTGGAAAAAACAATACCAACAGAAAAGTAAAAATCATGCTTATCAACAACTTTTTAAAATTGCTTTAAAGCTCATACATAATGTAAGATACTGTAACAAGCAAAATTTTAAACAAACCATGTTAAAGTGTCTTTATTTCTATCTTTCTGTAACATCTCTGGACAGGTTCATTATGGACCACCTAAATACAGGTGGTCTCAGTTTCTCAGTCCAGTTACCAAATCAGTAATACTTTGCTTTCACAGCTATGTTTTATCTTTGCTCCATCTTTCTAGGCCTGTAGACCTTCAATTAACATCTCCCAGGCTGTCAACTCTCCAGCATCCAAAACCCCTGGAGCTTACAGATTCTGTAACTTCAGACTCAGACTCATCAGACAGCTTGTCCTGAAGCAGGGACTCCATTCCTTTTGTCAGGGAATTTTGAAATGAATGGTATTTGTTCTGAACTAGGGAGGAGCATCTAGTTAACCACAGGCATGCAGCTTGGATTCCTGAACTGGGAATTTATCCACTAGGTTTGATTCATTATCCTTATTTACACCTGTGAATTTATATTATAATTTCCATCTGTGCTTTTGTTTGCACCTGTGCAGAATGACTATGAAATGCTGCCTTTCTGGTTTGGTACCAGCTTTGTTTTTTCATCATGTATATCTACCCGGGGGACAAGGCTGCGAGGAAGCAGACTTGGCGTTCTTAATAAATGAGTTGTCCTAAGTTCAGCACTCTTAATTATTGCCTAAAAGTCGACCAGATGAAAAGCACTTCAGAAACATAAACTTGTTCCTAACAAAATGTTTGAATGTCACATATGATTACAAAAAACCCAAACCACATTAAATTGTGGGTGTTTTTATTTTCAGATTAACAGAGCAAAACTTCCTTACTTGAAAATGACCCTGCTAAATGTCTGCAATCTTGTCAACAACATAAACAACCAAATGGGGGAAACAGTAGAGGTAGATGAGGAGGATCTGGTTCCAGGAAGACAGTTCCCTGCTGCTCTGGATGGCTTCAGCTTGGAAGCAATGCTGACAGTATATCAACTCCAAAAAGTTTGCCACAGCAGAGCCTTTCAGCATTGGGAGGTAAAAAAACTGTCACAAATATGTTTCTACTGCTATTAAACTCTCAGGCTCTGTTTGTAGTCATGTTGTACAATCCATATCCATGTGATCCCCGTCACATTGTCTGAGTTTTCCTTCCCTTTTTTATCTTCTCTAATACCTCTAATATGCCTTTTTCAGTAAGAGTTGTGAATTAGTGCAGTTTCTGATGACCTGAGTATGTTTCTTAAAATGACCAACAGAAAAATGAGAACTTTTCTTAGCTACATACTTTGTCCAGTCTTTGTAGCCATCCAGGTAACCAGCCACATGAAATGATGGTACACATCACTGTACCAGAACATATAATTACTATCTGCTTAACAGATGTGAAGTTACTGCATATCTATTGAAGCATAAATGAATGTAGCCAGTGTTTCTGTTCTAAGACCCTATGGTAAACTTGATACAAAATGCAGGGACACATGCCCATGTGTACATATCATTTTACTAGGTACTCTGGTTTTCTTATCATTGCTAGGAAACTGGCAGCAAGGTAATTCCTGCTTTTTGTTTCCATACATCTAAAGAGGGCCCTGGAAGTTGACATTGTGATTGTATGAAGATTGCTGCTCTTAAATAGCGATTGTTTATAGTCCATTTGTGATACTTATCTTTGCCTACTGATTACAGAGAAGCACACTAGGCACAATCCATTTGCATTGTTAGCTATTACACTAAAAACTGCTTTGTGTAGGGAAAAAATACATCTCAGTGTCACTATCCACTTTCCAGTAAACCAAATTTCTTCATTTTTCTCAGGATCACGGACAGTCTGGCTGAATCCAGATCCT
>VZRM01007286.1:197420-291556 GCA_013397955.1 Grantiella picta
CCCCTTCCTCTTCCCCTTCCTCTTCCCTCATAATTACCTTATGTTTAAAAATGTTATCTTGAAGACCATTAATTCAGAGGTTGCTACCTTGTCTTAAATAACACCTTTTCATATGGGCAGTTCTGTTTCATAAAGGCAATTATTGAGAGATGTTCTGCCTTTTTCTATCTCTCCAGAGGAGCACATTTTTCCTATATATTCCATTACTGACTTTTTAACGAAGTTCATGGATGAATAATTATACCAATTATTCAGAAACTTCATACTTAACTATTTCTTATACTCCTAAAATATTGGATGTAGTCATACAGAGCAATTGCAGAAGCCTGTCAGGATTTTCTAATGCAGAATTAAATGGAACTGAGATTTACTTTGATTTTATATATTTTTAAGAGTTATCATCCATAATACAGCAAATTCCCTATACAGGAAAAGTAAAACACAGAGAAATTACTAATTTTATCATCTCTGAAGCATATATTTGTTACTTTTTCTTTAAAACAAGCATGATTAAACAATAGTTGTTATCAAGGTTGAATGTAGTGGTGATAAGTCTTCAGTTCTTAAGTCTTGCTTGTGGTATATTACAAATTTTACTGTTTTCTGTATTTTCTATTATAAGTCAAAATTTTGTTCCATGTTTTAGGCAAAAGTTTAATGGATGTGCTCTGAACAAAGTCTGAGCACATATCTGAAATACTGAGTTTTCAGATTAAGAGAGATTTAATTTTGAGAATATGATATTGGCTATAACTCATACCCTTCTCCTAGTGAACACACAATGGAGACAAAATTTGGCTTGATCTGTATTCCTTTTCCCCAATATTAGTTATCAGTTTGCACTGTGGGATATCAAATTGAAGATAGAAGATACCACTACAATACTTTCGTGTCAGAGAGCAGAAAGAGGAGTTGGTTCTTCTTAAATTCCCCAAGGTTCCAGACTGATCATTGATGTTTTCCACATCCAAAACCCTGGACTGACTGAAAATAGTGAGAAAACAAGAGTTTTGGATAATCTGTGAAGTAAAGTGTACTGACTTCTGTGACATAATGATAGGATTAGTACCTGGATCTCACTCTCCAGGAAGCAAAAAAAGAGTAGAAGAGAGGGGTTGACCTCCACAAGGAACCTGGAGAATGAGATTTTAATTGCTGCCAAATGCAAGCATTCAGAATTCATGAGTGAGGCTGCAAAACCCTGAAGATAGATAGATCGATCGATCGATTGAGAGATAGATGATAAAGAAGTAAATATCCTTGACACCTAAATAAAGTAATAAATATATGCCAAATGATTTTTGTTTCCTTCCATTTACCAGACTGCCTGGAAGCATTAGAGTCACATTTCTAAGCTTTGTCAACAGGAGGAGCTTAAACATATTTGTTTGTTAATATTTATTTCTACTGAAACTTGACATTCTTATCCAGTCTCTCGAATCCAGCAGGTGTCATATTAAGACACAATTAAAAGCACAATGTTCATCACCAGATTTCAAAATCATCCAGATCCAGGATACTTGGATGGGTCTGCCAGACCAATCAATCAGGCAGTGGAGTAGAAAGATCTTTGTGGTACCTCATTGGCAGGCAAGCTCTGTCTGACTGAATGACTCCTCTGAAGTAGCAATATGGGAAAATGGCGTGGGAGCCATGCACTAATTTTCGGAGGGTGTCAGGTATTAGGAAACAAAGCCTTCAGGAACTCTTATTTGCCCAAATAAGACTTGCTTTTCCCAAGTAGATGAGAGTGTACAGCTGGTGTCTCAGGAGTTGCCTCACATTCCATTGTACAGAAGGAAAAGAGGCACTGCACAAAACAGGACATGAATTACCAAGGAATAGCATTTGTCTGTTTGAGCTCCCAGTTGGTCAAGTACCAGTCTGTTTTGTCACAAAAGTTACAGTGCATTGTTAGTCTGGAACCATTTTCTATTTTTCCCTAGATCAGTTGTAAGAATCTTCTGCAGGATGCATTTCTCTTATGGAGACATAAAGAGCTTCTCAGATGGTCTGCACGTTACTTCTTAACTGCCTGACAGCAGCATGAAAACCTCTGTCCAGGTGCAGTGTCCCTGCTGTTTAACAAAGTGTTAACAATATGAGAGTGGGTTTTACACCAGTGAATCTAATAGACTGGAAATATCCTAAAAGACGATAATGACATCATTATTGCAGCTTTTTTTGATTAATGATTTAAAAACCCAATCTGTATAACAGATTTTTGTAATCCAGTATTGTAGAATTTAGGATTATTTTATCCCCTAGAGGTATTTATCTCAAGGTCTAAAACAAATGTTTACAGAAAGAAAGAAAGAAAGAAAGAAAGAAGGAAAGAAAGAAAGAAGGAAAGAAAGAAGGAAAGAAAGAGAAAGAAAGAAAGAAAGAAAGAAAGAAAGAAAGAAAGAAAGAAAGAAAGAAAGAAAGAAAAGAAAAAGAAAGAAAGAAAAAGAAAAATAAATCAAGAAAACTAGTATGTGCTATATTGTGCATTATTTTCTTAAAGTTTTTATGCAGCAATACAAGTAGGGAATAATTTTATCTGGAATGAATGGCATGATTCCTCCAATTTTTTTTTTCAAAACTATTGTTTATATGTATTTAAAAACAAGTGTTCCTAGCATCTAATATTTTAAAGCCTTTTATTAGGATGCAAAAAGACAGTTTTTTTGAATGAATAATCCCGCTGCTTAAAACCCAATCATTCTTTTCCTCAAAAAACAAAAAAGTCCTACTTTTTAGCAGATACAGAGAAGATCTTAGAAATAGTTTATTCAATAGCTCTTGCATGAATGAAATCTCTTTGTTATTTTTGCGTACTACCAAATCCTTAAGGTAGTTGTATAACCATAAACTGTGCAAGTTGTGTTTTGGTATCTTATTAATTGTTCTTTTCAATAAAGAGCTATTTGGAAAAGCTACTTGCCTTTTGTTCTGTTCAAAAGAAGGGTTCAAAAAAAATAACACCACACAGAGCAAAGGTATATGTGTATGTACCGAAAAATAAAGGGTTTATTCAAATTATTCTGAATTTTGCAGCATATAAACCACAACTTAGAGGAATATGTAACTGCAGAATAGTATACCATGGGACTATAGTATTCTGCAGCTGATTGCTGGAGAAAGACACAACCATGACACAAACTTCTAAATGATTGTCTTTAATGTGCATATGGCACTGAAGTGCTAAGACTGCAGCTGCTTTTGAAGATGAAATCCCTGGCAAATACTTGACTTCCGGTCTCCTCAAAAGCTCATTTACTGAAGGCAGATTTTTGACGATAGTGCAGTTAAGAGTTACAGTTACAAGATCTGGCCTGTAGAGAATGAGGGAGTTGTGAATATTACAATTTGGGGGTTTTTATAAATATCACATGCACCTCCACTTTACCTCTGTGTTTTTACAGATTTCCTTGTTACCATGTTGAGCTGAAAGGTGCTGTAAGGGAACAGACAAATAGGAAGCAAAATGTGGATGGATAAAGGACCTAATGAAAAAAATGTGCAAAGATGTTAACTGGGTATTCCTTCTGTCTGGCTCCAACCAAAGGGTGTCAGACCTGTCTGAGGCATGGATTGTATATATGTGGAGGGAGGAAATAAAGGAGAGGAAAGTCAGCGAGAAAAGGAAAGGGAATATAATACTGATTTAAGTCTTGCTCTCATATTGTTAGTTAAGAACTAAAGTGTAGATAGGCTAATATAAACTAGAAGATAGAGGATATTCTGAAAAATTAGGTGAGTTCCCATCAGTATATGGGAAAGGCAGTCATCTGGCAGTATTCCCAGCACTTCAGTTGAATCAAGAAAAATGGATTTGAACTGAGACATTTCAAATTGAAAGTTTAAAAGCTGAAACCAAAACAACTAAAGAAAGCTGGTCATGAATAGCAGGGAGTATATGACAAGGGTCAAGAAATGCAGAAATCAGAATCAGTTGAATCCTTCAGTGAGCCTGGACTGTCAATACTGAGTAAGAGAGAAATACATATTGCTGTTGATAGCTTGGGATAATCAACACCGACCTGCTCAGGTTTGAGAAAGCTTGTGGTTTGAATCCATGTCTCAAGCAAGCTAACACTATTTTGTCACACTGGTCTCAGAATTAGAAGAAATCCTGCTGTCCATATAGGCGGTCCACCTTTGAGGGGAGATGAAAAAGAACTGAGTAAAACTTAGCTCCAAAGTGAAGGCCTTATCATAAAGCAGAAGCTCATTTAATTACTGAAAGGTAACAAGAAACTTATATTTGTAGGTAGCTTTTCTCAGATTGTTTTCTCAGATACAAGTTCAGAGAAATGCTCCAGAGATTTATATTCTCAGAAAGAAAGTAATCTGGAACTAGTGTTTGAAAAAATTAGATTTTCTTCATGTATCTGCCATAGTTGTGGCAAATGCGACACTCTCCTTCAGTGCATGGTACACTGACCTGAAATCCTTGTTTCTGGGAACTGGATGGATGTAGATTATAAACAACATCTCTTCTGAGCATTCAACAAGGCAGAAGGCATAAGAAGTAATGCTGTGCTAAAAGATTTTTGATGCCTTATTAGCAGCTTTCAGTAGTGTGTGAAGAAACGTAATGTACTATTTGCAACAGTTGCCAAGGCATATCTTGATGTGAAAGGAACTGACATTTACTGTGAAAAGTCTTTACTTAGATAGAGAGAGTGTTAAAATATCTGTAGCATGATGCTTAAAAACCTGATTTCTGTTCACTTGAACGCTTCATTGCTTTTCTGCAAGGAGTGCATCTGCCCCTTTGGCAACAGGTGTGAATGAGAAAGGATTGCTCAAATTCACCATTATAGCTAGTCCTTGAGACTGATAATATATACAGCTTAAGCTTATTAAAACAGTAAAGCTTCGTACAACTAGTTGAAAGGGTTTGGGGAAACAGGCAAAATTCAAATAAATGGGCAGTATTTCTTTTGCTAATATATAGGTACACATACATGTGTGTGTAAAGACTTTACTTTGAGGGTGATGAGACACTGGAACAGGTTGCCCAGGGAAGCTGAGGATGCCCCGTCCTTGGAAGTGTTCAAGACCAGGCTGGATGGGGCTCTGAGCAATGTGGTCTAGGGGAAGGTGTCCCTGTCCATGGCAGGGGGCAGTTGCAACTTTAAGATGATCTTTAAGGTCCCTTCCAACACAAACCATTCTATGACACATTCATATGATACACACAAGCACACATTTTTATATGATGACACTGCATTTAGTGTTCATTTGCCTTATCTCTCTTAGGATGTATCTCAAAACAAGAAGAGCTTTGCAGGGATGTTACTTGATTTTCCTGGCCAGAAAAATGAATGTTTATGCTTGTTTCATGTTTAAAAAAAAAAAAAAAAAGAAAAAGAAAAAAAAGGTTAAATTAAGAAAAAAAATAACGTTTCATAATTCTTGCTGTATGTTATCAGATCTGGCCAAACCAATGACCTATAGCTCGTCTTGTCTAGTTCTGGTGTGAGCTGCACAACTGTATGCCTGATGGTCACCTTCCAACATTCAGAAAAGCAATTCCATGTCCTGTATAGTCACACTGGACCTGAACTGAACACACAATTTGGAGTGAGAGGAGAGGAAATTATTTGGTGATGGAAAAGCTTCAGTCTTCTAAGGCAGCAGTAGACATACAAAAACCCTCAGATATTACAAAAGTGATAGAAGTGAAGCCGCCTGTAAACTGGAAATGATGATTGGGTAAAATAGCATAAGGAAATCAAACAAAAAGTGGAGGAAATGGTTGCTATTAAAGCTAAATGGAGAAAACAGGGTCAGAGGGATAGATACCATGTTGCTCCCCACATAGCATTTGGGCTGGTAATTACAATTTTCCTTCCAGTAGGTTTTGCGGTTACTGTTAATTTTTTGATCAGATTTTCTATCAATAGAAAATTCAGGATTTTATTAATTCTGGAACTGGGGACTGAAAATTTTATAATATACTGCTTATCAGATGGGAATTCTTCCTTTGAATCTTTAACAAAAAAGAAAAGGAGGAGAGTGGTGAGTTGGTGAATAGCCTGGACAGAAGGAGAAAACAAGAAGGAAAAAAGTGAGAGAAAAAGTCATCAGGGCCCTTTTTCTACTTTTACAGCAACTTATTAAGCAGCACAGTGTCTTAGACCCTATTGTTGCAAGACACTGCTTGACCTGCTGTAAAGTAAGGAATCAGTTTTTCTATAGTTGCTAATACATCTGCTTGCCTGAGTTGTACCCTGTCAATTAAGATGGCATTTTAGAAATTGGTATTTTCTGCATGCTGCTACTTGCTCAAACTATTTCAAATGGACCAGTTACAAACCAAGGCAGTTCAGAAAGTGTAAATTCCCACTTGAAAATTACTCACAGTTTTTTGATCAAATTCCCTGCTTTAACAAGGTTTCAGGCCCATTTTCAGATGTAAATACAGCTGTGAGTTAATTAAATAATTTCCATGACCCAATCTGTGAGGAGCACTTGATTTTAAAAGAAAAAAACCCATGTATTTTCCTTTCATCTTTTTTGGGTGGGTTAGATCAATTTTTACAGTGGACTTGAGGAGTGGCAATACAAGTTTTGTAGAGAATGCCACGAGTTCAGCAATACCATGGCATAGCAGACAATTTGTAATCCAGAGTAAGGAGACCAAATGAATAGCTGTTGTTCATGATCAGTGGCCTTATGAGGATCTGCATTATTGGTGAGCACAGAGATGAGGAGGCAGCAGTCAACACAGCAAAAAATAATTTGGCAGAGTACGGATGACAGAGCTGGGAATTTGGGCTGCTTTATGTTTGGTACCAAGGGATAGAATAACTGTTTTAATTACGTTGAGCTTCTGAGACTTTGATTTTCACATGAGCAGAGGATAATTAGAAAACAGTCCTGCTCCAGGCTTGAAGCCTTCTTTTTAGATCCACACAGCTTAGGGTGGAGTGTTAGGACTTGTGTTAAACATTATATTCCCAGGGGCCCCAAGCTCAGCCTCTGGAACTTAAGGATTAGCAACTTGAACCCTTTTACTCATGAATGCATATCAAGGCATTGCCTGGAGAGACACAGTGAATAAAGCATAGACAACAGCATTATATTTTGCCTTTTAAGTTTTTCCTTTGTTAAAACCAGTAACACAGAGCTTCCATTCAGTTCCGATGCTGAAGCAACAGTTTCTCAATAGAAGAAAGCATCTCTCTATTCTCAGATGCAAATAGAAAGTTTTTAATGAGGGGACCTTTAGAATTTTTTTCAGTTGTAAGTGCTTAAATGTTTACATATAAAGATTCTAATACAATAACACAATACTTGGAGATGTAAGAGTATAAACTACCTAGAACAAATCTTGAAACAGCACAGGTTACATCACTCCCTGCCACCACCATCCATGGCACTTGCAAAAAATATCATACCCTGTAAAGTGTTCAAAATCCAGTGTTTCTATTGAGTTACTCAGTTCCAGGAGGTAATAAGAATGCTGATGTGACTTTATGTACATTTTCATCTCAGCTGAAGCAATGGTTTCAGAATCAGTGGGAATCTTCTTGTGTTGAAGCCAAGGACAATCTTTAAACCAAAGTTAAATCTTCCTTGACCTGATGTCAAAGGATTCACAACATTCATTACTTATACAATATCTATTTAAGGTTTAAGTATTTACTTTGGAGTGCCCAGGACGTTTCACTTAATCCACCAAAAAGGTGTACTAGTATTGCAGGTGAGACAGAAAGTAACATGAAGCTAGTCAACTCTTCTAAGAAAAAATATATGAAAACAATGTAGTCAGGAATCACTGCTGAAGTGGAACGGAAAAATATTAAAATATTTAATAAAATATAATAGCTGTGATAATCTCTCTCTCCTACTCCATCTGCTGAAAATAAAGCCGTCTGACATCTTAAACAATAAAGAAGAGCCTAGAAGAAAAGTCATACTCCTCCTGCCTACAAAAAACTGGATGGCGTCAGATATAACTTTTTAAAAAAATATGACTTTATTTCTGTAGAATCTGTGTTGTCTCGTATAGATTCAACATGTTCTTTTTAACTGCTTATTTTCTTTTGCTTTTTAAGCTTTGAGAGGAATAATGGTCTTCAGGAGTCGTTTTTTGCAATATAACACCATCTGGTGGAAGTAAAGAAAAAGACAAACCTTTTGACAGTAAACCTTTCTTGATAATTGAGAAGTATTAGTTTCCTAATACTAATTGTCTTCAATGGGCTCTTGAGGCTTTAGAGCACCAAATCACTTTTAACCATGTAATTTTCACACTTCTCTACTCAATTTGTTTGCTTCAATTATTTCATTTTAATGGGCTTACTTTTAAGAGGCTTAAGGATGTTCTTAAACGTAAATACACACTTTAGTATTTCTTAATATATCTGATCTGTAAGAGAAGACAGAATTTTCCGCATGATGATATAAAATGCTTCAAAATATTTTGCTGAATGTCAAGCAAGATTCATCATATAGACTATAGGCTACTGCTGTATATGTTAGGTCTTGGTAGAATTTGATTTTGTTCTCTTTAAAAAAAAAAAAAATTAGCAAGATTACCTTCTTTATGCTATTTGGGCCTTTTTTCCACCCTGAATTTTTTATGAAGATCTTAGGAAAAAAATTCAAGTCTTACTACCTCTGCACTTTAGGAGCTAAATTTCATTTTGCATTGCATTGAAAATTCACAGGTCACCAGAGTTTGCAATATATGCTGATAGTATCTGTGCTCTCTCTGTGGTCATCATGTTCTTTCTGTGCTGTCACCAACAGATGTTGTTAAATATTGTGGGCGCAATAAGAGTGGAAATAAAACATATATCTATTAAAAAAAATCTTTCCAGAAAAATATAGGGGTAAAAAAGAACAAAAAAATTATGTTGATATTTGTTTTACTGTAGAACTAAATATTCTCTCTGGAGATGTTTCCCAGGATCCTCAGTGTCTCACTTATATTTTTGCCACCTGCTACTCTCACAAGTTAAATACTTAGGCATCCCAAATGTCCACCAGACAATTATTTGGGGAATTGAGGCTTGCTACCACCAGATGTTGGGGAATTTGCAGCAGAAGGACCTAAGCAGACTTACAGACAGGCACCTTATGCAGTCTTGGACACCAGCAAGTCAGCAAAAGCTTTCCAGGGAATGAAGAGTCTTGCTGAGCTCAGTGACATGGTCACAGCCAAGGGCCAGCCTGTCTGCCAATTTCTGCTGGAGTTTTGGCCTCTTCAGCCAGTCCACAGGAGTGTGCCAGGCCAGAAAAACATCATTTTTGAAACGAGGAAATGTTGTGCTATAACGTTTTAAACAGGCCTAATAGCACACTGTGGATGTAACTGTGGCACTGGCTTTGTAACAACTTCTGTCATGTACTTGATAAAAAGATTCTCTCTGGGCTCTAGAAAGCCCAGAGGGAATGCAGCTGGCCAGGAGGATCTTTGATGGTGCAGAGATGCTGAGCCCTTCTTGTGTGCCAGGGAGAAGGACATCTCATCAGTGGTATCAGGGAAGTGTTGAACGTGGCAAACGTTCAGAGTGGGTGGCACATATACGTGGTGGGAGAGCATCTGTTTGCCTTGCCTGCTGTTTTCGGTGTGGGAAGCTCAGGATGACACAATGTCTAGCTGCACCCAGGACATGCAGACACCTGGCTGCTGCCCCTTGCATGAACAGGGGCTACCTGTTAAATTTGGCTCTTGACTCTTCTACCTGCCACAATTTGGATGGAGTCAGATAGAACTTAAAATTTAGGACTGTGTTTCTGAAAAATCATTATTTTGTGTAGATTATAAGTGGGGGGTTTTATAATTTATTTATTGTAATTTCAATTTAATTTAGAAGCACATGCTTAGAATAATTTAATTGTGCTATATAAAGAAGGTGTTGTTTCCATTGTGTTACTAAGCATGTGGGACAAGGACTCCAATTTGCTGGGAACAGAAGTTCATGTTTAAGCCATGTTGATGAACAGAAAATGGGAAACTTAGAGTCAGAGGAATGTGCAGCTAAAAAAGCTCAGAAGACTGTACCATTTTAATTACACAGATATTATGAACACACAATGAGATCTATCATGTTTATGGTAATATTGAATGGCTTGGTTATAAATAATATTGCCAGTTTTGTAAGGAGATGTTCATTCTTTTTCAATGACTTGACAATGAGTTTCATAAGTTTATTGTGTCTTGTAACGTGAATACATTTTGGATATTTTTAAGCTGGGTGGATTTAATTTTTGTTTTCAACCTATGTTAACTTTGAGGGAGTGAAAAACACCATCATTGTTTAAGTGAGGGTTTTTTTACACAAATATTCTACATTTTAATGAGTCCTTCTCTTTCCTTTTTAAAAACTAATGTACATGGCTATATTACATTGCTCCATTACCTTAAATTCTGTTGCACCAGAGAAGTTCTTTCTCTCCCAAAGAGATTCTTGGGGCCCATAACACTTCTAAAATTATTGCCTGGCTTTTTCCATTCTTTCCATGTGTTGTGGTTTAACATTGGTCGGCAGCTAAGAACCGGACAGCCTTCACTCATTCCCCACTGAAGTGGGATGGGAGGACAAGAAAGAAACATTAAAACCAAAAAAATCTGGTTATCTAACCATTAATTTAAAAAAAAAAGTAATAAATGAAGCATAAATGGAAGAAGAGAGAAAGAAAACAAAGTTAGTGATGCCAAGGCATTCATTCACCATTTCCTTCAGGTAGACCAATGTTCAACCAATTAATCTTTTCCCTTTCTTTGGCAGACCATGCTGCTATATGACATGGAATATCTCTTTGGTTAGTTTGGATTGTCTGTCTTTTCCCTAACTATTTTGCACCCCCCAGCCTAATCAGTACTGGGGCAGAATGAGAGGCAGAGGTGACCTTGGTGCTGTGCAGATGCTGTTCATCAATAGCCATCACATCAGTGTGTCACCAATATTGTTTTGATCACGAATATAATCCATAGTACTGATTGAGCTGCTATGAAAAAAGTTAACTCTATCCCAGCCAGGCCCAGTACACCACGTTATTGTTGCATATCACTGATTCATATTCAAAATTTCTGTACTAAGTACAGCATCAAAAGCAGTTTCATACACAGCCTTCACCACAACAAAAATTTATTTAAGAGGATACATGAAACCTTCCATTCTGTTCTTCACCTGAAGTGAATGCAGGATTAGTCTGCAGTCTTTTTTGTCACTGCTAGGAAGCTGATTTTATCTGTCTTGTTTTTAGGCAAAGGTTTATTTTTCTCCTGCTTAAGGTCACAAAATTAGTAAACATAGCTAGAAGTGTACAAGTTGTATTGAAAATAAAACCATACAAACTGCAGCACAGTGTCCCAGATTCTGGGTGGGCAGGACTAAGGCATATAAATGGGAACTCCTGGAAATTTAGCTTTAGCTGTGAGACTGGAAAGGCTCAGTGGTGTTTCATGAGTGAGAAGAGTGACTGCAGAGCTTTCCCTGACCCGACCTAGATCACCTTGCTTGTGACACGCTCAGGACATCATAGTCTACCTGTGGACCCTTGCTGCTCCTAAATGGAGCTCCACCTCTTTCTGCTCTCTTCTCTGGTTCACATGCTGGCAGGAAGTGAAGTCTGCAGAGGCAGAAAATGTGCCTAATGTGGTCAGACCCCTGAGCAGAAAATCACGAGTAAGATTTTATGATCTCTTATGTTCTTAAAAGAGAGAGAGAGACGTAAGAGCATATCCTTATACATTTCTGTGCAGGAAAGTATGTGATTCTGGAGACTGTTGCTGCCTCATGCTAAAGAAATAAAACTGTTCCTTTACATGTGAATGTTTGCCTGCATCGATAAAACTATAAACTTCATCAAGAACAGTTTGCCTCCTGCACATCTGTCTCAATTCTTTGACCTTTATTGATACATATATAAGAGCAAAAGGAATATTTTTTTCAAATCCATATGCCCAGAATGGTACAAAATGATGGGAAATTAGGTTATTTTAATCAATAGAGAAGGAATAAGTGCCACTGAGCAGAATAAAAGATATTGTCAGATAATTTCACAAAAAACCTGATGGCCAGTAGGTGGTACCCTTATTCCAGATAACAAACAAAGGCGGGGGGTGGAGTGGGGGGGGGATAAATCAAAATAGCTGATGTTCAGCTCAATATTGTGAGTATTTTCTTCTCCTATTAGCCACTGAAGACTCCAGTCCACACTCTGTAAAGATCATTGGGATAGCCTAATGAGGATTTGGGGAAGGAAACTGTATGTGAACTGTGAAAGTGTCAGATTCTTTCATTGACAGTCTTGTATTGCTGGAATTAGACAGTGTAGCTTTCCCTGTAGGATGATTTAACCATCTTGTAATCAAGCTTTAATGCATTTAAGAACTTTATATTCACGGTAAGTACATAAACCTCTGACCCATAGGCTGTACCACTGATGAATATAATTAACTCAATAATGCTAAAATATGTTTTAGACTTTATGTTTAATTTGTGAGAGCATTGCAACTTTTATTTTGTTTTAGTTTGGGGTTTTTTCTGATACAAGCTTTTTTACTAGTTTAGGCAATTCTTAGGGCATGGAAGGATGTCATGAACAAATTTGACTTTAATAGCATTGGAAATATTTCTTTGCCTAAAGGGCTGTCAAGCTGGCACAAGTTGCCCAGAGAAATGGTCAGGTCACCATCCATGGAGGTGTTTAAGATGTGTAGGTGCAGCATTTAGGAATGTGCTTTAGTGGTGTACTTGGCAGTTCTGGGTTAATGGTTGGACTAGATGGTCTGAAGGGTCTTTTTCAACCTAAATGATTCTATGTTTCTAAAATTAATTTGTCAATGTACTGTTCCTTCAAAATACCTCCTTTGAAATGACTAGGACAGAACATGGGAAATAAAAGCCACAAGATGTTAAGGGAGAATGGGAAGCCTTTCAAACTGATCCTGAAATTTTTGTACTGTTAATTGAAATTGGTATAAAAAAAAGTTGGTTGTAAGAATTACTCTTTTTAAAAGAAAAGTATAGACACAACCATATTCTGTTTCCAATATTGGTCTGAATACTCTTTGGGGTGGAGGTGTAGGTGGTACTGAACATCAATACTCCTGAAGATAACAATTGCAAATAATTGCAACCTTTCCCTATCTATTATTCCCACTTATATAACTAGAATCAAGTTAAATTCATTAGAAAGTGATGAAATGTTACCTTATTTTTCTTTTCTTTTTTTCCACTACCTTCTCTTTAATTTTCTTAACTTTTAATTTAAACCAATAAGCGTTGCAAATATTAGATATTGTGAGTAAAAAATACCTTAAATTTTTACATTAACCTGAAACAGATATCTAAAAACATCTTACTTAAAAAAGGGAGAGTAGGCTGTAACATCCAAAGAGACCAGCTTCAATAGAAAATATCTTCTGATCCAAACTCAGCTTTGGGCCTTTCAAGATGCACATAACTCAGCACCCAACCTTCATGCAGAAAATCTGCTCTTAATACTAGCAGAAATTTGGTGTCTCCAAATCTAACTTCATTGGCCCCATTAAAAATCATTATTTTTTATTCTACTAAACAAACCAAAACAAAACAGGAAAACCAATAGGAAATATATTTTTGTCTGAATTGTTGGCTTTTTTAAGTGACAGCTCTAGGGAAATTATTCATGTGAGCACAAATTTTATTGGTTCTCATTCTTCATCTGCCCTATTTTCTCCTGCCCTCCTGAATCCATCTGGTATTGGTCTATGCTATGACTCTCTGACATCTCTCAGTCTCTCATCACCTCCCAATGGGCCTGGCTGCACTAGAATATCTTTTTGACACCCTTGCCATTTTTTAAAATTGCATTACTAAAGGTCATGAGTTATGTGTTCAGCCCTGTATGAAATGGAAGGGGTTGATGTAGTTTCATCCTTTCCAGCCTTAAAATTCCTCTCTCATACTATAACAAATTTTTTCCAACACCATTATTTCAAAAGCTGAAAGCTCCTTTTCATCTTGCAAACAAAAAATGTCATTTTACAAAACCATGCAACTCCAAATGTCCTTTTCAATTTAAAAAAAAATCCTCAAGTCATTGTGGAAATTACATTAGAAAATTATACAAAACATTTCAATTAGACTTCTGTTTTCTATCCCTAGGTTTAAAACTATGCCAAAAAATCACTCCTCTTTGTTTATTCCCACAACATTTCTTCCACAGTGCCCTGAATTTGCATGGTCTTGCTGTGAAACTTGTTTACTGGCAATGAAGTCTGACTCCACAATTGTCTTCTGGTTGCACTCCTGGGTGTCTTGGATGAAGTAGGAATCTTCACACAATAGTGGGAACTGTGGGATATGCTGAAGGTAGACATCTGAACACAGAAACTGGGATAACGCCAAGGCCCTGCACTAGTAACAGTGCTTAGTCCCTGCAACCTCATGCACTCCACTTATAATTATCAATGACATGCCATGCATATTTATTTACATTTATGCTGTTATAATGTATTAAAAATATGCATAAGCTTATGAATTTTGGAAAAGAATTGATAAACAGATCAGCTCTAATTTGAAGACCTTTTTAATACAGATAGAAGATTATTCCTAAATTTTCTGGTTTTAGCTTTCTTATAATTTCTTTATTATTCATTAAGCTCCTGGTTTATACTCAGTTGTCTTTACCTGTCTTCTAGCAACAGCACTCACCTATTTGGCTATGGAGACTTAAACCACATATGTGTTATTCAAATAAATCTTTTTTATGGATTTTAAGCTGAAGTTAAAATAGTATGACTTTAGAGTGTTGAAAATCTTTATATATATATAACAGTACTTCACAAAAATGTAATGAGAATTATGAATTAAAGAGAATTTTTTTACACAAATTGCTTTTTAAGTTAGATAAGCTAATAGGCAATGATTATTTTGAGAGGGCTTTTCTTATGGCCATGAGATTATATTTTCTGCAAAATTGTGAGAGGCCAAAGAACTAAATTGTGAATAACATATTTGCAGCTGAATAATGAGAACACACGGAGACCTGGGCCCACCTTGTGGCTCTGAAATAGTTTTACTTTATGGTCTTGGCAGCTCTTAGTATTTCTCTGCTTTATTTTATCATCTTGGATTAATTAATCTTTCTTTCTCTCTCTTCATTTATCATTTATAAGTCTTCAGATCTAAGACAATAGGATTATTATTTGTGCTAATACAGACACTAAAGGAGAGTTCAGAAATATCTCTGGGTCTGCACACAACTGCTTAGTCATTAACTACACAGTGTCTCCTTTCCATCTAACGGAATCATGTTACCTCCAGTCCCTCAACTATGCCAGTATGAATGCAAATATGATGAAATGGTGACTGAACTAACACCAAAGTTTTTATTCTTTTTATCCATATTATATTTCTTTATTTGATTCACTACCTGATTCGCTGGGTACTAGTACCAGCATAGTTTATGGAATGGGTGGAAACTCAGGACAGAAGCATAGTACCACCACTAAAACCCTATTTTCAACGTAGGGGAAATAGTGGTGAATAAATTTTAATTAAATTCTGTGTAACTCTGAACACAATTTCTTAAAAAACTTCAATGCCAACAGTGTTTGGTTTTCATGGCAATTGTCTCAAAGTGCCATCACTAAGACTAGTTTAATGATTAGAAAGAATTTCTAAATTAGAGTGTGATCAAACCTGTTGAAATGAAGACACACAATCCTTTTGGTTTCAGTGGTCTTTGGATTATTAGGAATATTTTTAATTATTGAATATTTTGGGAGCACTAGAAACATCTGAGTCATCCTTTGCTTTGTTACTAAATGTCCCCTTCTTACATCTAATTCCTTTTCAGCAACTATGGAATTACTGTCTTCAACCTTGAGGAATAGTTTAAGATAAATTAATTTCCCTGCTTATTCTGATTAGATAGTATCCAGTGTGCCACCCTACATGCTCGCTGCCAAAGCATAGCAGGGCATTCTAAAGGAAAAGTGTAACAGTGCTCCAGAAATTTAACCCCACTTCTTTCTGTATCCTTTCTTTTGTAGTAGTAAAAGAAAAAAAAAAAGCTAAATTTGCTAGATTAATTATTTCTTACAAATAGTACCCATTCTGATTTAAAGAAAAAACAAAACCAAACCACTCTAAAGAGAAGCTCATCTGAATTCCAGTACAGCTGAAAAAAAGAAAAAAAACCCCAAAAACAACAAAACCAAACCACAAAACATCACCTTGGGTACATAACAGAAAATGATTGCTTAGGCACTAGAGAAAACTAAAAAAAAAAAAAAAAAAACAAAAACCCAAAACAGCTGAAGGGGAAAGAAAAGCTGCATTAGCATTTAGGAATACATATTAGCTCTGTTCTGAGGTGCCATATGGGATAAAATATCTGTTTTCAAACAAAAGGGATTAGAAAGGAACAATTCTCCTGAAGGCTATAAACATTTTTCCTAATTGTTTCTTTGTGTCTCTCACTTTTTTTTTCCTGAAAACTGCAGTAAACTGAAGCAAACAGTAAGAGCAGAAATAATTCCTGATTTTTAAATATTATGTCATTAAAGACTGAAACTTGAAAACTGGGTCTACTAATGCAAGTGCAGTGTATTTTAGAAGGGTGGGCCAAGCAGGAGAAGCTCCCACAAGAGTTCTAGCACATGTACACCCCATTTATGAAATTATTGATATTATCCTTTGGAATAAAGACTGGTTTGGAAGAAAGGTGCTTTTCTAGATCTCATACTGAGATAGGGAAAGAGGAAAGAGGCCCTCTGTCCCAAGTTCCTGAGAATCAAAGCTCAAATTCTTGGGAAATCTGCTGTAGTACTCCCTGTTGTGAGAGAGAAGGAACTTTAAGCTGCTGATTTCTTACTCCAAGTTAATCTAAAGATCCTTTTACCATTAAAAGACTTTTGAGGTTATTTTACTATCTTGGTCTATTTTACTACTGTATTAAACTGAAGAGAAAATACAGAAGGAAAAAAACCCAACCAAACCCTCGGTAGAACTTTTGCTTTTTCAGTAGTATTGAAAGTGCTTATTCACAGCAGGGTAATTCAGATAAGCATCTGGCCTACAAACTATGCTGGCACAGACAAAGGTTTGGGTTTTTTTAAGAACTAGGAATTTTTCCAAGATGTCCTGACTACTGGGAGCAGAACGTCTGACCAAAATATGCTCACCAGATGGTAGATGTTTCCATGTGGGTAAATATTAAAAAAGTTCTAAATCTATTCAAACTGGGAAGTAATGGTGGGAAAGGTTTGCTGTTGTTTTTCAGTTTTAGTTGCCTCTGCAACTTATAAATGCGAGAAGAAAAAAACCCAAAACCACAAAACAAAGCTAATTTGAGTGGAAGAAAAGATAAATGTCTTGTAATTTTTACTGTATATGACCTATCACTAACGACTACCTTCAGAAACTTTAGAGTTGAAAGTGCTCTTGTTAATTTTTTTTTTTAAATTTTATTTCCTTGACATCTTTATTACTTTGCTATTCAAAAAAAACTTTTTGCTGCATCCTCCAGGTGATGTAGCATGCCAAACTTGGCTTTAGTACCCAATCTCAGCAGGAGCAGACACCTCTCTTAAACATCTGCAAAAATGTTTGCTGGGTTAGTAATTTATACCAGATTTAAAACTACATAGACAGCTAGAGGGTACATTGACACCACACGGTATAGCTCGACCAGAAAGCAAGCTGGCTTACATGACAGAAGATTTATAGCTGAAGTGGAGCAGCGAAGAAGTGCAAAATTAATAGAAAAGTTCCAACTGAGTGCGGTGAGCTTCAGATCACATATCCACACAGGAACATGAAATGGAAGAAATGTCACAGGCAAAAGGCAGGGCAGTAGAAGAAAATGTTCTTTAGCTTTTCTTGTACTGAACTTGAAATAGCTAAGACAACTTCTAACTCTCCCTCATGCTCCTCTCTCTACCAGAAACTTACTGCCTACAATGTCTTCCTGTTTATTTGTGTTTTCACTGCGTGAGCATGTGCCTGCAGTGAGCGAGTAGCAAAATCTGGATATTAAGAAGGTGATGACAGAAAAAGGTGATGTAGAAATGTAACCAAGTTTTTTCCCCTTTCACTCCTCAGGATATCTATGTCTATAAATATAAATAAACAAAAACTACTATTAGCCAAAAATTATCAAAACAATGAGAAACATTAACCAGAATTTTACAATATTTTCCCTTTAGGACAGGAAGATAGATGTTCATTCTTTGCTAAGCATAAAAAGGTAAATGTTGATTAACTAAATGCATGCAAACCTATTGGGGATCTGACCGTGAAGCAGAACTGGAGAAATGAAAGTTCGGGAAAAAGAATTTTTCCAGTAATATGGTCTTAGATGGGCACTTCTTTTCTCACAGAGTCCTGAATCAAAGATATTCTATGTTTCTTTAGAACAGATAAATGCTTAAATATACTTTTATACTTATACTTTTATGAAATAGGATCTTAGGAAAACAGTTGATTTCAATTTCATACCAAATTACACTTATGACTCCGATTCCCTTGTTCTGTAGTGTTTATGCTAAAGTTATTGAATAGAACAAATATATTTCTACAGTTTAAAACAGGAAAAATGAGCTTTCAAATAGAACAAAACAAGAAAAATATTATCAATAGTTTGTGGACAAGGTAAATATATTCAATATAATCAATATTCAAGAAAAGTAATATCTGTTTACAAAAAAACTTGGCAAGTGATCTAATCCAAGTGATTATATTCTATGGAATTGGCTTAGTATCAGAAGAAAGAGTGATTAGCTGTACAAAAGTTAATGTCCAAATTATTTCTGACACACTGGTTTCTCTCCTTATTGTGAGAGCCTAAAGTCTTTGGTACAGAAGACAGCTGTAGATATGGGGGTTTGCAACATTTTTATTATTGCACTTATATACACACATGCCACACTTACCTAAAAAACCTTACCTGACTTTTTTCTTTGTTTGTTTTTATGTGAGGAGCAGTTAACACAAATATGCTTGAGTAAACATATTTTCTACTTGGAGTGAACATATTGCATGTCACACTTTGAATGCTTAAAAAAATAAATACGGACCTTTGAAAAAATTTGTTGGCTGTGTTGTCATTTTTTCCCCAAATGTTAAGAATTTCTGCATAAACTAAAACTACCCCTTTCCAAAAAAAAAAAAAAAAAAAGCAACTATGAGTGTGAAGATGGGAGTGAGTTGAAATATTGGGAAGAACGAGGACCTCATGTCAATTTTGATATACAATTTTGAGGGGGAGTAGAGAGGAAACACAGGAAAGAAATGACATCTTTGAAAGGTAGCAGACAACCACTAGAGAGAAGACCTGTTTGGGATTTTTTTTTCCTTCCTTGAAAGTTGCTATTCAGCTCTATGGAAGAGAGAAACCTGGCTCATTTTGCAAATGCACAGCCAGACTGCTGCCAGGAACCATTTACAGGAGTGATTAACAAAACCTGTTTGCTTTACGAGATTTTCATGGTGGTGAAATGGTATACATATAATTTTGACACAATCAGATAGTGCGCTCTTAGAGTTATATGGCAAAAAAAAGAAAAGAATTAGTACTTCTCTCTTAAAAGGTGTCTCATTAAAGCATGCTTATTGTCTTCTCAGCAGATGTGGCTTTTAAATGTAGTGAGCAATGGCCAAATGCAGGAAGTAATTCTGAGAAATAAATGACAGTAACCGTCCCAGTTTCCTGAATGGAGGTGAAAGAGGTTTGGCAATATTCACCCAAGATGATGTTCATTTATTCAGTATTGAAATTAAAGAGAGAAAAGGGAACTGCTGTGTGTGCTGGTGAAAACGTAACATGAAAATAGAATAGACTCTAAAGTTGCAAATGAACGGAAATATCCCAGGTGGCATCAGCACACAGCAAGGGATTTTCAGAATCAGCAAAGGCTGGTTTAAGGGTTTAACTTACACCTTTAGATCTCTGCTCTTAGTGGTGCAAGGTATACTAAAGAAAAAAAAGCCAGAATACTTGAAATTGTTGCTCCAGACTTGAGTCTGGCAAAGTAAACTCTCCATTAATGGGTAAATAGCAAGAAAGAAGGAAGGCAGCTTTTTAACTGTCTGAGCAGAGGAAATGAACAGCAGCTTTTGATGTTCAGCTGTACTTGTTAAATGTGAAACTCTTACATAAGCCCTGCAAAGGGCTGGCAAAGGGTTTAATTAGCAATATAATCCTACTTAAAGTACTTTCAAGTTCTACATGGAAATTTAAGAACCTTTTTACAACTATCAGAGCAAAGTGGAATTTTATTTGAGAACTGGTAGTATGACAGTTGAAAAAGATCGAGAAATGCGGCTGAAAAATAGTCTAGTATCTGCCCAGATGCCAATTCAATTTCATGCCAATTTAACAGCAAACTACTACTACGGGAATGTTACTGAAATGAATCTTTCTCTGTACTTAATTTCATTGTTAAACTAACATGTAGTAAATAATTCTTTAGATCGAGGTGGAGATTCATATTCCTTTTTTTAAAGCTCAAAAAATTTTTCTCATTGCAAGGTAGCATTTATGAGGAATATACTGAACATCCCTTCTGGGAAGAATGGTGCTGCTGACAGGAAATTATCTGTAAAAGTTACTATGGATTGTATGGTTTTCACTAGATTTATATGTATTATATGTAATCATACAAAAAATAGATCTCCTGTATCTCTAATTATCTAGGAGATTAACTTGCAGGACAAACATCTTGCATGGCCTCCCAACATCATCAGTAGAAGGATTCAGATCATAGACAAGGGCTGTACACTGAGATGACTTGGGCATGCTCCTATTTCTCTTCTTTTACAACAAAAGCAGCCTTGGTTTACATGACTGACTGTTCTGCTGAAGGGCATGAATACCTAATGTGACACAGTATGTATTCGCTGTCACAAAACTAGTAAGCGAGGCAAGATATTGGAAAATGCCATCTGAAGATACCAAAATACATCTATTTGGAGAATATCTTCATTTTAGTCTTCCAGGATGGCTAAAACTAAAATTAAAAGACCCATATTTTTATATATGCATATATGCCATTATTTTGCAAAATCACCATTTCAGTTTTCTATGATATATAGGTCAATACAGCTTCAATTAGAGGGAGTAGAAATTTTCTAATTTTCATCTCCAAGGACTAAGGACTGAAAAAAGATATTAAACCCCTTGTTTTGCTTTATCTGAAAAGCTGATGGAATTGTGGAGATGCTCCAATTAATATGTCTTTGTATATACCATACAACATGAAAATAATCTAATTTGTTTTCATTATAATACATCTGTATTTTCCCCTTGTTTTTGCAAACAATTGTACTTTATCATTTGAGGATATGACACTGCTAGAACTCATTACACATGATTTGCTACTCATAATTTAATACTTATCTAAATGTAGTCGAACAGAACTTCAAATTTAACCAGAGAGCAGTAAATAATATAATATCCATCAGATTCTCTGAAATGCTTCACAATGAAATCTGTTGTCATCTGCAGTTTATAAGACAGTTAATTATGGGTTTTCTTACTTTAATAAGTTTCCAGAATGAAATCTTCTCTAAGGTGTCATAGTTTTCTCTTTATTTAACTTTTAATAATTCAATAATGAACAAATTCCCAATGCCCTTTTATAAAAGTGAAAACATTAGTGTCCAACATAAGAGAATACTGAGCAGAGACTAAAACAGAGCACCATGTTAGAAGATTGATCTAAAGATATCAGATGTGTATAGAACCCTTATCATAGTAGTTATCTTAAATATTCTAAACCTGGTTTTCCTGAAAATTGTCATTTCCTGGATTTGTTTATTCTGCAGTAAACTAAGGGCTCATTTCTTCTTTTAATTTCCAGTAAATACCATTTTACTTTCCAATAATTCCCTATTCATACAATGAAGAATCCCATCCCAAACAATGCTAATAGGAGCAATATATGCATGTAAGTTAAGAACAGATCCATCACTGTCCAGACTGCAGCACAATATTTTCAGTATTTGTGGAAACTATGGGCCCATCAGTTCACTTCAGTGCCTGGTAATGTCATGAAGATTATTCTGGGAGGTATTGAAAAACACCTGAAAGACAACAGTGAGTGCTCAAAACATAAGCTTTCCCAATTGTGTTCTAACCTCGCCTGGAATAAATATATTGTTAATTATTTCTTCCAAATCAGCTCAAACTCAACAGTAAGAAGGACGCATGCCTCTCATTCTTAGCACTTGCCAGTATCCACAGCCAAGAAAAGCTTTCTCTGAGGGCATTGGTGGGTTTGATCTCCCAAGACTGGTAAGAACCAGATGAGAGATCTCACTGCTAAGACATTATGCCAAGGATGAGACTCATTATTAGTGTTATTTTGAAAAGGAAAGCAGTTTTGTTTGGCTTTTAATTTAAAAATACCATTTAAAATACTAAGGCTTATGTTGAGAGCATGTTAATTTGTACTAGCCATTCACATTCTCTATGGTTTTGATTACAAGAGTGTTTGAAATCTTGGAACTGAGAGGATTTTCAATTCTAATTTAGAACATTGCTTCAGACATACTGCATTTCTGAACAAAACTAAAGGTTCCTGGTTAACCTAGTAATGTTTGTTTTGGCCCTAATTTCAAAGGATCAAGGAAAGTTAATGAATTACAAGTTAATGTTCAAATGATCAAGTGAGTGCAGAGGACAGCTAAAAAGATGATCAGAGGGCTGGAGCATGTCTGCCATCAGGGAGGGCTGAGACAGTTGGGGTTGCTCAGCTGCAGAAAAGAGGCTCCATGGAGACCTCATAGCACCTTCCTGTACTAAAGGGAGCCTAAAAAAAGAGCTGGAGAGGGACTTTAGACAAGAGAATGTAGTGACAGGACAAGCGGGAACGGCTTGAAGCTGAAGGAGAGTAAGGTTAGAATGGATATTGGGAATAAATTATTTACCGTGATGACAATGAGGCACTGGACTAGGTTGCCCAGAGGAGCTGTGGATGCCCCATCCCTGGAGGTGTTCCATACTAGTGTGGATGGGGCTCTATGCAACATGGTCTAGTGGAAGATGTCCTTGTCCATAGCAGGGATCTTGGAACTAGATGATCTTTAAGGTCTTTTCAAACCCAAACCATTCTGTGATTCTATGAAAGGAAAAAATAGCTTATTTAAAAAAATGGGGATTGACTAATAACTAATTGCCAACTAATTATTTTAGAAACACGGGATATCAATATTTAAAGTCCTTCATAACTATTCATAATAATTTAAGATTAGCATGTATTTTTTAAAGTAATTTTTAAGGGTTTTATTTTCTTTTTCAAGCTGAGCATGCATGACACTTAATCTATTTTATTGAAGATACGTATATGGAAAACAGAGATTTAGGTGCATGTTAAGGAACAAAGAAACAAAGACTTTCTTTGGGAAAAGGATGTTTTTCCAAATTATGTAGAAGGATACATCAGAACATTTATTTGACAATGTATCTTACCTCTGTATTGGGTGATTTGCCAAACCTGGACCTGAATTTATCCAGATTTATGAACCAGGAAAAGCAATTGCATTGATGTTTTGTGTAGATTTTTAAAATAATTTCTACTTCTGAAGTAGCCATGTCAGGTTCATATGTACTCATCCAGTAGCTCATTCACTCTTTGTCAGTGCAAACATTCTTGAAATTTAATTCTTGCCTTCCAGGTTAAACTGAAACCCATAAAAGCAATCAGATGATATCCATAGTATTCATGAGATTGAAAATACAATGTTCATCTCTGTCACACTTGCTACTCCTTTATTTCTCAGTGTGTCTACTGAGACAATCTAGGGAATTTCTTAGAGGAAAAACTCCACAGATTCTGTTGATCTAAATGTATGCATATAGTATAAATCATATGATATAGAGCCTCCCGGTGTGATGCACTAGAAGCCCAGAGCTAACACTGAAGTCTTATGAACTTTCCTTCTTATTGTCTAAAGCCAGGCAAAATATGCTTGTAGGAAATAACCGGAGGCAGTGGGAAAATGTCTACAAGACTAATGCAATGTGAATAAGAAAACTTTAAAAAACCCAAAACCGAAACACCCCCCCAAAAACTGATTCAGAAACATATTAATCTCTCATTGAATAAGGATTCTTCTTTTTGTGTCTCTTCTATTGAGCACAGATCACCCAGGACAAACCAGAGATTACATTCACCCCCAACTGGTAAACCCAGTACACCTTGCATTTGTATCATACGTGAACTGGACATGTAGATATGGAAGGCATGATAATCCTTGGAAATCATACTGTAGTATTCAGCTATGTGCAAATTTCTCAGTGGACTTTCCCACAACATGAAGGAACAGAAAATGTTGAAGCTGAGATCTGTTAAGATGCCTGTCTTAGAGAACAGTGCTGCCCGTGAGGTGCCTGGGTTTGATAGTGACATCGGTATTCAAGCAGAAGGCTTGCTTAGAGTGAGGCGTTTTGAACAAGGAGAGAAAATTGGTCCCTTAAGTAATAGAATCCAAGTAGTGCTCATTTCAGGGAAAGGACCCAGGAAAAAGAAAAAAGGATATTTGTTGAGACAGAATAAAAGATGCAATTATCTATTTTTTACATAATTGTCAGATTTATAATTTTATACATTCCCTTTTGACAAGAAGTTGCAATGACTAGCCACATTATTTTCTTACAGTGCTCAGAAGTAAACTGCCAGTTTCAGGACAGATTTCCTTGTCACAACTGCCTGTAAAAGAAACACATTACCAACTACAGTACAAACGCATACTACCATAAGATTTTAAATTTTTATGTGCATAAGGTGCAATCCAATTTCTTTTCACAACAAACTGATCATTGATTTAAACCTTTTGGCAATTATAAGATTTTTTTTTTTGTTCTGTATAGTCCACAAGGTCTGTCTTACAGAGAAATAATAATAAAAAAGGGTTTAAAGATGTCGAGAGAGGTTTGAGAACTTTTCGTTTCCTATAAAATTTAAAATTTTCAACAAATAAATGTTTATATATTGCCTGACCAAAACTGTAAAAAATAAATTGCTTTACTTGTTTTGTGATTTCCCCAGATTTTCTGTGTCTCTAGTGAAGAGCTGGAAGTGTCTGCTTTTCTGGGGAATGGCACCAGTTGTGACCCAGTTGATTGTATGCACTCTGTACCTCCTCAGGTGGCCTTGCTTTATTGATTTGGTGTTTGAGAAGTCCAGACGCTAATGCTCCTAATGATCAGCCATTCTTTTTGACTTTTAGTAACAAGTATTCTCATGCAGTTAATATCAAACAGAACTTTGTGCTCTACATCTGTTATTTCAAAATTCCCATTTTTGAATTCCCCTAGTCTCAAGTAAGTGGTACATTGTCTCCCCTTTTTACTGCCTACAATCTTTTCACCTACTTCCAGGGCCCCATGATGTAAAATGTCATTTTGCCGATCTTCAGTTCCAGTGACAACTTTAATTTTACTGATTTTAATGGGCTTTTCAAATACAATCCCATAGAAGTCCCCAGTAGAAGGAGCTTTGCCCCAGAAGTACTCATCAATGCTGCTGTAAGCCTTGCTTGCCTCATAGTTTTCAAATACATTCATATTGGTGTGCAAGTTTGCAGGTGGGTTGTCAGGGATATCAAATGATTCCTCTTCAAAATCATCATCCTTTAACTTATTCTCAGCTCCTTTGTAAGATGAGTAGTATCCCATGTGCTGGAACAGAGATGGCTTAAAACGAATCACTTCCTTTTGAGCTAACAGCCCACGAAAGTGGATAAGCAGCCAGTCACAAGGCATTTCTTGGTAAAACATCAACAGAAAATGGGCCAGGCGTGGTAGGTCATGAGAGTGATAAAGCTTTCCAATGTAGCCCAGCTTGGAGAATTCCAAAGTCACCCAGTAGGATCCTTCTCGTGAGGTAATTACTTTCTTAACAGCAGTCAAAAAATTCTTGGAGCAGCGAACGTCGTCTTCTAGCATCACATAATAGTCAGAAAGATTAGCACAAAAGTTTAGAAGGAAAGCATAGTCTACATTTTGTTTTGATCGAAACTTCACGCGGTCCTCTGGGTCATTGTAATTTCTCTTAAGGCCATCCAGTACAGGATAGTAATCCTCAGGGACGTGAATAACTATTAATCTGCCCGCAATTATATGATGTGCAAATTTCTGTGAAATATCCTGGACCATCCCTTCACACCAAGCTGAGTCAAAATCTGCCAGCTGTACTACCACTGCAATTTCTTTGAGTTCCTCATAGCTTGACTGCTCAAATATGGACTTGATGGTCTCAAGCAAGTAGTTTCCCTTCTTCCGTTTTACAGAGGATAGTCCAATTGTAAGATACCCTGTACAAAAAAAAATTCAAACAAAAACTGAGCATCTGATATCAGAAACAATTTCATCAAAAAGATATTTTCCAGAGCTGTGTTTATGGTATATAAACCTCATGAATGGCGAAGACTGAGAAATTTGGTATGTGAACTCATGAACTTTCATGCAATAAAGGACCTTTATTGACTTTTCATAGAGAAGTATGATATTGCAAGCAAAGAGACAAATGGAGACTCTTGTGTCAAACACTCGCTTGTTTACTGCAAGGAGCAGCATGTTGTGGACAAATGCCAAAGTGATGTGTACACTTATGGCTTGTAGACAAAACCAGACAGACAATGATAAGGCTGTAAAATCTGCTAAAAGAAAGGGGATTATGAGGGGATTATTCACAACATATTTTTAAAGCAGGGAACTACCAAATGCAGCACTTTTATAATTTTAAGCCCCCTAAAAGTCTAGTTACATCTATGCATAACTTCAGTTTTATGAATTTCACATGGATTTTCTTTTCTCAGTGTGTTCATTTTAAACTGAATTTGTCTAGTTTTTCGTTGCTAGTAGTTTTTCTTCTAACTCTCTATCAGGATTCATTGAGCATTTTACAGGGAACACCCTCTTGCAAGATGCATTTTAGATATTATTTTAAAGTAGAAGAGAAATTATCTCCTTGCTAGTTCAAATAGTTTTTAAAGCTGTTACATTCTTTCTAGACAGAGATGTATCTCCGAAGGAAAGAATTTTTCTCTCTGCTTTTTTGTAGTCACTGCCATTGCATTTTTACTATCATTCCAAATCAAGACTTTTCTTCATCTATTTGCTAATATATCTACTTTTCTAACTTCTGATGTAAAAAATGTTAAGACTTTGTAATTGACAGGGTGTACTTAAGTTGAGCCTACCTCAACGTTCTTAAAATACAGTATTTTGTAAAAGATTGTTCTGATAGTGATTCAGGGTTTCCCTCGAGGCTTTAGTCTGCTCAAAAGGCAGTTGTACAGTGAAGTACAACCCCCAGAAGTCATTTACATTGCCTACAGAGCCCCAAATTTCTCAAACCTAATTTGAACAAACTTTATAGCTTTCTACAACTCACATATTATTTTATTTTACCTTCTGGGCTTGGACTTCAGAGCCTTGTTTATGTATGTGAAATGATTGATTTGGAACCCAAAGGACACCAGTCTAAAGTCTAGGTATGGGCATATTTCACTTTTAGAGGAAAGTCTTGAACCATGTCTGAAATAAGAATAACTAAATAGTCAATCTGCAGATGGCTGGGAGAAGAATCGTCCTTTATAGTCCTGATAATAGCACAGTTCAGCTCCCTTGTTAGCGCAGCTAAAGGAGCAAAGAGGTCCATTTGAAGCTGCTTGGCAGGGAGAATAGTGGACCTGAAGGATATATTTATGTGATGCCAAGCATATTTAAGATTGGATTTACAAGTTATACAGACATTGACAGTATGGTCTCAGAGGGTGATTGCAGAACACCACCAGAATGTGCCCTGCTTCTGCTTTCTGAATCATCTACAGAAGTGTGCTCACACAGACCATCCTGGGGCTGCCTGCAGGATATCTACAAGTCAGACAGGTGGTCAGCAGGTAATCAGGCTGTGGGGCAGTCACTGCTAGGGCTGGACTAGCAGCTGCTCAAGAACCGCCTATGACAGCTGTCCCTCTAACTCTCCTGAGATTGTCGCTGCTTAACTCAGCCCCTCTTGCCTAGAAATACCACAGATACTCTATGGATTTAAACCCCTTTTAAAATTACCTCGTTTCATAACATTCAAGTTGCAGTTACTTACTTTTCCTTGGCAAAGGTGTGCCAGCTAGGTAGCGATAGGAAATGTTTATAGATCCTGAGAAATTAGACAAATCTTTAAAACTGTGAACATAACGCTCTGGGTTGAGCTGGTGCGTGGCTGTTTCTCTGATTAATTGCTTGTCCCCTTCCTATTAGTGAGAAAATGAAAAGAACAGAAAAAGGAGAGAGACAGAGAGAAACACATTTGTGAATGCCAGCTAGAGAGGAAACATGGACAGGCAGGTTTCCAAGAAAAACATTTTTCAGTGTTAGCTTTTGTGAAAGCATGTAGAGGTCACCTAATTTAAAAATAAACAAAAAACTAAAACAAACAAAAAAACCCCTGCAAACCAACAAAAATTACTGAATATCATACATTTTTAGCTACAGAAAATCTACCATAGACCTTCAGATTACAGTAACAGGAAAAGAAAAGAATTCTTTATACAAAAACACAGGACAGGTAGCAAACATTAAATTATGGGCAAAAAAATGCTGTGGCATTCAAAACAAGGATAACAAAACAGTCAGCAACAGATAAGATAATTTTCACAGATGTGGAAGAAGGAGAGGTTTTTAAAAAAGGTCTTCCATGATTAAAAAAGACATCAAACCAGCTGCAAATGAAAGACAAATCTAGATCCTGGCATTTGGCTCATTTTGCCATTTTTCTGTATAGCTTCAACTCAGGTTTGTGATATGAAGAAATGCATGTGATCATTCAGACAGCACAGGTTTTTCTGAATTTGCTGAACACTTTTTGGTGGCATAGTCAAAAGGTACATTTATCACCATGCCTCCTCTTCCTGCCCCCTTTTTCAGTCTTTTTCTTCCAAGAGGCTTCCCTAGTCATTGTAAAGGCACAAAAGGGAAAGAGTCATTTAATCAGTAGTGCTCTATCCATAAGGTCTCTTGGGCCTAAGGGAAAATCTGTTCCTTAGTCCTTAAGAAAAGGGAAAATATCCAGCAGGTCATGAGACTGAATTTAAAAGTAGAAATGCATATTTAATTTACCTGGTTTGATTTTAATCTGATGATAGGTACATGTATGAATGAGACAATTTCTTCTAATTTATGCAGTATGTTAATGCACTAAAACTTCCTGATCTGTCATTAAATGGGAGTGTTATGCAGTGATAGTACGCTGCTAACAAGACCAACCACAGAAACAGTAAACAGCACTCATATTTAACGGCATAAACATTAAAAAATGTGTCAAAGATATATTTTATAGCACAAAGAAATATTTCCGTAAACTGATCTTACAGTCATTTAAAGTTCATTGTTTTTCTTGCATAGAAGTAGTAAATAATCCATTTCTGAGCTTAGTAAAAATCTTTGGCAGACATCCAGCAGCATCTACCTGCACTGTTATGCTCTCTTGATCTGCAGTGTCTCTTGAGTAATTTCTCTCTAGTGGTCCTGTGCCACTTTGCATTTGTTCATAAATTATGAGAGGAAGTTTGATCAGGTTCAAGATTAAAATGTAACTCAGTGATCTAGGAAGAAAATACACCAAAGCTTCAGGAGATTTTCTGTGAAAAATGTCAGATGGAAAAGAAAAAGGGCTGGTCCAAAAACTTTTTCTTAAAACCCTTTCTTTAATATCAAATCATTTTGTCATTGGTTCTAGAATGGAGCACCAAAACTCCTTATCTCATAAGGTTTTGGAATGGAAACTTATTCTGCTGGGTTTTGCTACATTAAATGTTTAGAAATAGACAATGTCAGAAGAAAATGTTTTGATTTTAACAACTAAAATATTTAAACTGGCCACAAAAATTTTCCCTTTTCCCCCCATCTTTAATAAATGCCTTTTGCAGCTAACATTTCTTTTTAATAGTTGCTTGTCCTGGAGTGATGTTATGATAATCCATTATCCCCTATCGTTGGTTTATATACCCCCCCCAAAAAAATGTGGTCCTGTCACTTTAACTACGTTCAGCTGCAGAGAGAAACGCGGGTTGTTTTGAAAAACTTTTTCCCCAAGCCTGGCGCGGAGGAGGATTCTTCGCTCAGCAGAGACTGCGCGTGCTGGACGGCTGTCGGAGTGGACTCTGTTCCAGTTCGTTTTTTTTCTCTTTTATTTTTTTTTCATTTTTTTCTTCGTTTGGACTCTTTTTCTTCGATCTGCTTTGTCACTCCAAGATCCAAGGGAGCCAGAGAACTGCAGAGCTCGTGGGGAGCTCCACCCAGCCCCCAACGGGGGGTGAGGAGGGGAGAGGCTACATTGGAGGAAAAAGACTTTTTTTCAATCAGGTTTAATAACTATTTTATTTTTTCCCTTGGATTTCCCCTTCCCCTGTGCCTTGCAGGGCACTTTGCGTGGTTTTGTTAAATAAATAGCTTTTTCTTCACTTCCATCTAAGAAATTCTGTTGTGAGTGGGGGAGGGGGTGTCACAGCCCTTCGCTCTCGGAGGAGAGAGAGTTTTATCATTAATCCAGGACAATATTGCTATTTCATTCCTTTGTTGAATGATGTGATTAACTGAAATTTGGATTTTTTCAAAAGATTAAAATCTGTTTCTTCTATCTCTGACTGCTATGTAGATGCCAGTGTGGCTGAGGTACTTGACTAACTCTCCTTGGTTTTCTTCCCTAGCTTTTACAATAATGGTCTTGGCTTTCATCTGTTAACTGATCTGATTTACATTCCAGTGTTTGTTGGTGCGTGGGAGTTTCATGTCGGGGCCATAGGATGAAGTGCCAGAGTTCTCCACACTTTATGAAGATATTCTGCTCTGCTAAGGATGCTGTGTCAACTACTATAGTGCTGTGCTTTGCATAGTGCCCAAACCAGTGATCAGTATGCACAGCAGAGTGCAGAACACATGCTTCACTTACAGTTCAATTACAACTCTGAATGGGCATAAAACCCCCCATCTATTGTGATATCTGGTATATATGAGCTTAGTATGTCTTCAAAGGACTTGATCAATTGTAACTCATGTACTGCAGATGAAGCGACTTAAACTGCTTTTCCAATACACACCCATCAGCACTGCATAACTGCATACCTTCCCCCCAATATACTTCAGCTATTTTGCCACATGGGCCCTTTCCATTTCTGCAGAAAATGCCCTTCAGGAAGCAGTGAAGGGATTCTCTGGACATTCTTTTCGAGAAAAACCAGAAAGATTCTCTTCTCCCTTCTTAAGACTTGCCAAAATGAATCTCATTTTAATATTCTAACATTTTGAAAAAGACCACTTGTCTTACATCTGGTGCCAGAGACATCAGCCCCACATCGCCTTGCACAGCTTGCTGCCTGAGACAGGGAAGGGGAACTCTGGGTCAGTTGTCTTCCTTCTCCCAGTTGCCTTTTGGAGACAGTCCAGCAGGAGATTGGCTGCAATTCAGAGAGCCTTCGAGGCTCTGAGGACTTTCAGATTCTCATTCCCTGAGGGAAACTGGTTAGCCTGCTGTCCTCAAAAGCTTTCCCCAAGTATATCTCTCCTCACCACAAACACTGAAATTGCTCATCTTTTACCTCAGCAGAGAAAACACACCAGACATGTGTGTTTGGAGCTGTCAGACAAGGTCAGGAAAGTTGGAAATAAAACTAAATAAATAAGCTAAAAAGTCAACAGCCTAACACACTTGAAAAACACTTGATGGACCATAAAGATATCAAGAGATCTGGAAGAACTCTCAGGAGACTTGGCAAGAGACTTGGCTGAGAGCTACATGAATGCAAACATGCCAGAACTGTGATGAGAGAAGCAATGAAAGAGAGTGAATTAATAAAAAAAGGGGGAAAAAAGAGCAAATTAAGAATAAGACATGGAGCCATCTGGGGAGCTGGCAAATAGGACAGGAAAAGATTTCAAAAACAAGCCAAGAGAAACACCATTAGCAGTGACAATAAAAGCACTTTCAGAAACATCTGGGGGACTTTGAAGCAATTAGTGAACAGTGAAGAAACATTAGGGAAAATACCAGTAGGAAAAAAAACTGTGATAAACCAGGTCAAATTTAATCATAACCAAGAAATGCTAAAAAAAAAAAAAGACAGTGCAAAACCTTAGTATTAGAGAAAGTAATATGTCTGTCATGTAGTAATATGCTACAAGCATGGGTTATCTTTTCAATGGCTGAGAAAAGCACTAGCATAATATTGATATTGTAAATATTTATAATGCTGTTATAAGTAACTTTATAATTACAATGTTTTAAGTTAAAATAATTAGGAATGTATATATGGTTCTGATAAATACTGTAAGGATTTTACTACTTGTTTAATGCACTTTTTGTCATCCTATTATGCTTTTTTTCAGATGCAAATGAGATCACACTTCGCCTTTCAGAATATTGGAAAGCCCATACTGTCCCAGTTTAATTCAAGATAAAGACAGATCTCATCATATCACCATATAAAAAATTCAGTGTAGTCATTTTACTATTGGCAAGATCTGGTTTTTAAGCCACCATGTTCTTCTACCAGGCCCAGTCCAATCTCCAAAGATCTGGAAATTCAATCCATTAATCAAGTCTCCAGGGCTTACTTGGCATTCAGCACTGAAACACCTCTAGGTAATATATAAACTGTTATGGTTTTGGTAGCTTATTTATTGAGATTCCTAACATAAATATTTGCATTTTTTTTTTTCAAAATAATAAATTTACATTAGATTTAATTTATGACTAATTGTTAATGCTGTAGCACTAAACCCATCAGACTGAGTTTATCTGAGTAACAGAAAGTCAGAAAACCACAAAATAAACCCATTAAAATGAATTTATTTATGCAAAGAGCGTAAAGGAGATGGAATTGGCAAAAGTTTTCTTTTATGATTTTGTTTCTATAAAAGCATTTAATGCAGTATTCAGAGGTGAGATTTGCAGTGCGTACTGAAAAAGGAGATCCCAGCTCACACATATTTCAGATGTAGTTTATCTTCAACGTTAAAATTAAGGGAAATCCAAAAATATGGAAAATACAGAGGGTATTTTGACTCAAAGGACATGTGATGGAGATATCTTCGTTTTGCTATATTCATTATCTCCCACACTTCCAATAAACCGTGACATATTCTGTGAAAAGGACTCTTAGGATCTTACTGTCACACTCTGTCTGCAATATATATTAAGATGGTTTCATCACAAATGACACATTTGGAAGATACTTCACTATTAATGGTACACCAACATGAGAAATTGAAGGAATAATGAAATTTACTGTTTTACTAGGGAGATATCTTGTTTAGTTTTTCCAGGATCACTTCTTACCAACTTACCAAAACATAACCATCTTCAATGTACAAGTTCATGAACAGCAAGCAAACGACAAGGATTCCTAAGAAAGACACTGCTGATCGTTTCCGCAAGCATCTCATTTTATCAAAATGTTTCAAGTTGTGTCTTGTGAAGAACTGCATACAGTAGTGTCACCTCGGAAAGAAAAACATGGTATTACAAGAACAGTCCGCCTGATAAGCATGATAACAACTCAACTTACTTGCAAATATATCAAATCCCTTCAAACACACATAATTGCATTCTCAAGTGGAATTGATTTCATTTAATCATTGTCATCTTCCGATTTAATATACAATCTTAACTCTAAATTAAGCTTCCTTTTTTTTGTGTCAGTAAAGAAAGAACACGTACCCGCTCTCATACCATTTTAGAATGGGCTTCTCATGTCACTGTGACAGGAGTGCATCAACAGTTTAGTTTCCTATGCTTAACTGTCAGATCCCAGCTTGGTGTTTAGAGATGATGCTGTGCATTGCTTTTCTATGTACCTGTGTCTCCTCCCAAAGACAGGTCAGGCCAACAGGTAAGGATGAAATTATTGCATGACTCAGTGTTGTTGCAAGCCAATAGAAGAACCCTGTATACCAGAGCTTCCAGGCACAAGTAAGGTACCTTCTCTGAAGTGAAAACCAGTAGCAAGACTGTGCAACATCCCTTAGCCTTTGGCCTCTATACTGGGATGGAAAAACTCCCAGTGGACTGCAGCAGCGTGGTCTCAAAAGCAGCCCCCCCACACTGCCTGGGGGGAGCTGCCCCTGAGCCCAAACACACCGAGAAGGCATGCAGTGGCTGCGGGCCGTGAGGCTGTGGAGACGTGGTCCTTACAGAACTGTGGCAGGTCAAAAAAGGCAGGCTCTCCATTCCAGGTTTCCAGGCCGTTTATTAGGGTCAGAAGGGGGGGATTGGGGGATGGGGGAGAGGGGAGGAGAGGCAGGGAGGGGTGTGGGGTCCATGGGAGCCAGAATCGAAAGGGCTTGGTTCCGGATCCCGCAGGGCTTCTCAGGTGGGGCCGGGGGGGGCGGTGCTGACTCACATGANATGCAGTGGCTGCGGGCCGTGAGGCTGTGGAGACGTGGTCCTTACAGAACTGTGGCAGGTCAAAAAAGGCAGGCTCTCCATTCCAGGTTTCCAGGCCGGTTATTAGGGTCAGAAGGGGGGGGTTGGGGGATGGGGGAGAGGGGAGGAGAGGCAGGGAAGGACATGAGCTCCATGGAAGCTGGAATNGTGTGGGGTCCATGGGAGCCAGAATCGAAAGGGCTTGGTTCCGGATCCCGCAGGGCTTCTCAGGTGGGGCCGGGGGGGGCGGTGCTGACTCACATGAGCCAGTCAGGGAGAGTCAGAGGGGAGGGGTTAGGGGAGGGAAAATGCACTGCAACAGTGGACATATCATTTCCATCTTCAGAAGAAAGGTGGGTGTCTAACTTGGACCGGACACATCTAAGCAGAGTATTGGGAAATCCTTACTGACCCAATTAGATAAATCAAACGAGGTACAGACATCATGAAGGCATTCAGCACTTCTGTTCAAGATCAAGAAAGAGAACTGTCTGATCATATCACAGTGTTGCATATTTATTTTAATAATTTTGCTCTTTAAAACAAGATGAATGCTGTTCTTGTCCACCAAATCATAGCACTAACTGGTGTTGGACTACGTGTGTTTGAACAAGATTTGGCCATAAACTACAGATCTCACTGCTTAGACCCTGAGGGATTATTAGCAAAACAGTAGATTATAAGATTATTATTTAAGTTCTTACTCATCTTTTGACTATTTTCCATAACAATTCATGATTTTCAATGGAATTTAATATCTAGAAGTTATATACAAATGGAGGCATTGAAGCTAGCCTGCGTGGAGTAGTAAAAAGCAGTACACACACAATGGTTAAAACCTGCACTTAATATGCCTTCATTTTTGAACATGTTGTACATCTACACTGATAACAAAATAGGCCAAATTAGGAGTTCTATAAATGATTTGTCATGTCATACGGAAAATTTTCTGTCCTAATAACAAAAAGCCTACCAAGCACAAAATTCAATATATATTTGTTTTGCCAAACTGAATAAATATATTTAACAGTATAAAATATGAGTCCATTAGACTCTAGAGAACTGAGAGATAAATATATCAAATATTAGTAATGCAAATGTTTAACTGCAAGGAATCTATAGATTCAAAATGAACTGCAGTAAATGGAGGCTGGTGGTACACAAAATGATCTTAAATTTACTATGTTGAGAATAAAACCAATTTACAGGTTGCACGAAGAAAAAAAGGAATCAGTAACAATATAGATTTTTGTCTATCTTTATTTGGTGTAGGCTGAATTACAGAAACCTGATTATTCTGAAGCCGAAAAAGCCCAGGGTAGATATTTTTTTAAGTTACATCAAGGATTTTCTTTTTCTTAATATCTAAGGATATTGAAAATAAAACCTCAGGAAGGAGCTGTTAGGGGCATGAATTTCCAAACACTAGCCCTTCCTATCACCCTGTGACTCCCTGTGACAGCACAGTGGTTTCTAGTTGCCTGTGGCTTCCAGCAGGTTGTTGTGGAAATGAAAGTCTGCCCCTGTCTTAGAAAAGGCTCCTCTTCTCCCCTTCTCCCTCCTTTCTTTTTCTCAAAGTACAATTACTGATTTCCAAACTGGTACACTCTTTTAAAAACCTATCAGAGGATCGATCACTGGATGAATTAAATACTGACACTTGTTAGATAGTGGCACTACCTATCCTGATTATTGAAATGCAGGTGGTCTGGGTTAGGGCTCTTGCAGTGACGATCAGTGTATTATATATGGATTGTTCTGNTAATTTGGGAATAAGTAAATGTGTTTTTCAGTCATATGATGAATGAACGTGCCATATTTGCTGCCAGGACTGTGGTGTTACACAGGTTCCCCATCTTTGCTCTGAGCAGTCCGTCTGAAGTCCCCAAGGGTGAGGAAGGGGCTCAGAACTATATTTGCTGGTCATACTGTATTAGATCATTGCTATGTTAGATTAGGAATAAAAATAGTGGTAATTACATAGATGAGGCTAGAGTAGCATAAGACTTCCATAGCTAAAACTGCTGTACAGAAAGAGGAGAGCACACTACAGTCACCACTCAGAGAACACTGCATTGCTTGTGCTGGTTTCACACGAAGCCATTATATCACTGTTTTACAGACGGAAACAGCTGAAAGCACAACGTCGTGCCAGTGACGAGTTTTTGCTCATCAGACCTTTCTGTAGGTCCTACCAAGTAAAGCCACTGAAGGGAAGGGCTCCCCAACCAGGGCGCTCTCCGGTGGATGGTGTCACGGAGGAGGCTCTGGCACCGCTGTGACACCAGGTGGCAGCGCTGGCTCGCCCTTGCCAGCCCCAAGCTGCTCCTCAACACAGTCACCCCAGCCAGCTCGTCTGCAGGTGCTGCTTGACATCCTCATCCTGTGAGCCTTGAGCTGAGAACGCGCCCAGGGTCATACATATGTACATGCAGAATTCCTTACGTCTTTCTGGAGTGGCTTCCTCTGGCATTTCGGTACCCAATCTGTGGTATGCATAGTGGAACTCTGCACCAGTGAAATTTGCACAGAAAATAAAAGTAAACCTCACAATTTCTTTTTTTTTTTCCAGATAATGTCAGTCATCTTTTAAAAAACAGTCTCAGAACTTCCCACAGTGAGACCCCTGATGTTCCTTAACACCATTTGAAGAGAATATTCACCATTACTAAAAATCTTTGACTTTGATATTGAAAAAAAAAAGCTTCAATTCATAATTCAATTCTGAAGGCACAGCTTTGCTTGAAGATTTTATGCCTTCATTATTCATGCACAATTAAGTAGCTATCAGGATAGTATAAATGCAATTTGTTTCATAAATTTGGCATTAAGCAGTTAAACATAATAATTAATAAACATGCATGAATTATAAATCTTCCTTTCTAAGAGAGATGTATTGGTTTCCTCAGTCTCTTCAGAGTGATCTTGTAAGACCACAAATCCCTATGTACATGTATGCATTGCTATCAGACATGCACGTGCAGTTTTACATGGTAATGTGAAGTTATAATTCCTTTAACTTTCTAAAATGATACACAGTGAAAAGGTGGTGAGCTAAAAAATGCAATGACACACCTTTACAGTGTGTAGAGGCTGTTCTTCCTGGGATCTACAAAGGTGTGAAAGCTGTGTAAAAGTCAAGAATTGATTTTCACAGAATGTGAGGTTTTCTCTTGCTGAATTTTCAACACTCAGAAGAATTTTAACAGTTTTTAAAAAAATGTAAATCCCAAATGATCATCCAGAAAGAGTCTGTTCTTAATAAGCCAAGTACTTGAAACCAAAAAATTAAATTAAAATATTTAAATTAATGTCTATTAAAATTTTAAAGCAAATTTCAGTTTGGTTTTCATAATGGCTGTTCCCAAGAAGAAAAAAAAAAAATGAAACAAGATCTTTTTTTTCCTTAATTTCCTCTTTTCAGAGGAAAAGACTTTTTGCCATCCCTATAATAATTTCTCTAGGCCACATACATACACACTCACTGTGGTAAACCATTTCACATTTGATCCATTCTGATTCTTCATCGCTTTCTGATAGGGATTTGTGCTTTGTCTTGCTTTTAGAGATTATTGCTTTCCTGACATGTTTCCTCCATAAACAGAAACAGAAAAAGGCCCTATGATGTTACTACACCCTTAAGGATGCCAACACGAGTTAAGGACTTAACCTTACCTAATGAGTACAGCGAATCTGCCTTTATCTACAGCTGTACAGGGATGGAGCAACAAGGTCACCTTTGTATGATATTCTGGTCTGCTTGAGTGATGTGCCCCAGCAGCTTAAGGAAAGTTGCTTATTTTCAGAGGCACTGATGGGTGTCAGAAATGGCAACTGCATTATTTTTATATTTTAATATTTCCAAATGAAGCATGTAGCTTTACCTGTCACTGCAGTGTCCATATTCCAGGAGGTAGATCTGATCCACGGCCACATTTATTTATGAGATAACATACAAAAATAATGATTGGATTACTAAAACCTTTGTGAAGTTTAGTACAATCCCTGATTTGACTGAGATATTCAGAAGCAGGCACTTCATTCCTCAGTTTTGTGACATATCATTCCACCAGTCTGCTACTGGACTGCTTTACTTGCAGTTTTTATGCTTGTCCAATATATTTTTCGGTTTTTCTTTCTGGAAGGCTGCATGTGATACCTCAAGTATTGCATTCAGTTATCTTTATAAACTCACAAAGGAATCACTTCCAGAAAACAAAGGGGAAAAAACCCCAAAACAAAAGAGTTTGTTTTTATTTTTTTACATAGTTATTATTACATTTTGCACGTGCCATGGTTTTCTTATACGAGATTAAAAAACCCAAACCCTAAATTGTGATATAGATTTGAGCTACAGAGGGAAGTGTACTACAATTGTAATGGATAACCTATTCCACAGGGCTCAGATAGACTCCCAGCAAGATTCACTGTCTGCCTTACTGAAAGCCTGAATGTACATATAAAATGTTTAAAGCTGACAGGCAGGATGTTTGCTGTCACTGGCAACAGGGGAGTTAAAACTGGTCTGGAGGAAAGAAGAGTTTAACTCAGAGTGAGGCTATCAAAACCAGAGGGTAAAGCTCAGGTTTTAAACTAGCCATAAGTAAATTGTGTGTCTACAAATGCTTAAAATAAATGATTTAAAGAATATTGTATCATCTGAAATCTAGACTCTAGATACGGGAGGTTAAAAAAAGGAGACATATTAGTAGGTAGATTACTCAAAATTGACACTGATAAAAGGATGGGCGAAAGAAGTAGGTTTAAAAAAAGAATTTGAAAAGCATATTGATCCTTGATCAACAGAAAGGGAGAGATTATTTCAAATGCTGATGCAGCACACAGATATTTACAGACCCCAACCATTTTGGAAAAGGGATGAGAGTTTGGGAGAAAACAGGTGATTCAGCTGAGGCAAGTCACTGAACAATACACAAAAGCAAAGAGCTTAAATTCAAAGTGGGTATTGGTGGATGAAGTGTCTTTCCCATCTGACAGTTTCAGAGGGATATAAAATGGAGTCACAAAACTCTGGCTGTAACGCTCTGAGCAAAATGTAATGAATTTCTTCTGGCATGGAGGAGTCAAGTCTAATCAAGGGGAGAGATGACTAAGAAGCGTGAAGTTGTATTGACTTAAGATGGTAAAGCACTATCGAGTCCATCACTGGATGGATGGCTGCTGATATATTTTATCAAGTAAGTTGTAGTGTAAAATATGGGTTTTAGAAAAATGATATAGACAGTAGTGAGTTAATGGCTTGTGGAAAAAGCCTGGAAGATAAGAAAAAAAAGGCAAAGAAAGCTGAAATAACCCTGAATTTCTGCTCCACAGAGACAAAGCAGAGAGGAAAATAAAACAGCATGGGCATGAAGAGGGAAGAAACAGCTAACTGTGACATCCAGAAAGAGTGATATTAAAAGCTTTTAGAGAATACAGGACTGGGGTTTAAGTCTGCATCAGAAATAGAGGGAGAAACCCTTGAGCATTGAGAATAGCACTGGGCACCATTCAGAGAAGAGAATTTTTAGAAAGATGAAGATAGACATTGAGTTACACAGATATCCAGTAGATTTTATCTATCGACTCATCAATTAATGAAAGGAATACATTGATGCAAGTACTGATAGATTCTACAGAAGATAAAAATTTAATGAACAGTTGTCATACAGTACAGCTATACAGTATCTGAGTACTGGGATTATCAGAAGCTACAGGCTATCAGAAAAACTAAAGTCCTTGAGTCTATTAAGGACCAGCCTGAATAAACTTCAGGGACATCCTTGTGTGATGATACCTCAAGTCTCAGTCCTTTCACCCAAAGAACTGACTATATGAGCTAATGTCTCAGCAACACTGACTCCAGGTGTTAACTTACAGAGTTAAAACTTATATGTTAATACTCAATGTCCCACAGTCTCTAAGATTAAGAGCTAAGAGCTTGTCAAGTGCCATGGACAACCCTGTTTTAATAGAATTGCACTAAGAGAGAGATAAACGTATTTTTGGGGTGAAAAAAGATTGAACATAAGTGTTTGATCAAAGCCAACAAATCTTGATGAAAAGAGTTTCATGATTCTGGTGAAATCAGTTCATGGTTTTCTGTGCAGCACACCCTGTAGCCTCACATAATAGAAAGGTGAGTGGCTGTGTCAGAGAAGGTCAAAATCACGTAAAGGTTGAGACTGAAAGGGACCTTTAGAAGTCATCTCTTCCACTCTTCATGTTTGTGTAGTGCTGCCTGGAACCAGGTGCCTTCGCTTGTGTCCAGACAGCTTTTGAATACATGAAAGGCGAGAGATCCACAAGTTCTCTGGGCAGAATGTGCCAGTGCTCAGTCATTCTCAGAGTAAAAAATTGTTTCCTGATATTGAGAGGGAACCTCCTGTGCTTCAGTTTGTGCTTATTGACTCTGGTCCTGTCACTGGGCACTGCTGGCTCTGTTTTCTTTGCATTGTCTCTTCAGGTATTCATATACAGTTGTAAGATTCCCTTTCAGCTTGGTTCTGCAGACTTAACAGTCCCAGCTGTCTCAATCTTTCCCTATAGCAAAGGTGCTCCAGTCCCTTAAATATCCTTGTGGCCCTTCCTTGGACTCTCTCTGGCATGTCCATGTCTCTCCTTTACTGGGGAGCCTGGAAATGAGTACAACACTTCAGGAGTGGCCTCGCCAGTGCTGAATACAGCACAACACTAGACCTGCTGGCAGGGCTTTGTCTAACACAGCCCAGGATGACACTTACCTTTGTGTGAGTCAGCACAGGCAGGATGCAGGAACAAATATAAAAATGCCAACAAAATGCACAATACTTTTATTTTAGTTACTCCACCAACTGGGGATCCTCAAAACAGCACCCAGGTACACAAGCAGAGCTGCAGGCACTGCAGAGCTTGGTCCATGCTGGAGGATCACTGAACCTGATGGTTTTGCTTGTGTATCAGGAATTTGCACAGACACAGTTTACCACTGTGCTTGATCTTTCTTGCAGCAGAGAATAAATCTCAAGAATGTCTGATGGGGTGCCTGTAAGCCTATCAGAGGCCTATATTATCTAAACACAGATGTTCTGCTTGTCAAACACACAAGGCTAAACAGCAATTAATATGATATATGTGTTTTTTGACACCCCAGCTGTAAGTCACTTGAGTGTGTGTTTACAGTACTCCTTGCCAATCTTCTGTTATTTCCCCACAGTCTTTGCTGCAAGGGCACATTACTGGCTCTTCTTCAAATTCATGTCTGCCGTGGCTGCCAGGTCCTTTTCTGCTCAGCTGCTTTCCAGCTGGGTGGTCCCCAGCATGTATTGGTGTATGGGGTTGTTTTTGGTGCAGGAGTTTGAACTTCTCCTCATTGACAGTTGAGGTTTCTGTCAACCCATTTCTCCAGCCTGTCAAGCTCCCTTTGAATTGCAGCACAACTCTGTGGCATATCAGCCACTCCTCCCAGTTTTGTGTCAGCTACAATCATTTAGTTATTTATTAACCTGATGTGGAGAAAAACCTAACTAAACAAACCAAAGAGCCTCCATGCAGTTGCATCTATGTGTGACTATTGCCAGCCTATAATTCGATGTAACCTCAACCCTAAAGGGGGTTCTAGGGACTGAGTTGTGACAATAATTGTCCATACCCTTCTCGCTTCACAGTCTTTGTGGCTTTTCTGAAGGCAGCTTTATCAGAGATGCACAACCCTGAGAGATTTTATTTGATTAGGAACAAGTGACATTTTTGCGGTAAGTATTCACTTCTGAGGAGATATTCTTGGTGTTGGATATAATAGACTTATGTCAAGTATTAAAAGATGTTTTTACCTGGGATCCTTACATATTGTTTCACAGAGATTATATAATGATATAAATTTGGGGGATACTGCCAAGATCAAAAAGCAAATAAGTTTTTATTGGGTGACTTCCAAATATTTTTATTGCCTTTTTCTTTTTTTTCTTAATTAATGGCATGGTTGTGTCCTTTAACCTCTACTCAGACTAGGTTTAACTTTTTCAGAAGAGGAAAAAGTCCATTTAGAAGGTTGGCTAACTTTTAAGGGGCAACTCGCAAACTCATGAGATTCTACCACATAATTGGATATTTGCACAAAGCCACGAATCTGTGAAGATCATGGTACCCGTGGGAAATAATGTAAAATAGATTAGAAAATTAAAGCCAGAAAATTTGTTTTCATTGGCTATTCTACTAATCTGTTTCTAAGATAAGAGTTTCATTTAGACTTTACAATGAGCACCCAGGCACCAGCTTCCTGATCAATAAAAAAACTCATTCTATAGAGAAGGCTTAGAAAACTATGGATGGTTTTGAGTGACCAACAGTTGGCTTATTACTAAAAAAAAAGAACACAACAAACTTCAGTAAATTTTTATGAATAACCATATATAAAATGAAACTAATTATTTATAAATTTCTGTATTTTTCATTTGTTTTTTCTTTTAATGTTTTGTGTCTTCATCTATTCTCACATCCAAAATAAACTTTTATGATACTTTCTTTTCAATAGAACTAATCCAGTGTGAACAAAATACATCCAGAATTTGTCATCTTCTGCTCTGATTCTGCAGTCAGATTAACTAGCAGAAACCAAATTTATATCTCCAGAACTGTTCATGTATTCAAAAACTAGTAGTCTTGATTACATTAGATTGGCTTTTAAGAAGGAAGAACTAGAATTATTTTTGCTGTTGAGTGGACTGTGTTATTTATGGAATAGCCTGGCCTTGATTTATTACATTAATTGATGTTGACTGTATAAGGAAGGAAGATGGTTTTAGAGGTACCCAAAATCTGCACCACATTATCTTCTACTCTAATGCAATTCGATCATGCAGGCTAAGCAGGATCTATCATGAGAGGGGTAAATAGCTGCTGTTGACAGTATCAGCACTGCTTTTGCCTTCTGAGTTAATATTAGTTCAGAGACCTTGTGAATAAATCCTTCCTAGAAGGGAAGCAGACCAGGTGCACTAGCAGCTTTCAATTGCCATAATGACGAATTCAACTTTAATCAACCGATTTCCCAAAGACTTCATGAAAGTGGCGCTGGGCAGAGTGAAAAGACGACTTGGATGAATGGCTCCATGCAGAGCTAACGGGCATTTCAGATCCATGGAGCTGAGTAGCATGGGATCTCTGCAAGCACGCCGACTTATCTAAAGCTGCTTTCAGCGAGCCGAGCCGTGCTACCCTTTATCTCTGTGACCTGCCAAGTAAAACTAGTTCCATTTGAGAAGGGAACATCTCTCCAAAGCCTGTGCCTGTGCAAATCTCGGCTATCCAGGGAGCAGCTGAAGCCTGATTTCATTGAACTGATGCACCATTATTCAAAGGGATCATGTGGAAGGAGAAAATGTTACTACCTCTGTCTTGTAGCAGATTAGTTTCTCATTTTTCTAGAAGTTTAATTGATTTTACTTCTAGCTTCAATTTACGTTTTACTAGCATTATGTTCAGTGCTATCTTTTAGGTTGTGCCAGGGATAATATTGCAACCTAAGTAAAACACTTTCCCCCTTGCCTTTCTTTAAAACAAAACAAAAAACCAAAAAAAACAAAACAAAAAAAAAAACCCCCAAAAAAACCACCAAACCAAACAAAAAAAAAACTGAAGAAAAAAATCAGCAAAATAGCTGGATAATAGGGTCAACCTGTCAGGTGTGCCAAATGGGCTTTCTTATCCTTACCATATGGCAAACCTGATGATCAATAAAGGCTTAAATGACTTTTTCCACTATTCTCTATTTCAGTTATTATAAATAAACTCAAGCCATGGTGATAAAATACTATTAGTTATCAACACTTCTAATACAAAAAATATTTCTGAGTTCCTTATTTTTCCAAATAAATTATTTAATAAACAAAGCTTAGTAGGAAAGGGTGAATAGATCTTTATTAAATATATTTGATGATTTTCTCTTGAGTGTTTTAAGGTAAGTTTCAAATCCACTTTTCCTCTGAAGAAGCTATTAAATATTGCTTTGCATTAGTGACACAAGACTCTTTTATGTGTCTTAAATGATATCAATATATAAAAATATGGTTATTAAGTAAGTGCGTTATTTCATATAAATTCAATACATGGACAGGAATGAATTTCTCACAATATGGTCAAAAATAAGCTCTATAAATCTAAATGTACACTTCAACATCTGATTTTCTCATTTGTGCAATGCCAGCAGCTACAGTGTTGTTTGGGAAGAAAAGGGAATTTTAGTGTTTGGGGAAAAAGAAGTACTATATAAGAGTTTCTCACAAGAAAAGTTATATTTCTCTGCAAGTAAAGTTCAAACAAGACCGACCAATTGATAAGTTAAACTTTCAGTTGGACCTATGTACAAGGAGTAAAGTGCAGCATTTTTACTGAGAACAAAAACAACCAGAATATTGACAGTATCTTAAATAAAGTAAAAATAAAAAGAACAGAAATAAAATCTCCATGGCAGGTTAAAAAATAATTTCCTTTTCATTCCATAATTTACATCAGTTCCTAGCTTTGTCCCTTGTAGGTGCACTAACTCTCCTATTTTTAAATAGCCCCTGAAATTCAGAAATAAATGTAGTGGTGAGTCTTATGTAATAGTGTGTTCCACTTTGCTCAAACTGGTTCCTTTACAGCACCAACCTTGCAATATCCTTCTGAATCACCTTTTGCAGAGGCTTCTCACCACCAGTGGTATTACAGAGAGCTCAGGGAAAATAAGAGTCTAACTCAGCAACAGCAAGAAATGCTGTTGTAAACGCTCATAAAATCTCAGAACCCTATGTTTTTCTAATGAATTACAATGTAAACAGATTTAGTGAGCCTTAAAGAAAAGAGACATGGTATTTTTCAAATAAGCATTTCAGGAATGACTACAACAGAGGAATGCGTAACTTTACTGACAGATGCACAAAGTCCTAGTTCCTGAGGTGATACTTTCAGGCCTTTCTTCCACTACTGACTGTTGGGTGACATGTCAATTGGATGTATGCCCCATTGTTTGAGAACTCATTGGAGTTGTGCTTCAACGTCTTCTTAAAATGACATTTGCTTGGCCAAACAGAGACAGGTGTGATGTGAATGCTGGAGCTAGCCACACTTAGTCTCCATTTATAGCCAATGAAGAAAAGTAGGTATTTCTAAACTGTGATTCATCTCACTAAAAGAAAATTTTCTAAAATATATCAGATGAATTGTACCCCAATAATGCCCATTTCTCTTCACTGGCTGCAAAACCAGCCTGAGATGGCACATTTAATTATAGTTACCCAAAGGGAGGAATTCTTTTCATGTTCCCTTAGGAATTTCCTTTTGTTTCCTTTTTAAGGACAGCACATAAACATTAAGCAACTGCCTCTACCTCCAAAGCATGGAACAACAGCAGAGACCTACACCTATCCTCAGCACAGAGAAGTCTTAATTCTACAATAACACAAGATCACATCCTCTATTATGCCCAACTATGGGGATCTATGGCTGGCACATCTTGTCTGCAGTAGATTGCTACAAGTTTTGCTCCATTAAAAAGCTTGAGTCTGGTTGTCTATCCCAAGATAATTCCCTTTGTGCATTTCACACATCAGTTCTCTGACTCCAGATTTCAGACTCTGCTGCTTCCCCCCATGGCTTTATCCAGAACATAGTTTTGCTGCTTCTAGAGTTTCTGTACAACAGATTCATCACAGTACAGCACACAGCAGACAATTACCTGTATGCCACACAGTAGGTACCTAATAGCGTTACTGCAGGATATTAGAAAGGTGGAAGAGATACCCATTGAACGACTTAACAGCCACAGTGGACTCATGCCCTCAAGTTGTGTTAATGGGGGAAGCAATCTATAGTCTGTCTGTATGCTTGACTGACCCACAGCACCCGGCAAGACTGGAAACTCGGTTCATTCAATGCATTTAAATGAAACATTTGATTTTAGGTGGAAAGAATTTTCTGTATGGCAGGATAGTAAGTCCAAGAGCTGTTTCATTTCAATGCAGCATGTGCTGTGTTTGGCTGAGATGGAGTTCATTTTCCCATGGCAGCCCTCACTGTGCTGCTCTTTGCATTGGTAGCTAGAAAGGTGCTGATAACACACCAGTGTTTGGCTGCTGCTGAGCAGCACTGGCACAGCACTAAGGCTGTCTCTCAACATTCAGTAGGCTGGGGGTGGGCAAAATCCTGGGAAAGAACACAACTAGGCCAGCTGACCCAAAATGATCAAAGGGATATTCTGTACCACGTGATGTCAGCTCAGATATAAAAGGTAAGGAAAGGAGGAGGAATGGGAGCATTTATTATTTACAATGTTTGCCTTTTGGAACAACTGCTATGTGTGCTGAAGCCATGCTTCCTGGCAGCAAGCTGTGTGAGAATATGCTTTTTAATGGAAGCTCTAGAGACTATGGACATATCTTCATCAACTGCTGACAAAATGTCCTTGGGAAGAAATTATTCACAGTATTGCTGATGATCAATATTTTTCAACTGTAAATATTTAGCAACTAAGTTTTATGACAGGCTCTTCTCTGTGTGAATTAGGGAAATGGGACTAAACATACCTGTGAATGCAGCCAAGCAAGCACATTGTGACTTGCTGCTTTGTATACTGGAAATATATGACTTAGACATATAACTGTAGTAAATTAGAGGAAAATGGCTGAATTGCCTTCAGGCAAAAAATCGGGCAGATATTTGGCTTATTTTGTTTTAAGTTTACAGTTATTAATTTTATATGAATCCTTAATAAAGATAATAAGCACGGGAAGAATAATGAAGGGGAAAAGCCAAAAAATCTGACTTTATTAGTTGTCAGTCTTTGATTGAAGTAAATATGGTAGTAAGAGGGGATTATATTATAGAACCTTTTTAGACTTCTTTGCTGGCAAAATTTCTGAATGTTTGTGCTTGGGGTATTTTTAATGTTTCACCATGAGTTTTGGAAGTAGACTCTTCAAGAAGATCTGTGAAGTTAAGTGGAAAATGATGTCATTGCTTCCATGTCTTTCTGCTGACTTCCATAACATGAAACCAAAAGTCAGAACACAGCTATGATTTTAGATGCCATCAGCTCTCAGTATGACATGGTATCTAATTGTTGCTCAGGATGTATAACAGTATTTTTTAAACCTTGGCTTGGGAAGAGAAGTTGAAGAATTTCAACAACTTTTATACCACTGAAAACCTGAGCTCTAATGACAATTGAGATTCTAATATAAAATTACCATTTTCTGCATCACTTTCTAATACATCTGGACTGCAGATATCAGCCTAGGCTTTTAATGTTCTTTTGACCTCTGATTGTACAAATCCTATAACATCAACATGATACAAACTTGTAACATCAGTTGGTGAAATAACATGTTTCTCATATTCCACTGAGCTATGTCAATACATTACTTTAACATGATACTTGAGAAGTTAATTTGTTGCCTAAAGGAAGTATATTTCAGCAGGTTTGTGTGCAGTAAACAGCCTAGTTATTTTTCATTAGTATAGCTACAGAAATAAAGATGATTAGAAATAACTTACACATTATCCCTTACCTGCATATTGGTGTTGTTTATTTTGCATGAATATTTCATGTTTTGTAGCTCAGTAAGTACACAGTGATTTTTTATTGCTTGTTGTTTTTGTTAAACTACATGACATTGCAGTTTGTGTTTCAATACTGGCTTAGAGTGTGCAATGACTTATAAAGAAGTCCAAAAAATATAAAATATTTCAATAATTTGATCACAGAATAATAGAATGACTTGGGTTGAAGGGTCCTTAAATATCATGTGGTTCCAAGCCCCCATGGGGGTGTGCCATAGGAAGGCACACTTTTCAGTAGACCAGGCTACTCAGAGCTCCATCCAATCTGGCCTTGGAGACTTCCAGGGATGGGACATCCACAGCTTCCCTGGGAAACTTGTTCTAGTGCCTCACCACCTTCACAGTACAGAATTTACTCCTAATATCTATTCTAAATCTTTTCTCTTTCAGTTTGAATTAATTTCCCCTTGTCCTGTCACTACATGCACGCTCTTTAGAAGATTATTTGTAGGCTTTTCTAAGTTTATGTAAGTTAAAAATTTGTAAACACACATACATGAGGTAATGATTAATTAATTCAGCAAAGTCCTGATAAAACATTAACTAACAGATCATTTAGGCTGACTGTTTGGCAATTAGTCTCTTCCATGTAGTCAAGTTAAAATACATTATTCTATTTCATTAAATAGATACAAAAGAGAAAAAAAAAATTGCTCTCTGCTGGAGAAAACTACATTTATTAAAGAGTTTACACCTTTTTTGTTACTTTTTAAAACAGAGATTTATTTCAGAGCTTTTTTCCTGACTTCTCTATACTTCCAAATCTGTATATGTTAACTTGTAAGCCTCCTATTGGTACTGCACTTTCTTCATAAGTGACTCTGTATTCTTATAGAATAAAATGAAAAAAATCACTACCTAAGAAATTCTTAAGAATTTGGAACATTGTGGAAAATTAAGAGAAACTCTGTGTGTGATATATGAGCTCAGTTTTCAGTTTGATGAAGTTCTATTGTATACATAAGGAACAATTATGTCTCTCTTTACAAAAAGAGTTCTACATTTCTAAAATGAATAACCTTTGGCGTTGAATGAAAAGCAAAATATCTTTATTAGTGTATATATATGTATATGATTTCAGCCAAGAAAAATGGCTCATGGGAATAATTTCTCTATCATACTAAAACTGCTATTTTAATTCAGAATTATTAGAATTAAAATAAGGTTTGTCCTTCTCTGTTATCTTACAGTTTAGCTCAAAGTTTTGACAGCTGTGAAGCAGGGACTTGATCTTAGTATTTCAAAGGCAAGATCTAGACTCCAAAGTAAATGATAAGAAATAAAAGGAGAAAAAAAACCCCATGAAATACATTGAAGATGGAGAGAAGCAGAAAATGCACTTTGATTAATTGAAAGGTTAATTACTGAAAGACTTCCTCCACACAGCACACTGTTAATTAGAAAGTTTGAGCAATGTGTGATTTCATTTAACACTATGCAAAAGGCCACCATGACACAGTAAACTGCTTGATCCTTCTTGTGTTTGTGAAACATATGACTTGATGTTTCATGCTAGCCTGGAGTAAATGAAAGCTGCTTTTCGTTTTTTCTTTTTTTACATAGACAGAAGACAAGGTTTAAAAAAGGAGAGCTTGGTAAGGATGAGACCAATTAGATACCATGGATTAGTGTTCTCATCCACCACTGCCCCCTTAGCTCAGATCTGTTAAGCATATAGGGCACAGGACAGAACTGTTCTGTACAACAGGGTTTCTGGTCACCTGGAGAGGAATATTATGGTGTCCTCCAGAAAGCAGCAAGTCTCCTTGAAACTTACAATTCTTTTCCAGCATTTTGAGAAAAACGTTGTTTTCATAAGAATGGAAAGTATAATGTTAAAAGTGTTCCACAACAATGGGACATCCAGGAGAGTGCCAGACTGCCCTGCTCATGTCTCACCAGAAACTCCTCACTCCTTATGACACTTGTAAATACTCTCAGCAAACCATCAGCAGCACACACGGGAACATAGTGACAACACACAAAATGTGTGGAGCCCAGAAACGTCCTCAAATTTGGAATATCTTGGGTGAACCTCAGGGACAGAAGGACTGTCAAATTTCTGATTGACAAGGAGTTACAGAAATTGACAGAAAGGACACAATATTGGATAGTGAATTTGAGGGATTCTGGGACAGAGATCATGAAATTCGAGTCCACATTGCTGGTGGATGTATACATTTAACATGGAATTTTGATGGGAAATGTTTTTGATAGGGTAATAAAAAAGGCAGTCTGGAATTACCAATGTAATCACAGCTTTAGACATGGCATACAACCAAGAATTAATTCTTGTGTCACTGTCTCCCACACTTTGAGCTGTGAAGGCAGTGCCTTGAAGCTGGCTGAAAATACTATGAGCAGAAACAGAATGCCTCTGGTTTTAGTCACCTAAGCACTAGTAATATAATCCATGCTGCTTGCAAAGGTACTCATTATAAGGTAATTAAATGTATGCTAAGATAGCTGTTTCAGACAGGTGCTCTGAATAAGCAAACTGTCTCTTTCCATTTACTCCAATTTTTCATTAGTAAAGTAAGATGACGCCTGTCTTTAGATACTGGTGTAGCTTGTGAGAGGTCTAGACAAGTAGAACCATTTTCTCAAAATTTTATCTTAAGCATGTTGATAGAATTTCCATCACAGTAGTAAGCAAAGGAAAATAAAAATAACAAATGCATGGCAAGCAGCATGAGTCAAGTAGGAGGAAAAATGCAAAATCTTCCTAGTTCTGTACAATTAATTTTCCAAGGATGTAAAAATCCACAATGTCACAGACTAATAATTAGAGACAGCTTATTGACATTCATAGTCTTTTAGCATGACCTGTTCTTATGTAAGTACTTTTATTTTTCATTGGAGTGTCAGGATACCCCTTCCCATTTATGTTGCTATATGGATAATTCATTAAAATCTACTCAGCACAGGCTAATATTAATTTGAAAAAAATGGCTGCCTCTTCAACCTAAGAGTTGTTTCTATTTAAGTAAACCATATTAATAGCAGTTAACTAAAGAAGAAATAAACCAAGAAATACAAGGTAGTGGAACAATGAAGATAAAAGAAAATATCTCTCAACCAAAGAAAAGGTTCACTCAATCCTTTGGGACAGAAGTTTTGATACCATTTAGTTTAATACAAGCAAGTCCCAAAGGCTTAAAAAAGAATGGGAAAGGAAGAAGGAATGATCACTTCCCATTCCTCTTCAATCCCCAAATAACAGGGCCTAGTTAAAACTAGCGGTCTCTCAATATCTTCTCCTGTAACACACATTGTACCCACCATGGAAACTAGCTCATTAAGTATATTTTCCTTCTAGTGTAAAAATATTACAAATGAAGCTACAATTTTCTTTCTCCATACTTCTATCCTTTCTTCTAGCTCCATGTGATCTGCAGGATAGTGTGATAATTGGAGAAATAAAAGAATATGGCATACCGGCTATCAGGTCTGCTTTTGGCAACAAAACTACTAAAAAATGTAAAACATTCTTAAATAAACTTGGAGCATTAAGTAAAAAAAATCAGAGCCTTTCTCTGGTCTGAAAAACCACGTATATTTTAATCTGAACAGACAATATTTTTTACAGAACATAATTTCTGATGGAGTTTAAAAAAAGATAAAGAGGTTAGACTGAGAAAGATTTGCCAACAAGACAAACCTACAGTCACAGACACATCTAGCTCTCTAAGATTTAATGATTAATATTTTATGGCGCTCACTGATCTGCCCAATCTTGAGGAAAAATGTGGCACTGCAAAAGAATTTATCTGTATCAAACAGGAGGTAAAATGCAAACTACAATAGAGATGTCATAGTAAAGTATTGAGTTTGCTCACTGTTAGCTGAAACACTGCATGGAGTGCTTTATTTCAGCAGCAGAAACAACATTAGCATATAAAAGTATGATGGCATAACCATTAAGAGAAAAATATGCTGAATGCTATTTGCAGGAAGGTGGTGGTTTTTGAACTCTACCTAAGCACTTCATTTTATACAGTCATTCCATAAAGTAACAGCCATTCCCTTTGCTGCAGATTTCTGCAAGAAGTATTTCAAGTTTAATCTATCAACATTTTTGATTTATCAGCATTAGAAAAAATACAAAAAGGAAACTATTCTTTTTCTACATTCACTGATGAACCTCAATAATGCATCAAGCGCCAATTACTATGGTAAAGGTACTTGAGGAGACCACACAGTTCAAATAGTTTTGTTAGTGAGTCTGCTTGCATTAGTGAAATGTGAAATTATGAGAAGGACTATACTGTGCTCTGTAGTAACTCTATCAGTTATGCTGAAATGTGGCACGAATAACACATATGCCTATGGTGAAGAGGAAACAATGCATTTACATAGAAAAAAAAATACTCATCATCATTCTATTAATACACGCCAGTTATACAAGACTGACCATGAATCATCCTTTGATGATAATGTAGTGATATATTAGGTTTAAAGACTGGCTGAACAATCCCTTGGTTAAGATCCTTGTTTGTCCTGCCTAGATTGTGCTGCTCACAAGGACAAAGCTATGAAATTTGCAGACAGTCCTGAGCAAGAAATGATGCAACTCCTTACTAGACCAAAATAAGCTCTGAAAATGAGACTGGTTTGAGATATATTTCTCTGTACTGTGTAAATTACATAAGAGAAGGGATCAGCTTCATCATCATCATCCCTTTTTAATTACAGGATGTTTAATTTCATGATATTGAGCAGTTCCTGAAAATCAAGAAGTCCAAAGAAACTAGTTCTCCAGGATGCTTATCCTGATATACAGCCCTTGTAATGGCAGCTGACTCTTTTTACCTTTTCTGTTTTACCAAATCACAGCATTTCCGCAGTAAAATCGAAGAGCTGGTTGAGGGGGGGGTGGTCAGTGGAGCTCATAGAGGTCAATTCCTAATGGGGCTATAGCCAAGATTAGAACAGGTCAGCTGTGGTTTTGTCTAGCCTAGGCTTGAAAATCTCCAAGGACATTCCACAGCCTTTCTAGGTAACCTGTTCCAGTGCTGCCCTGACCTACCAGCAGTTTTTTATTGCCACGTATCTAATCTGGAATTCTCAGGCTGTAATCTCTGACATCAGTAGAGAACTAAAGCTACCACTCTGTTACCTAATATTAAATATGAAAATTAAATATGAGAAAAAAGTCATAGGAACACTTACAACATTTCATTTGTGCCACCAGATGCAGGAGCTGAAAGCTTCAGTGCAAAGTCATCTCACAACAGCTCATAAGAAAGACATGAAAACTCCTAGTAGAATGCCTTACCATTTGGAGATCCAAGTCAGAAACTGAAAGACAAGAAATGAAAATACACTTTTCAAATCTCATCAGCTTTATTAGGAATTACTGTGGTAATTAATACAGGTTAGAACAATGGAAAAACTAATCTATTATCTATAATACAATTAAAATGCAAATGATATTCAGTCATCTTCATTTTAGAATCTGATCGTTAATAGTAATACCAATGTTCAAGTAAATCCACATTCTCATATCACACCCACAACTGTAGGTCAAAATTCATATCTAGGAAGAAAAAAGAAGTGCAAAGGAAAGATAGAAGGAAGGCAAATCACAGCTGGAAGTGTGCTACCCCTTAAAATGCCTTATTTCAATGAATACAGCCAGGTGAAAATCGGTCGGTGAATCTCCAATGAATCAGTAATGATCGGATTACTCTAATTCTGAAAGCATTATTAAACAACTATAAAAAGGGGAGAGTGCTACAGTGAGCGGCATATTAAGAATATGAGAACATCTTTCTTATTGTCCTATTGTCATATTTCCCTGTCCTGGGGAAGGGGAGGGGAAGGGGAAAGGAAGGGAGACATTGGTTCAGAAGCCAATAGATCTAGCTACAGCTGGGTAAAGAACACAGTATCTTTGACAAACTGTTAATCTCTTAATCTGGGACAATGTAACAACATACAGTTTCCTACTCAATAACACCGCCCTATTTCTGCTGCTAAAATGAAACAAGATTCTTTATTTCCTGCACTGAAATGAGAAATTACAGTCTCACTTAAAATTATAGTTTTATAACTTCCCTGTGTTGGAATGAAAACAGCATAGGCATGCAGTACTAAGATAAATGATTCAGCCTGTCCTTTGCCATTAAATCCTTAGTGATGTTACCTGTTGAATACAAAATTTGAGTAGACAGATAGATTGCATTTGTGATTCCTCCACATACTAAAGCACCCCTTGGTCTTCAGAACAAAATGAAGCCTGAGTAGAGAGCATAAAAGCCCCTTTACAAATAGCAAAAAAAATCGCTGGAATGATAAATTCTTTTATTACTGTAGACATAAATGATGGTCAATGGTGTATGTGCTTAGACTGTGGGGACTTTAAGACAGCTATATAAAATGAGCTGTTAAATTATAGATGATGAGGACGATGACGATGATGATGATGATGATAATAATAGTAATACAACAAAGAGAGCATGTCAAACTGCTGAAAGAAAAAAAAACCAGAACATAATTTGGAAAAGCAGAACTTATGTCTAAATTGCATGCATCCTCAGGCTCTCAGCAATGAAAATTATCTCAACACCAAGCATAATAGGGAGCAAAGATTCTTACAATGTCAGCTAGTAACAGCCTCATCTCCAGCCATTTATCATGAGGCTGCACATGTGCACATGAGAAAAAAAGGTAAAAAAGCCAAAAAACCCCCAAATCTACAGAAATCTAGCTCTAGTCACAAAAAAAAATTAATATACAATTAAGCTATAATGTCTGACATTTATAAACTGCATTGCCTGCACAATACAACAACAATATTCTCCTCAGATAATAACAATTCTAGCTCCTGGCACATGTCTCAGAAAGAAGTGACTTCTTACTGAGAAGTTTCTGCTTATGATAGAGGAATAGAAACAATATAAACCAAACTGACCTAACAGTGAATAGCCCAAAATTGCAGTGCACCCTTTTTTTTAAAAATTTTTTGGAGAAGGCTGAAAGAAAGATCCTTTGTTTGTGCAAATTGACACAGGTCTACCAAAATCACCTTTTTCTGACATCTCACAAATGGTTCTTCTATTTAAGTTTTCCTACCCCAGATTAATTTTTCATTTCAGTAGACAAAGAAAAGGAAGGTAAACCACGAATGCTGTTTCTTAATTTCTCTCCAGTCACAGATCAAAACTTTTGCTAATTCCTATTTTGTGTGTGTGTGTGTGTGTATAAGCAACTGAAATCCGTGACTTATAATCGTACCTGGAAATCATTCTTAAATCATTTTTTTAATGGCTTAGATTTTCATGTTGCCTATCCATAATATATTGTCCCCATTTTCCTTTGTGCTAAGGGCAGTATCTTATGACTGACATGTTATGGCATTCTAGAACTGTACTGGGAAGGAGTTCACTCCAATGTCCTTTCTAGTCTACAAAATAATCATAAAGGAGATTTTTCTCTTTCTAGTAGTCCTCACGGATGGTAGGCAAGCCTGTCCCTGTGTCACATTCTTCCAGTGCTTGTTCTTGAATACCTTGACACCTAGAAAGAGGCTCTCACATGTCCCAAATCTCCTTTTGTCGTGTGCCAGAAACAAATGCTGGCAGCTGCTCTGAAGCCCATTCATTGAAGCTGCACCATTTCCAGAGCAAAGGACACTGTGCCAAGCCAGCCGGTATTTGTACTGCTCCTGCTGCCCAGTGTGAGCCTCTAGGGCTTCCTAAGGATTTAAGGAAGGAAAGCAGAGGATGGAAAGGGGCTGTATTTACGCAGACTCATGCTTTTTAGCAAAAGCAGTTTAGGAAGTGTAAATAGGGGGATATTTTCCGAAAAGATCAGGTGTAACTATTACAGGAATTTATAAATGCTCTCCTGAAGATGTCAAATTCAATTTGCCTAGTGAAATCTATGAATCTGTCTAAGTCCAGAAAAAAAAAATTACATATATCTCTTTTTTCTTTATATTTAGCAGTTGATATAAGCTTTGATTGTTTTTCACAGCAATAAAGAAGTTTTCATATCTGCAATACAGGCTGGAGTATTTAAAGCCTTACCAGAATGGTTTAAAGAAATAATATAACATGAAGTCCAATTTTTCTCATCTTCAAAACTGGTCCATATAATAATTTCAAGCAATATTCATCTTGCATCTATGAATAAATAAATGCTTGCTAACACATGTAAATGAAAGACTTACCATTCAAATTTAATAAGATATTAAAAGCTACACTTGGAATTTTAAAAAAATTTATCTTCCAATTTTACTTAAACATAATTTCTAATACCTGTCTATATTCCCTCTTTTTCTCCTGTTTAATTTTATTTTTTGGTATTCTAAGCTTTCACACAGTCACAGTATGGTTTTATACTGCAGAAGAAGGGCAACTTATTTCCTAAATAGTCAGTGTCTGCAAAAAGCCATTTAACCTTTTCAATCATCTATGCTACTCATTTAGTAAGATGAAATTTTAGTAATTGTTACTGCATACTGCATTCAAATATTAAAGAAGATTTTCAGATATGTGTTCAAATCAAACCACTCTGGGTTTTTTCTCAGAAAATTTCAGCAGAAATGCAAAGATGATCTATCTATCTGTCTTTCTGTCTGTCTATCTATCTATCTATCTATCTATCTGTCTATCTATCTATCTACCATTCAGTAGTTAGGTTTATAGAACATACTGCTCTTTCTTATTTACTGGACAAGAAAAATGATTGCTTCCTGCAGACTGACAAAATTATTCCAGTGCTAATCTTGTGCAAATGTCAGAAGTACCTTCCTGGGATGTGGGGTGTAGGTGACAGGGATGTTGAAAATCAGAAACCTCTACAAACCCAATCTGAACCTCTAAACATTTGCAAAGGACAAACTATACATCTATGGAATTGGGGTATTTTTTTTTCCCAAACATTGGTAATACAGGAAAGAATAGCAGGGGGAAGGAAGTGGGAAAGAACAAAATTTAAAGTTAATGAAATGACAGAAATGTATTCAGGGTTTTCTTACTTCCACTTGCACTGGGATCACTATGACAACTAAAAATGCTCCACTAAGGCTGGGAGTAGAACAGAAACAAAACCAGGAATTGATAAATACTGAATTCATGGTAAAGAAAGTGTAAAAATAAGCTTTTGACTGCTAGCTTACCACTATAAAAAATAAAAACGAATTTTTATCAAGCATGGAAGAAATATATACTCTGCATAAAAGTATATTATTTTTTAAATATTTAATGGCAGAGTAGACTAGCTGTATATTCTTCCCTTACATAGTTGCACACTTTCTTATTCAATAATATTACATCTAGCTATTTGGATAGATAGTAATTAATTTGAAAAACAATGCAATATGAAATGACACATTACAGGATAATTCTGATACATCTCAGTACTAAAAATATTTAGATTTCTGAGGATAAATTAATGTTAATGAATAGCTGAAATGAATTTTCACTCTTTCACACTTCACAGTGTGACCGTAGAGGTATTTTAATGTTTTCAGTTTGGTTCATAAAAAAGCTCTCAGTCACATCAGTCGAAGTAAGAAACACATTTACACTGACAAAATGTCACTCAAAATTCTTTTGATGAATGATAGCACTTAAAGTTCAGCTTTGTTTCTAAATTACTTATGTTCTATTTTTTATAATGCTTATAAAAGTGAAAATAATTTTGTCAGTATAAAGACATGCAAATTAAACTTAGAAGTACTTTTGACAGAATAGGAGAATTTTCTTGTATGTTAGAATTTTAGAGATATTGATATGGCTAAATTGTGGCATTATAAAAATTACTTAGTTTGGAGCTTCACTTAGTGATATGTTTGTGGCATAATCATGATATACAGTTTAAATAGACCAAAAGCTTTTCAGTAATAGTGCATAAAGACTTTTGAACTGAACTTCTGGAAACTGAAAGTGCTCTTTCAATTTATTGACTTTAGTAGATTGTAAGAAATCTATAACCATGTGAGGACATACTAAGAATAAAGTACAACTCATATAAAAGATTAATGGCTTCCTTTTTAACATTTTATCAACCTCTAGAAAATGTGTTGAAAGCTTACAGGTTGTAATTTTGGTTGAAAGAGAGCCCAAAAAAAGTATTTAATAGTTTTAATGCAATCTTGGTTTCCAAAAACTCATAAAAGAAAGTGTTTCTTATAGTCTTTTGCTCTGACTAAAATCCTTTCACATATAAATACTAGGTGTTTGATAAAATGACCAATGCATAATTTTTACATTACCACTTCAGAAGGAAAGTGAAACAGCTTGGTGAGAAATATTTTCTTTGTGTTCACTTATATTGCTTTCTGTTAAACTCTTGAAGTATTAATGCATTCAAAACAAATTTTGTGTTGCCTGAACCAGCTGGATGTTTAATGCACCCCTTGACAGAAGAGTATATTGTGCAAAATATAACATTTCTACTGGCTACTGATGAGCCACTTTTGAATGGTTGATTAGGCTTCAAATAACAGTTCTCAGCATTTTTCTGAATCTCTCTATTTGTAGGCAGTTCATTTTGCTTTTGGAGACGTCTCCCCACTCTGTAGCCCCCAAATAGGAGCCAAACAATTTAGCTCAAACCTCCTGAATAGAGGCTATTAAGTCACAAGAGTTGGTGAGGCTTGCTGGGTGTTTCATGTTCTTATTCATCCTGCAGTTTAGAGGTTACTCATGCAAAACTTTCTTTTTAAACTAAATACGTGCTTCATACCAGAGTAAAAAAAAAAATTATTGTGGGATCCAGGATGATGTATAGCAGTAAAAAACTTCTTGGAAGTATTTCAAATTTCTGAATACACATTTAACAAAGGAATCAACAGTTTAGTTAATAATACAATAGTTAATACAGAAATTTCTAAATGGCAAATGTGTGGATACTCTGGATGCAATTATTTTTCCTACTTTTATTACCTTTATTTACTCTATTACTTTGGGACACAAATAGGATTGAAGTGATTTCTCAGGCCTGGGAACATTCCTGGTCCTGATAGTAATTAATTTTCTCAACTTATGCAGAGAACAGGCAAGGGAACCACAGTGCAACCCTCTGCCATGTTGCTTTTCTTGTCCAGATGTGGGGAGCCAGTAGTCTGCAGCATGCTTGTATTTCTGGCCTACGAATATGAATTTCCCATCCTAGAAAGGAGGTCTCAGAGGCACAGAGAGATGGTATCTCTGTGTGTCAAAATCCAGCTGGATCCTGTGGCTAGGACTGGATACCACCATGCAGGCCTGTGTTACGAAGATTTTTCACTAAAATATTCTTTTGAAGTACTTTCAAATTTAATTTCAGACAAGCTTGGAAAATCCATTAATCCTGATATACATGATTTACACATAGTTTAAATTGTACTGATTAATATTAGGTCAAATATTAAAGTGCTAATTTATACCAATTTCTTAAGCAGATGACACAATAATATATTATCATTGCAGATATTTCACTTAATGAGAATCATATAGAGGCTTGCAGTTCCCAAATGACTCCCAGTGAACAGCATAATGACCTAACAGCTTTCCACTAATTCCTAAGTGCGTATATTTATATATTCGGAAACTCAAAATGCTAAATGCTTACTGATTAAAGCTAGATGTCACTACTATTGTAAGATAGTTTTGCAATTGCATTATTAAATTCAGAAATATAACGAAAGCAATGTTATGACTGATGGAAATTTCAAGTCAAAAGTTCTCTCATTGTTAGGTAAAGATCACTGAAATACTTTTTTTGTGTACATGTCCTTTTACATGAACCACAGAGCTTCAGTTTAGAACTCTACAGCAGAATTTTATCCATTTCAGTTAAATATTTAAAGAAAAGTGCTAAATATTTGATGGGAAAAGATGTTAATATAATCTAAAATGTGGTAGTATTAAAAGTAAAAAATAGATGCTTATTGATCAGTTTCTCTAAGGAAAAGGAGGAGATGTCATTTTTTTGTATAACCTGAATATCTCTCATGTGTTTACATTAAGGAAAATATGTTTGACTCTTAAACCTGAATATTTTTATTAGAGAGGCATTCTTTTAATAACAAAGCAGCAAAATATAGGAGCTGATACCTGTCTCAGGAAAACTGAGTTCAACTGTTATTGCCTGCAGATTATCTGTGTCAGCCTGGTCAAGACTCTTTGGTCTGCTTTCCAGTTTCAGGGTAACCAAGGTTTTAAAGGAATTATCTGAATTGTTGACCTAATGCTTTACAACTCTAGAGCAGGCATTATATCCCAAAGAATCCACAAACGGCTTCACATTCTCTGTGGGTCAGAAAGCACTTCCCCTATCTTAGAGAACTTAGATTTACAGAGCAAAAGGTCACAGAATGGGAATATAAACTTTCTTGAAAGGAAGTAGGGGAGATCAAAGGCACTGGTCAGCACACTACAGCCCTGAATGGATTTATTAGAGAAAATTCTCAGATGCTACCAGCTGCTCCTGAAATTACATATTAAACTAACATAAACAAATAAAGCTGCCAACAATTCTTACAGATATAACTATAGGAAAAAGTCTTTCTTCGCCTACTGTCACCTTCAAAACTTGAGCCTTTTGTCTTTGTTAAATCCTTTTGTTGGAAAGTTATGTTTATCAGCTGTAAATCAGGGGTCATGGCTCTGCAAACAATCAGAAGCCCTAAGAACCTCAGAGGGGAAATATTTGTGGAATTTGAGAGCTCACAGCAGCTAGAGGGTATGCAGGCTCTTACTGTAACCCTCAGGCCTTCAAGACCAATTCTGAGCACAACACAGCCCTCAAAAGCAGTTAGGTGCCAACATTTTGTGAAATAAAACTCTTAAGAGCCCTTCCAAGCACATAAAGCAGCACAAAATACTGAATTTTCAAGTTTATAGAAACTTCTGTGTATAGAAAAAGAAAGAATCACTCTACTTTAAAGTTACAGGGGGAGTTAATAGGTCTTGATCAAACCAATATACACTAGTAAGATTAGGTAGGTTTTTGTAAAGCCAACCCAAGAGCTTTTCTTTTTAACTTTCATTTCTTTAAAAAGAGTTTTGGTTTCTAATTTATTTTTAAATTTAATTCTGGTGGAGTTAAATATGTACACACACACATTAAATTATGCATATACATTGTATGCAAATACCCTTATTAAAAGACAGAGAACCAAATGCAAGTTAAAAAGCCCTCGATTTCCAGTCCTTTCAAAGTTAATGTTTAATTAAAAGTATCCTGTATTGGATGTTTCGCAAATAAATTTTTAGTGAAAGTATATAAGAATGCAGTCTATTATAACTGCCATGTCAGAAGAATTGAGTAAATGGTCCATAATTCAAAGCCACAGTACATAATTGTCCAAACTTCTTACAAATAATGCTGAAACGGACTGGGTTCTTTTCAGTCACTTTAGAGACTAGCATTACTGTCAGACTCCTCCGTGCACTTTGTCTTTCTTAAGAAATAATAATGTAATTCAACAAAAAAAAAAAATCCAAATACAAAGTTTTCATAAATCTCAGTGAGAAATTACTAATACAGAAGAACAACCTTACATAATTCAGCTGCCACCATCTGTAATTAAAATACTGGAGCATGGACCTAAATAATCTAGTTTGTAAAAAATATCAATATGGCTCACAGAAATATTTACTGTGTGTTATGACAGGAGAATAGAGAACTAAATTCTGCTAAGATATATGCAGGAACTGTGTAGTAATCTGTTTGTTTGTGCTGGTATTTTTTCCCTGGGCTATTCTAGCTAGCCTACTGACTCAAGGCATAGAGTTGCAAACAAAGTTTTCTTATTGTGAAAGTTTTTTCTTTTTTTCCTCTAGGTAATGCATTTGTTGTCCTTGCCGTACACATGCACTGTGTTGCCTATCTAATTTTTACACGACAAGCAGTTTTGGAGTCATGTATTGATCTAGTCTTTTCTGATAAAGCCGTCCTTTTTCCCTCCATCCCCATCACTAAAGTCTGATTGCCTCTTGCTTTCATGATGTTTGAAAATTGTTTTGAAAGAAAGAAATCAAAAATGCCTCTCTGTCAGCATCTTCTCGGCTGGGAGGAATGCAGCTCTACAGAGCTCTGTTAGGGGAGAAGGGTTTGTTTCTGCCTCTTCATCACACAGAAGCCTTGTGGTAACAAACATTTCTTCTCACACAGTTGAACCCACACTATATCTCCATGGTGCGGAAAAACTCTACCTTCACATGGGAGCATTCAGTGATTTTTGCAGGGAATCTTGAAATAATATGGGTGAGGAAAGGGGAAAAATATATTTTTAATATTATGTAAACTTTACTAAATCTAAGCAGACTCTCACAAGACACAATGAAATCACCACTTCCAGAAGGAAAGGCACTTCTCAAATCATAACATTATGCCAATTGTACAAAGAAAAGATTGTGATAATAATCTGTAACAGAAAACATTAGACATGCAAAATATCAGTGTGAGGGTTTTATTATATGATACAACACAGTTATGAAAATAAGCTTCAGTTGGCATTGAATCACATGATTAATATACTTAGCTTGGCAGTGGGCCATAAATGTATATTTATGTAAGTATGTATATACAGCTGTTCACTTTTAGAAATACATGATACCTTTTACCACATAAACCTGTATTAAATATTTGTTGTAGCATTTTCTTCCATCTTTTTCAGTACTATTCATTCTACATAGCATTAGCTGTAAAAGAATTAGGGAGATTTAATCCTAGAAAACTAAAAAACTGTCACAGACACATTTCACTAAAACACTTGTAAATGAAGGGACTACTTGAAATCAGAATTGGAATGCAACCTTGCCATGTGCAACAATTCTGGTGTGATCAATGACCTCAACTCAACATTCACTACTCAGGGGAAGAAATGAAAATCACATACAACATAATAATTACCTATACTTGAAGCTAAGAAGTACTGGGCAAGTGATGATAAGAAAAAAGACTCTTAAATTTTAAGCCATCAGAATTCAGATGCCAGAAGCAAGTTAAAGAACACTGATGGGAATAATTGACAAAAATAAAAGAAACACAAATGCTACAGCACTCTAGAGAGAAAAGATGAAAAACCAATAAAAGGAGTTGGGTTTTGATTTGATTCTCCACTTCTAAAAGAGAGCTAATGACAGATAGGCAAGTTAAATAGTCCAATTTCTTAGTACTATAAAAAAAATTGGATTAAAAGATCAGTACTAGTGCTGAAAGCCAAGCAGTCAAAAATTAGGAAATACCTCAGCTGTCTCTTCACTGTCTTCACAACTGTGTGTTCACTCTCATCTTGGCCCTTGGGATGCAACTCGTACAACAGCAATAAAGACACATGTCATTTTGTTTCCATTTATCCTGAGGAAACACTGAGTTGCTCTTTAATTCCATAATTGTTGAACAAGACGCCCGCGTGTTCTGCTGCAGATAGGAAGGCTAAGTATTTCCCATGAGGAAAAATGAACATGTTCTCCTACAGTATATTGCACATTAGTTTCAGTCATGAAACAGGAGCAAACTATAGGATTAGTGAAGTGCTATGGTTGCTCCATCTGCTCAATCCTTGCTTCTGTTTTGATAGTGCCCCATTTGAGTATGTTTTTCCAAAAGTTGGGTAGGACCAGAATTCCACTTAATTTTGTAAAAGCCTTTATTAGTTAGCAGTGGTGTTTAGACATATAATTTGAATTAGAGCTAGCAACAAAAAAACCCATAAGAGTCACAAGGACTTTAGTCTAGACCACTCATTTCCCGAAACATTACACATAGTATGGTTTAGTGTTAACTCTACACTTATTCAAAACAATCCATATTAAGAAAATTAGCAGACCTAATTTAATTCTAGATGACAAGCACATACAATTTCTGATAGTTGATACAAATGATTGGGTTCTCTTAATATTTTTTCTAAGCTTTCATATATCTTAACATTAGATGAACACTGAAATGAAAAAAAAATTAGGCAATTTTTCAAGTGATGTAGTAAGTGGTTTAGAAATATCTCAGTCTTGAAGATTGTGTTCAACTTATTTTTATCATTCCAAAGGCACTTGGAACATGCTAGAAATTCAACTGAAATAATAACCCCATTTTTCATCTCTATGGGCCCATGTAATGGACCACTAAAATCCCATCACATCTGAAGAGAGGGGGAGATGGGTGTTTCAATACTGCTTCAAAAAATACTGAGCATCCAGAGTGAGTAAAGCAAATATTTGTTTTTAGGTCTACAATCACATCTCAGCATCTAGTGCTGAGCTACCAGTGCTCACATTACTGTCACTAGCTGATATTAATGTCACATTAGAGCTAATGAACAGCACTTCAGCTACTCATGGAAGCAGGACAGAAAAAGTATTCATCGCCACTGTGTGGCTTAGTATGAAACTTCATGCTGTGCTTTCCCCAAATGCTAGCGTAAGCTGCAATTCTCCTAAAAGTTTTACTACCATTTTCTCTTTGATAACCACTCAGGAAAACAAGCACCCGTGAGTGTTAGCATGGTTACTAATCAATGGTTAATAATGGTTGCCTCTGATTACTTACGTGGCACAACTTTAGAACACTAAAGCTCCAAGTACACTGCCAGAGGACAGTAAAGCCAGGTTCAAACACATCAAATCTCGTGACCATACTTTTGTCCATTTGCTTTTTTGATTTGGCCTAAACACAGCATGAACTCACAGTTTTGTTGCTGGTAAAAAAAGTCTTGATTTGGGAAATTTTACTTTTAGACAACCTGCTATTTTCTAGGAATCAGTCAGGAAAAGACAGTAATTACAAAACATTATTAAAGGTGCAAGTCTGGAAAACATGTTATGTTTGATTTTGACTCTACAATTTTCCAGAATGCAGAACAGTAAACGATATTTAAAATTTCAGAACTGAGGATGCATGTTAAGTGCTTATGCTTGAGCAGTGCAGAGTCATTTGCAGATTATAGGAGATAAAATAATAGCATGTTGACCTATATTTATATATTTGTTTGTTTTGTCTTGGGCTTGGGCTGCTTGATGAAAAATAACTTGGTTGTGGAATTTTTTTTTCAGCTGATGTGAAAGAGATGAAATCTTCCCACAGGTGCAACTTTAGTGCAAACTAAGTTGAATTAAAATGTAAGTAAAAACATTGCTCTTAGTATTTTTTAATTTGATGCTAAACACTTGTTTCCTCTGTTTCATTTAGTGTATAAAGTTACACAGGGATTTTTATCAGTAGGGATTGCAGTTACGTAAACTAATGAGTTAAATTTTATTCTGTATTCACCCCAGTCTTATATATTAAATGCAAGAAATCAATGCAGTGGCATTTTCCATCACGATTGTTGGAGAATTGGAACACCTTTATCTGAAATGACCCTGGAAGTCTCTCCCCTTGTTAGCAGGTAAATTCTATGAGACATTTGATTACAGCAACACCAATGAAAATGTCGAACAAATGCATGTGGATTGATGACTTTAATGACCAGAAGACGACCCTGACTGTAGCAAAAGATTCAAGTACTACAAAACCCCAGACCTTAAACATTCTCAATAATGGGAATGTAACTTCATACTTGAATCCAATCTTCCCGTTGATTCAATTCTACTTCTAGAGATACAATATGATGGAAATACAAGTACTGAAAGTCTAGATAGAACCAATATTTATATCTTCTTTTTGAAAAATACAATAAACAGCTCCGTATATTATTAAAATGTGTTGACAAAAACTTTTTAGGGAATAGGGAGGTAATATGAAAGACAAAAATAAATAGAATGAAGAATGAAACTGGCACAAGAATTCTATGCAAACAATAAGCAGTTAGGTTGTAAATTACAAGAAGCTGAGGTTTATAACAAATTTCTCAAATAAAACTTTTTAAGACTCGGATCAATTTAGATCAGTGATTGTAAAGCTTGTCAAGTGCAATATACTGGATTCACTGACAAGGGAAATTCTTTATACTTTAACATTTCAGTTCAATGAGTGACGACAATTATAAAGAGATAATATTCAACTAAATTGATTTTTTCCTAATTTAAAAATGCAGGAATATAAGAACCGAAGACTGAAAGTAATTTTTGTGAAAATACTTAGCAAAAAAAAGGTTGAAAAGGAAAGTAATGTACTTTGAAAAGCTGACCTCAATAAATCAAATATTTAATTTCTCTTAGGGAAAAATTTTGCAGCAAAAAGGAAAAGTTCTATGGACACAAAAGCTAATGAATTCAGCCCACAGACAAGAGTAAACCATATGAAGAGGTATATCTGACTGCTTCAGTAGTAATTTGATGACACTGAAATCAGAAAGGTCATTCACTAAGTAGAAGCAATCATATATTACTAAAGATGAGTATGAAGATATAGAGCAAGTAGTCATGTAAGGATAAAGTCAAAAAGGTTAAGGAGAGAAAAGAGCTACAGTTCTCTGAGAACATTAAAACCACAGAGGTTAGAGATGATAACAGAGTACATGCTAAGAAGAAGAGAAAGAGGAAGTCTAGTTCCATTACCTACTGGGGAGGGAGAGCATTCAAGTAGACTATCCTGAAGAATGAAAAAATTACAGGAGCATTTTTCCCTTTGTTTTCTACAGCAAATGTTATGACCAGACACTTGACACACACACACATAAATTAAAAAAAAAGAGAAATGTAATTGAAAGGATAGAAATAAATACCAAAAGGAAGAAAGAACAGATGAAACCAAATTATAACAAGTTATGTAAGAATAAGAATTGGACTTTACCCATAAATCCTGGGGAAAAAAAGACCCAACCTATCTTTGAATTTTTATTCTAATGTTTTATGGAGGGTAGAAATATCCTTGGAAGAAAAAAAAACACTGAGATAAGGTAAAGAAAAGACATAGAATCTCTCATTAATCTGGCGATGAAAAACAGTCCCTGGAGAATCATAACTCAAGCTGTCTAGTTCTGACATTTGAGAATATACTAGGAAAAGTATTTAGACATTATTTATATATTGACTTATAGGATAATGAAACACTAAATATCCCAACATGTATTTCTTTATAAATGTGGATATTGGAACAATCTAATTCCCAACTTTGTAAGGACATTTGTCTTCATAGGTAGAAAAGAAATAGCAGTTGTGGTATTTCAGTGACTATACATAATCTCGTAATATTGTGTTGACAAGATTTTTATAAGCAAACAGTGGAGAAATATTGTCTTGAAAATAATCCAATTAAAAAATATGCTCTTTTAAAAAATATTTTCTTGAAGAGCACCTGTCAGTGCTTCTAGCTTGATTATAGATGTGGCATCACTGGGATCTTGTCTGCCCACCTGTATCCCTGGAAATTTCTTGTGTGCTTTAGTTTTTGATAATTGAGGAATTGTGACATTTACTAGACTATTCGTGGCAGCAAGTTAAGCCCAAATTCTATTTGTAAAAAACATATTTTTCGCCGTGTGAAAAAATTAAATCTCTTGATTTTTCCTATGATTTTTAGAGAAAAAAAAGAGCAACAGTTTTGTTGCATTAAAAAAAAATTTCTTAGCACTTCTAACACTATATTATGTAGGTATCAACATCCACTTGGCTTGAAGATCAAATAATCATTTGGTCTTTGTTAGCTCTTGCTACTAACATTCAGAAAGATTTGTATTCTTGTTCATATAATTTCTAATTACTCTAGAATGAGAATTTCTTTAGTATGGTTGTGGGAATTGAGTTGATAAATGTACTAATACTGTATCTGAAGAGACCAGAGTTTTTTAATCTTCCCTTATTGCTCAGTCTTCAGCATCTTCTGATTTGCCACTAAAATTGTCAGTTATGGTCTGTATATCTGTCCATGAGATATCCATGATATATCTACCATTATTATCAAGTATTCCATACTTGATAATCAACTAATTCCATAAAGTTACATGTATTATGATATTAAATAGGTTATTCTTTCAAACCAAAAGCAAATCTATTCTGAATACTGGCATATCTAATACTGCTTTTATGTGCTGTGATTTAATCTGTCTCATAAGAAATCAAAGGTTGCATTATGTATCAAAACACAGTCACTGTGGAGTGACTTCCTGCTACCCCAGAAAATTATGTGAGGTGGTATAGAATAACCTCTGGGTCCTAGCCATGACTCCTCCTGGCTACCAAAAAAATAATCCTGTTCTGGACAGAACCAGGACACACAGTAACAGAAATGAGGCAATAAAATCACTTCAAAAGGAATCCATATCCAAACACTCAACTCCTTTGTCACAGCTGACATTTCTAACTGTCTGTCCAGAGATGAGGCTCCTTGCTATTTGGTTGATTTTAGTGGTTTGTTTCTTTGTTTGTTTTGTTCATTTATTTATTATTTCTTCTAGCCTATATATGTTGCATTGTTTATTACACAGCTTCCCAGACTGAGTAGGAAATGTGGAAAATTATTCCATACTGTTTAAACTACAACAAAAATTCCAGAAAGCTTTGAGGGGAAAAATATTACTTGCTACAATTGTCTTACATTTCTTGTTTTGTCAATATGCTCTACGAAGCTCTAAGTCCTCCAAAAGAAATAGGTTTATTCTGTCATGTTTTTGGATCTCACATACTGCTGACTAGTTCAGTTTCCAGTATGCTTGGGTTTAGTTTGCTCCAGACCTACATGCAGTTGGCATTGCACTTCTATGGAGCTTGTAGGTCAAATCAGGCATGCCTAGTGAGTTTAGACACTTACATGATTAGGTCACCAATAAACTAAAAGAGATCAGCACTTTGTGTTTAGGCAACTGTTATCTGCCTGCATTCTGCTTTAGCAGTTTAAATCCTTTCTTTGGTTTTGAAAATTAATCCTTATCTGTGCAAGCCTTATCTGTCTAACTGGGTTATTTTGCTCTGAATTAATGGAAAAACTAAATTGTGCTGCAAATGTACCCTGTTGCATATTGTGAGACCACTGAGAGCTTTTTTAATATTTTGGTATAGAAGAATTATCACAGAAAATTCTGAATTTGCATGGGGAAAAAGTCTTGTGAATCCATCTAATTAATTGTAACATGGTTAAGAAGATGAGAATGTGTTACAGAAAGCTTAAATGCTCTCAAACTCTCTTTTGAAAGATTAACAATCACATCTCAATGTGAGAAAAACAATTCAGGGGGAGACAAATCCTGAAGAGCTCTTGAATACCTAAAAAGACAGGAAATCAATAAGGCCCGTAATTATTGGCACACAGATTTAATGAAGTGTAAATCTTTGGTGTTACAACAAATTAAAACTCCATTAATGTCCATGGATAATAAAGAACAGAAAATTATTAAGAAAAAAATGCAATATTTTCTTTTCTCATACACTTAATTCTGATTTATTTTAATATAAGAAATAGCTAAGGAGACTTAAAACAGCAATTTAATATGAATTTAGGGTGTATTTTGAGGCGAACCTAGGCACTTTTTAATACTTCCCAAATGAATATACAATTTTAAACTCGCAACAGGCTTCACTGAAAAATCTTGCAATTTAATATGAAATGTGTTACAGGCAGGTTAATTGGGTTCATTTCATGAAAGCATACTCCAAACGAGCTAAACATATTTTTTCTTCCTGACAGAATAAAAGGTCTGAAGCTACTGCCATTGAACTTGATTCTGAGATGTAGAAGAATCTGACTGACAGCAGGGGGAAGTGGGAAGCTGGTAGTTTACACGTGGATCACAGAGAATTCTCAAAAACATTTGCTGTCCATGGAGAACGAATCAGACATTTTGACAAATATTTGCAGTAGAATGAATGTCCTCCTTGTCTTACTCTATGATTACTGCTGGATAAGTCTACCATTTATTAAAGGTCTTTCCTGTTTTCATACAAACCCAGCTTCTGACAGAGATAATATTATTTCCTGCAACACTGTTACACATATATTTCCTTTGTGTTTTACTAAAATTTTACTAATTACTTTAGTTTGATGGGTGTTAACACATTGTAGAATGAAAGCTAATAATCTGGAGTAGAATATTAGTCACAATTTATTTGATCCATGGATCTTCTCTATACATACAATCTGTCTACATGCACAATGATACTTAAATATTGTAGAATTTAATTAGATAAGGCACACCTGTTCCATTGCAGAAGTATTTATAGACCTTAGATTATCTAAATACTATCTAAGAAACAGAATGGCACAATCAAAAGACATACATATTTAGCTATCAATTTAAGTAAGTTGCAGTACTAGGGAAACATTAGAATTTGTGTCCAAGTAGAAAATATAAGCTCCTAGAATAAAGTATGCAAAACCCCTCAGTATTTAAATAACAGTCTATAGAGCATCTGCATAGTCTTCACATAGGAATCTCATGTCTAAATAGTCTGTGTTCTCAATTTTTATTCAGGACATTTTACTCAATTTTCATTCCCCCGTGTGCTGAGAAATGCCCAAGAAGTGATGGCTGCTGTCCATGCGTTTCTCATTAAATGCTTGCTAACCCCTTGGCAGAAGAACCCTATTTGCCCATTGACAGCTTGATTTTGTTTCAGGCTTTAAAAAAAAAAAAAAGAAAGCACCACTTGGGCAGCTATTTCCCCTTACGCATGGGGAAAATGCAGAGAGAGAGGCAGAAATGATGATGAGCTGAATTTGACCTTAAGCCAGGCTGGATGTGTGTTTGATGGTCTTCCAAGCATATTGAGAAGATAACAACTAAGCACTAAGAATTCTACAGATCAGTATTCTTAGAATCTCTTGTTAGTTCTACGCCAAAATTTTTGACATTTTAAAGACTTAAAGTAAGTTAAACGCAAAACCAGAAATCACAACCAACAATAAAATATGTGAGGATATAAAGACAGAAACCATTCTGCTTGCACCGTCTCTTAGTACCTGCTGTGTAGGGGGTTTCAAACGACTTGATTCTGACAGAAACCTGAGGGACATTAGAGATGGGAGAAAAGCCATGCCTCAAGAATGAAGCACTGCTGATTCCAACAAAAACCCACTCCTGTGAAAAAATTACCTTTTTCTTCCAAAACCTATGCTTTATTGATGGAAATTGCCTAACCAAAGCCATGTAAAGCCTAAAGTTGTATCATATGATTCCTACCAAGACAGATTTACAATAAAAATAGAGTCTTTTTCTGAGCTTGTATAGGTGGAAAATTTACATTTAACATCAGTCTACTACTCTCTTGAAGCTTTTTCCTACAGAGCCAGCACAGGATATCTCTACATATACTGTCCCATGGTAGACTTTATAACCTAATTTACATTGATTTCTCAGTATAGAAATAGCAAAATAAGATTTGGGCTTTGTTATTGTTGTTGTTGTTGTTATATTTCATCATTCCTAATATATACTCTATGGCAAACAATAGCTCAAGAAAAGTGTTAAATCTGAAATGGCTGATTCAGACTTGGACAGCAATTACCTATTATCTAGAAACAATAAAATAGAATAGACTTTATATTTAGCTAATTGGAAAACCGTTCCCCCAAAAATGATGCATGACAGATATTAGGAAAGGAATAATAAAAACGAAAGATTTAATTTTATATTAAATGAAACAATTTATTCCCAAAATTTTGCTGGAGAAAGGGAGAAAGGGAGCACTTTATTGTTGCTAGATAATCTGTATGTATTTAATTCAGAAACTACAGATAAGTTTATGGAATGCAATTTAATAAAAGTAAGAATTCAGAACAATCACCAATATCAATATTTAGATAGACGTATGAAATTAGAATAGAGCTGTGTCTGATTAGTAATAAAGGGATTGGATGAACCTAAACAAATTACCTGGCCTAAAACACAAGAAGGTAGCTGCCACAAGGTGTCTGACTGTGGACACAAGCTGACCAGTCTGTGCTCTCTGACAGTTGCTAGACAGGGGGAGCTCTCACAAGTCCATAAAGAGTTATTTTCTGCATGAAAGATAAAAACATTTCAAGTCTTAGCTTAATTTTTCACATATCATTTATTTAGCCTAATATTCCTGGTTTAATATTTTTCTCAATAAGCATGAAAACTAAACATTCCTATTTTTTTTAAAGGATGCTTTCTATTTCTCTCATCCTCACAGGTATTTTAATTACAAAATATACCAGGGAACATGTCCTAGTTATTTATCTGCCATTAATAAAATAAAATTTTATTAAAGAACACAAAATATGGAGCAAGTCAGTGTGGAAACCAATAGAGTTTTGGAAGAAGAAATAAAAAGGTGCATAGGTCTTCTTGGCCAGAAGTTTTGTATGTTTTCTTTCTCCTTTATTTTGTCTTCATTGTGTTTGAGACATTTGCTTCCATCTGGGATCATGAAGAAACACATTCCTTTTGCAGCATGTACAGATGCATTTTAATTGATTTTAAAACAGCCAGCAGTATTTATTAGCCTTCAATTACTTTAGTAATCTCTTATGTAAAACTAAAAATCTTTTGCTGTTTTCCTTTTTCATACACTTATCATAAAAAGAGTATGGTTTCTGTTCCAAAAAGACTTGTTGTTAAGTCTTAAGAGGACTTCTTTTTTTTCCAACTCTGCCTGTAAGCTTCATCATTACACCTTTCTCAGTCCCATAATTTTTATATCTGTTTAACTCTTGCTATTTGTTGTCTTGGGCGCAGGTACCCTGGCACTGGCAGTGGAAGCTGTGGGGTAGGATGTGTTGGAGTTGGAAATGAAGGAGTGAAATTCAGGACTGAGCCTATGAAAAAGGGAGGAAAGTGACATTTTGATGGATTTGTTCTTGTTTCTCACAACCCTAATTTTTTTAATTGGCTCTAAATTAAATTAATTTTCCCCAAATTGAGTCAGTTGTCATGATGTTGTTTGATAAGATGTCTTCCTGTCTTTGTCTGTATTTATCAACTTTCTCATTGTATTTTGTTCCCCTGTGCCACATGAAAAAGTGGATGAGTGGCCGGATGAACATTTGGCTGTTAGTCAGGGTTAATCCACCACACACATTTACTTCTTTCCTAAAATTCTTCTTATGCTATCCCTTGTCTACCCTTCTCAGTCTGTCTCTCAAGGTTTATGCTCATTTCGATCTTGCATTCTCTTTATTTATAAAGATAATGACCATATATTTGGGATGTGTTTTCAGCTCCACAAGAATCTGTTGCTGCACTTTTTGCTTGAACTGATAAAATTATTGTTCCAAGATCTTTCCTTGTGAGTGCCAGTCAGTGATTGAGCTAATGCAAAACTAGCAGCAAAAGGTACAGAAAGAGGTTCACACAGAAAAGATGGTAACATAAACATACCTGCATAGTAACCATATCCAAAAGCAGCCTGCCTGAAATACATGGAACTACTAAGAAAATTATCATGTTAAATTGAAATGAACTGTCAACTTTAAACCTGATATAATGAAGATTTTAATTACATCTCATTTCTGTACACAGAAGTTTCTATAGCCCCTGGACCAACTTTAAGACCTACAGGAAGTCTGTTTCAGTCCCAAATCCTGAATTGTCTGATCAGCATTTTTCAGAGTACCCTGTCTCGGAAAGTTATTGTACACTCTTCTATTTATCAGACCAAAACCAAGATACCTGGATAGCATCTACTCAGATAACAGATCATAAAGCTGCCCTACATTACACAAACATTTTAATGTGGTTCTGTCATAGGCAATTTCATTAAGTCTCCACTGAGATTAGAGAGCACGTTTAACAAATGTGATGACCGATTTTAGGTAGAAACAACAGTGAGCCACTGTAGGGTCTGTTTGGAGGCAACCTCTACGGTTATTTTCACATTGACAATCACAAGTCCATAGGTGTAAGTAACAATTTTCTATTGTTTGTTTTGCAACAAATATTTGCTAATTTATTTGAATGAATTTTTTCTGTGATCCATGTAAAAGTCCTGTTCAATTGCATGTTTTGCTAGCACACAGCAACATAAATAGGTCAGACAGTGGAAATTTTAATTTAATATATTCCCAGACATTGAGGTCAAGGGAAGTTTTATCTCAAAAAGGCAAATGGGATTAAGTTCCTAAAAGAATTTTTTTTTATCCATGTTTTCAAATGATAAAGCTTAATAGGTGATCCATAATAAGTTTTCACTGTAAAGCATACAATTCTAAATAGGATTTGCTTTTCTTTCAGAGTTTAGTCTGTGGTTTACTATCTGTCAAATTTTGACTGCTTCTGAAATGCCATGCTGTTAACTTGCCTTTCCCCAGATACAAAATATGCTAATCTTGACCTATTGCTAGTTAGCTTTAATAGTTTCTTCCCATTATTCCATTCTAACTTTTCTCCATAATTCCTGTGCAATTGCACACCACCCTATTGCAACATTAAAAATTAAGTATGCAAGCAAATACAGTTCCACGTCTGAATTGTGGAAAAACTCATTGTCTCTTTTTCTCGGCAATAACATATCCATCTGTTCCTTTTTCTTTCTTCATATAAAAATGAAATCAGAGAGAAAAGAGGCTTCTTCTGCTGTCACATCATCATTAACACCAATGACTTAACTGGAAAGTCATTATACAACCAGTGGCAACATTTCATGGCATTCCTGGAAGTGGATTACAGCTACCTCTGCACAGCAGTTTGGATAAAATTAGTGATCAACCAGACTTGCCTCATTTTTTTACCAGGAAACCTCCAGGGCACAGACAAAAATGTAAAAAAAAAACCTAAATACTTTCAGATATCTAGAAAAGAAATAAATTATATAAGTCAATGTGCTCATTTCAGACCCACTTTTTATTAATATTATTATCCTAAGATTATAGAAGTGAATTTATAACGGAGTTCTTTCTGCCACTACAAATATTATAATTCAGTAAAGGTTAACTTTATTTTCACAGGCTACCTTAAAAACATTTGAACAGAAAATTACAACAGTCACAGAAGAATCTGATTGATACCTATTTTGAAACACGCCTCAAAGGCACATTCTTTCTTTTATAACATTCCCTAGATTGTTAATGCTGTAGCACCACCAGAAAAAAAATCCGTCCTCTGAGACAAACAGGAAGAGTTGTAGCAGGTTATGACTATTCATGCTTTTTTACCTTTTCATTGTACAGCAGATCCAGGGTGACTTCAGGAAGAAATAAGCAAATTTAATACTGCACATACAGATATAGTATCAAGAATGCCCAGATGGGATTAAAAACCAAATCAAGCATATAAATTGAAGTCAGAGATTTGACTCATTACAATTGAACTGGAAACCATAAGCAAGTTAGCAAAGGTATTGGTTTTCATTTAATGCAAATTTTCACATGAAATCAACTGATACTGCATTTAACCCAACCATTTGATAACATTGAAAAACTTTATTTACAAATAAAATAAGATACAGATATTATTTTCAAATGGCAAACTTCAAGAAAGTAAAAAAGAAAGCATGGCGTTCTTTACATTGTTTCAAAGCAATATTTGACCAAATAATACAAAAAGTATGTTTCTGGCCATGGACAAACTTGGTGTGAGAGTGGAAAAACTGCCCTCCCATTCAATAACTTGGAATCCTCTCCTCTTACTTCTAATTTTCTCTGACAACATTCAGTAAAACATTCAATTTTATTTGCAGTACAGTCATATATAGATACACATTTCGCAAATGATTTCTCAGCAAGTTATTTTTTCTAATCAGAGTAGTACATAACTATAATTATTTTATAGCACTCAAAATACAATGAGCTTATTAAAGCTTGTATAAAAAAATTCAAAATTCTCCCTGTTTTTAATGCATTTACCAATGTTATTTTATCAATCTGTGTCAGATTTGATCCACTTTAAGTTGTTAATTTTCCAAGGAGTAGACAAACAATGACCAGCTTGGTTTTTTTCGGAAAAAGTCATCCCAAAAGTTCCATTCCCCCTTCTGTGCATATGCTGCACTGCTACAATGGTTAACAGGAATTATTCACATTCATACCAAGAAGAACATTCCCTAAAGCATTTTAACCTTCTTTTATGGAAGTACATGAAAAATACTTGAGTCTTACAACTTTTTTTTAAAAGATGACTCTGTTTGAACCTTCTCAGAGCTACTTTACTCACAATAATAACCTACTAGCATACCAAGAAAAAGGGGGAAAAAAAAGCGCAGACAATTGAAAAAAAGATACCTATTGAATAGTTGAATATTTACATAATTGTCACTGAATGGCAATGCTAGGTACCTAGAGCTAGCTGTATATCTTGCCATTCATATTGTGGGCTGGTATTAATTTTTTTAAATATTCACTGTGATAAAAATTTCAAAACCAAAAAAGCTGTAACTTGTATTGAGATTTTCAATCATGTTTAAGAATACACATTACTTCTTGAATAAAAGACCATTTATTATAAACAAAAATGCATTTTGTAGGCATTGTATTTTTTATTTTTTTTTTACTTTCAAAAGTAGTTGCATTTCCCCTCATTTTATAACAGTGCTCCATGGTTTCAGGTGTTGTGAAATAAAAAGGATTTTCTGGAAAGTCTGTAGGTAGATACTTTGATCATGAAAAAATTTCTTGGTTTAAAGTAGCTGCTACTTGAATGGCAACCATCTCCAATTTCAGACAAAATTTATATACAGATATTTGAGAACACTTTTTAAATATATATATATAATTATTGGATTGCCATTTGCATCCATGCAATTGATTGAAAATTTGTTATAAAATTTTACTAAAATCTAGTCCTGCTTAATTTTAATAAATTGTTCATTGTTAAGTGTTGATCTTTTTATTCAAACCCTGGCTATCTAAATCATTCCTAAAACCCCTCAGCCTGACAAACTTAGTAGAATTAATCAGCAGTTAGGAGATTTAATCAAGTTAGGGGAAAAAATTTTTTCAAATGTTGATGTTGCATTTTGTGATCCCAGCCTGTGTTTCTCATTCCCAGCAGTCCCAATTGTCAGCCTCTTTTCACTGTTCCACTAACAATGGAATTCCAGTATAGAAAAAACAGAGAACTTTTGGATGTTATCTGACCACATGATGGAAGGTGAATTTTTACTGTACTTAAAATAGAATATAAAATTAACTGTCTCATGACACATCATTTCCTGTGGCAGCCAGGTTTCCAATTACAAATATAGATAGGTGTCATAAATGTGAGTTATGTTCCATCTAACAGAAAAAATGATGGCTAATCATAGACAAAAATTATATTTGGAGGGCTAAAATATTTATTAGAGTATTGATCAAACTTCTTCATAACTTGAAGTTATTCTGGTATAAAAAATGTACCAGGTTTAGCTCCTAGTCCACTTGCTTAAATTAAGTGCAGGAAAATGCCCTTCGGGAGTGCTTGGGCTTCCTAGAATGCAGAGGGACCTTGCTGGGGTTGTAAAGATGATATTGAAAATTTTTCATGACATGTTACTTCTAGTTGTTTCTGGAACAAATGCCAGAGGTGAAGAAAGGCAAGGTCTCCGTAGCCCTTCAGCTGGTATAAATTAGAAACCATTGCAGCACTGGATCAAGCTGAAAAGTTGGAAAGGTCAGAAAAGTTGAAAGCTGTCTTTACTGCTATCTCTGCATTTATTTGAGTGGCACCAAGGATGACTTTAGCACTGAGCAAAAATTAAGGCATGTCTTCAGAGGTTATTTAATATTTTTATTAATTAATAAGTTAAAAGCATTTTTATCCTGGTTATAGCACTTGGAGTTAGAAATCATTAATGCTATGAATTAATGACTTTTACTGTGAGGGTTAAAATGCAGTCTAATTGTTTGATGTTTTCTGATCCTAGAGACTGGACCAAAATTGTAAGATTTTGCTACATGATCCTATCCAGCTTCTACACAAAACAATGAAATTCTAATCCACAATAATTATATACGTATATATATATATATGTATATGTATATGATATTGAAATAAGATTTGTGTTTATGGTGTACCATGTAACTCCTTTTCCCACTCAAAATTCTGCTCAGCATTTCATGTGTAATAATAAAACATCCCAGAGCTGTCTGCTATAGTTTCCAAAGTCCTTTAGGAATAATGTCAGAGGGCATTACCATTTGATTGATGTTGCTAGAAAAATATTGCTCCTTTTTGACAGCGTTTAATGATTCAGGTCACTAGTCTGAACCATACTCAGTGGCTTTATCAAGTACACAAAGCCTTGCTTCAAAGAAAGTACGAAAATATGAGCTTTTTCTTTTGAAGGAAAGTGTGAATCCATCTCAGGCACTTATTTTTTGTACCTGCACAAGTCTATATGAAAACAAAGTAAATCTACAATAATTAATTCAAAACTGCTTTGTTTATTTGTACTCATAAATGTTCTATAAAGGGAACAAGCAAATAATGCACTCAGGGGCATATGAAGAAGACATCATAAAAAAGTAAAAGGATTCACTTCAGATAGTTTTTGAATTAATTTTCATGGAGGTTCTACAGCTGAATGAATAGAGCTATAATATTAAGAGTAAAAGCCATTATTTTTATTATTATTATGACTGGAGAGTTATCAAGGTATTTTTTATAACTATTAGAAAATCAACAATACCTAACTGCAAAATTAGCTCTATCTTTCTCTTCTAAATAGCATAAACATCTCACTTTCTAAAAAATGCTATTTCACAATTGAAATTACTGCCTTTTGGTTTTTTATATTTTGAAGAATTAGCTAGTTTCAAATAATCCTGAGGCAGGTCTTTCCAAGAAATACCTGATTTTACACTTACAAAAGATTAAAGAACTATGTCTTTTTATGCAAATGCTGTTAAAACAGTTAAGTGAAAGACAATTCAAATTTTTTCTCTTCTCTTGGGTTTTAAGGATAATTGATTCAGCCATATGACAGTTTACATTTTTTAGTGTCACAGAGTACAGACCTCAGACAACACTGAGTGCTCGTGTCTTGGCTCAGTCATCTCCCATATGATGTAAATCAATTTTGAAAACACTAAAGCTACATGCATTCGACTACAGCTAAAGATCAGAACTTTATATTCATCAGGATGTCCATCCCATTTTCCAAGCTCTTCTGCCTTCACCTCGGGCAAAGGAGTTCCATACAAATTCACATATTAAAAATGAAAAGTGCACTTCAAAAAGCTCATGACACTGAGACTGTGCTTACAGATGAAGGTGTCTGTATGTTTATATTCACATGTGAACTACAGATCAGATCATTTGCACATTAGTAATCTATTGTCAACTGAAATTCACTCAAGGATCTTTCCATCTGCCATGCTACTGGGTTTTTGCTCTCCTATATGTTCTGCATTGTATTTGCATCCAGGAGGACATTGCAGATAACTTAGAGCACCTAAAATGACACAAGATGCCTTCTGGAAGGGAAATTGCCCACATGATATTCAACATAGTCAGTGGAGGTTATAGAGTAATTCAGCCAGTAACAGTTCAGCAGTTCAGTTCAGTAAAAGAGAAATTTGAGATTCCAGAGTATTATAATTTGGTGTAATTTCTGACCCTTTGGGATACCTGAATCATACATATATGGCTAAAAGATATAATGTCAAACCTACAGATTCTCATCCTTTTGAAATGAACAGTTTATCAAAGCCCAAGAGTATGTCTCACAGTGCTTACAATGGTAACAGATGCCTCTGGGAAATTCAGTCCTGGCTGACCAGCTAAACAGCTTTTGAGACTCTATTTGCAACATTGACAATATTGACTAGATAACTAGATACCCATTTGTCTCCTAATCTGTGTGCTAAATCCTACCCTGAGTGATGATAGTAATTTAGCCATCATTTTTCCCAACACATTTAAACTGCTATAAATTATTTTTATTCTGGATAATAGGCAAACTCTATAGCCATTCAAAGTTCTCTGATTATTGCACATTTTTTATGATGTAAATGATATGTAAACATGTATGGGACCTCAGGTAATCTGTGCTTGCAGTACTTTGCTTATTCTCAGCCCCAGGTTTTAATTCTAAACTGAAGAGCAGGGATACCTGAGTAGGCAGTTCATGTGGACTTTTTCATTTGACAACAACAAAATATTTTGAATACCTAGAAAATCAGCTATTTCCATGGCTCAAAACAGAAACATATGTGTAAAAAAAGGTATTTAAGACATAAAGACCTCTTAGATCTGTTTTAGAAAGTGTACCATTGAGGTGTGGCAAGCTACCATCCTTCTGCATTGAAGAATCACTGCATTTAGCATTTCTCCTAAAGAGGTCCATGTTCATCTTTCTGTAGCTGAGCTATGACTTAGTAGCTGCTGGCAACAACTGCAACAACTAGCAAACACAAAGTCAAATATTTCCTGCTAATATGTTTTATTTAAGTGATCAGTCTGTGGTTTGGTCATGTGAAAGACCGATACAAAACTGTATTCAGAATAACTCATCTGTTTACAAATTTACTTAATCGATTCATTGCTGGTTAACAAGTATGAGTGTGGGGAATCACTGGGTAGTCTTTCATCCTCTTAGTTTTGAAATTTATAAGTATTGAAGAAATATTTCATGAGGCAACTCAAATGTCAGGTAATATGAAATGAGACGTTTTGGCTGGAATTTTTCTGACAAAGTCAAGTTTCACTAAAAAATAGTGTTTCATTAAGCTCCAGAATATTTTGTCTAAACCCTCTACTGAATTTAGGGCAGTATTTTGAGATTTTTTTGTAGGCTGCATACAGAACACTCTTAGAGTAAGGGATACTGGAGGATGTCTGTTGATAGCACAGGGGTTTTTCTGTATCCAGCACAGAAGTAAGCACCTTCAACACACCACAGCTGGTCTGTGGAAAAAACATCCTCACAGTCAAATGGCTAATAGCTGCAAGCCAACTTCTGAGGTGTAATGAAATTAGTCAAAATGGTCTAACAAAATTCTAACATTGGAAATTTGGAAGAAAAGAATTTGTAAGTAATTTTAACCCACTTTGGACCCTTTGTATCCCCAATATTTCTTATATATCCAACCCCATATTTTTCAGTTTACCTAAATGAAATAAAGAGTAATTTGAAATTTCACTGGGAATGCATATTTGGCTTAAAAAACCTCGTGAACAAAACCCCAATTCTCCTTTTTTTTATATCAATACAAGTATCCCCCTTTCCTTCAACCAACAGTGTACCTGAAGACAATAGAGTGTATAGATATTAAGGCCCAGTTGGCAAAAGAAAAAAAAATTATACTGGAAATCTTATATGCATTAACAACTATTGACACAAATTACAGCATTTAAATATGTGACTGGATGACTGAACCTGAAAATTAACTATCTCAACAGTTGCAACAAATACAATCATCTGCTTTGCAATTATGTTGATTCTGGAAATGACTGCAGGTGCAAAATTGAAGCCTGGGTTATGTCTCCTTTAAAAGCATGGTTCTTAATGTAATTTGCGTTTTAATATGCATTTGCAGCATATATTGTAATTGTTTGTCTAGAGCTCATATCTATGATTTGAATATATAATATCTGAAGCACAAATTGTGTATTACAGCTCCAGAATATCAATTGTAGTTTTAAATGCCTATTGATTGGAAAGTAGTAATTTGTGTGTGACGTGCAGAAGCTACTGAAGTGTTTCAGCATTATTTTTGCATTATGAAGTTTAGTAGTTAATATTACACATCATGCCTACTAATGTTAACTCTAAAGAATATTACAGAAAAACAGAAAAATGCATCCTAGAATTCTCTCGCAGACGTAGCATTTTTTTTTTCAAAATTAGACTCCGTTCCTCCTTAGTGCTTTCATCAACTTTTCTTCCATAATCCATCACATTTTTATAAACTACATCTTTACTAAGCCACACTTAAACCATGTGATGTTACAGTACTGTCAATTCCTTACCAGTTTCCTGACTACCAGAACCTGAGTGGACCCAAATTTATTTCTTAATAAGCAGAGAGAATACTTGATGATACAAATGTTAATAAGACAGGTAAAAATGAAGCAGTTCCATTGTAAAGAATAGATCTCCATTTGGGGAAAGTGTGCTGCAAGTGTAATGACTGAGTTTTTGCTGCAGTTTTATAAAGGGAGCAGAATATTTCTTAGGTTGCACTGAAGATTAGACTTTTACTTGTATGACACTGTTGTTTTTGACGTCTGTAATTTTCCTCTTCAAGAGCTATCATGGCACTATCAAATTTACTTACAATTTAACTATCAAGGGATTAATTTCCCCAAATAAAGTTTAGTTCTAATGGGTAAATATTAGAGTCTGCTCGAAAAATCAGACAAACTGCACTTGTAATGAAAAACAAAAAATCAATGAAGAATATTTTGGGGGAAAAAACCAAACCACTATGATGAACCAAATTGGTACAAAGTTCTTCAATAATGGCAAATTAAAGTTTTCATTTTAGTTTGACAGCTATGTTGATGGAAAAATCTTTAACCCAATATAAAGCACTGTAGTTTACGTATGCAAATGTGTATTTCCATTACACTCATGGCCACATCTGCTACACAGCTGCACAGCAAAAATAACTTTATTAGTAGATTTATAAGACTTTTAAAAAACACTGTTACCGAGTGTCTCTGGCTATTTAGTAATGTAAGAGCCTTAAGGTTAACTTCTGAAAGACAGCTTTGTAGACTGACATCCATTAAAATTTTTTAATTACCACCTTGGATATTTTCTGGGGTATCCATTTGTGCCATTATTGTCTAAATAATTTGAAAATATGTATGGTTCTTTAGCAATTTAAATTATGTAGAATTCAAAGTACTGTTTGCCAGAAACAACCAAAATCTAACCAAAACCTCTATAATTTTCTACTTTGATAAGTATTAGTGAAGAGTACAGTATGTTACTTAAATGTATCAATTTTCATTTAACAGTAGAAAAGCAGGAAAAATATCAAGGGAGGGAAGTTGTTTAAAATAAAATAGAAAAAAGGGGATTTCTCAAATACTGTTAATAATTATCAGCACGTGCAGATTATAAGGAGACTTGTGGGAAAATGGGGAGCACTTTAATATCAGATGTCACAGCATGAATTCTGGGTGTTTGGTCACTGAATTCTGTTATTCAGTATTTCATTCAAATATCTCTAAGGCTGATATTACCTCTTTCTGCCAACAAAACGTAGAGTTTTAACTGGTCAAGACGGGTGAACATCCTGAGAGACACAAGGCACCCTGCAGAAAAGTACTGAGTTTTACAAAAGTTTGGTCTAATTTTGATCATTTTCTGTTGCTGTCAGGGATCACTGAGACCACAAATACCAGACAAAGAAAAACCTCTCTCTTGCACAGCCTCCAGGATGTGGGTGAAGGACAGTGTAGCACTGGTCACCAAGTCCCAGCCTTTGTCTTACAACATACATCAAGTGCCCTGGGCTTCACAGCTGAGAGCAGAACAGGCTCAGAGCTCAGCTCTGTGCTGCAATTCTCTCTGAAGACAGGCTCACAAAGGAAATCAGAAAGTGGCAATATACCATTACAAAATATCTCTTGTGGTAATTTTCTTCTTCTCAATTTGCAGTTCAGTGAGAGTTGAAAATTTCTCCCTGTTGCCCAGACACACATTTTCAGCTGATGTGTTAGAACCCAGTTCATTTCACTGGAAAAAAAAATGAGCAAGTGTAGGTTGACTCAATTGCCTATTACAATAAAAAGACTCTAGACCAAATGAACATTTTTCGTTGTTGCACATTTTAACATGGTAACATAGTTACAGTGTATTTATAGCTACTTGTTTAATCTCTACTTCTGGGGTTATTTTTAGTATTGATAAAGCTATATATGTTTATATAAGGCATGTATGACAATTACTTAAACAAAAGCCAGAAAAGAATTTAAGACATTGATATTGTCATTATATTTTTCTACATACTTACATATGTACATACATTCATACATACACAAAACTTGCTTCTGAAAGAATACGGAAATAAAATAGATTTTATACAAAAAAACCACACTGTCCATCTTTGTGTTCAGTCAATCCTTTTAGGAATCTAGCTACAGTTAAGTCTCAGTAATGATTATTTTCTTCTCTTGCTTGGTTTTTGAAATCAAAGATCAGGTAAATTTTTTTTTAAGTGGGTCAACAAGTGTGTTGCTATGGGAAACTGAAATACTAAAAAATCTATCCATTATTACTGCTTGAGAAAAATATAAGTTGTTTTTTTGTGTGCCTCCCATGAGGCTTCTCCTGAAGTGACATACCTTAAATTACATTATATTTTTCAAGACAAGATGCCTGACAGGGATATAAATATATAAAATTTATTTCTATAGAAAAGAAGTGTTTACAAAATGAAGGATGGTTGTTTGAAAAGTAACAATTTTGAAAAGCAGTTCAGTTACTACTAGCTATAAATTAAATGTATACTGGAAATATATTTGGATATTGGTCTTCTCTATGAAAAATATTTATCTTTCTTTTACATAATGGCTTGTAGCAATATGGGGGTACAAGGTGTATTACTTTAAATGACAACAACCATCTTTATAGTCAGTAGAAGTGGAACATAAGAGTCCTTAGAAGGTGCTTACTTTCTTTTTCTTTCCACCCACCCTGCCCAGAGCATGGCAGAGAAAGGTAGGAAGGATAATTGCGAAGTATCAATAAGCTTATAGTTTATTACACTTTTTTTAAAGTGTTGTAGAGCTTATACCATATGTTCCAACACTTTATTAAGTGAAAGTGTCAGTTTTTGTTAATGATCTATTTTGCTACTTTCCCAGTTTTTTGAGGCTTAAAAAGGAATTTAAATTTAGTTTTCAATTAGTAACAATTTTATGGATGTACAACTTTGATGTCCTTATACACATTATAAATGACAGTAAAAAACTCTATGTTGATCTATTAATCCTCAGAGAAGTTATATGCTAACAAATTTGCTTTAGATATATTCTGCCTCTTGATGCATTCTGAACTAGATTCTTGCTAGAACATGAATACTTTGAGTTTCGACTTTTATAGACATGTGTCTCTCTGCATTGACCTGCCTTCAGGCATGTTGCTACAATCTTTTGCCTGGAAGGCAGTTATATTGACTATTGCTGCTGGGAGCAGCAAAGGAGGAACTTTCATATCATTCATGGACAAGCTGTTCTGGTCATGTGCCTGAAGGCTTAAGCTGTCTGCAAAGTACATCTGTATCAACTTCTCCGGGAAGCTGTTTTAGAATCAAATTTCATTTCCCTGTGTGTAGCTTCAGAGTTCTCCCCAACAAGTCTGAATTGATCCTTCATAGTAGAAAATTTGATTGACTGTCTTCCAAGAAGAGTAAAACTTTAAGATTCTGTTAACATTTAATGAGAAAACACTAAATAGAAGTTTTCAGGGCATTAAACAGAGTGTGCTCAGAGTACAAGTATGTGTAGTACATAAAGCATACAGAGGTTTTTGTTAAGACAATACATTTGGATCACTGTCTTCTCTTCCTATTTGTGCTATGTGTCCTTAGAGAAAAAACAGCAAGTCACCTTGGGAGCATAGATTTGTATTTTGAATGATCCACTAGATTACCATGCAACACTAAGTTTGTTACCTTGCTTTCCTCCTCCCCACCCTTGCTTCCTCCCACCATGAATTTCAGCATGTATGGGCTATACCTTTAAGGTGTAACACCAGAGGGTTACAGCCTTATGAAGAAGGGTCATAATTATTTTTTAAATTTTCTTTTTTGTTATTATGGGAAAAATAAGTCTAATGATATTTTCCATGAAGAAGGGATTATTTGATATATAAGCAGTCTTGATGTCTTTCAGACATGTGGAAAAGAAAGAATGATGTGACTATCATGCTAGACTTTTACTCTAATTAGGGTTTATGAACTCAATGAAAGCAGATAAGAGGTGTTGAAAACCTAGAAATTTCCCCTGTCAGACACAGAGGAAATCTATTGTTCTCTTTCTTTGCATTCCGGCTGCATTAATGAAAGCAGTAATAGCAGCAGACCCCATGCCATTTTGCCATGTAGTCGTGATTCATCCTTCCACAAAAGAAAATCAGAAAACTGCTGAGTATTAGAAATATTAATGGTTGTTAGAAAAGTGTAATAAAGGCCTCTTCTTCTAAAGCATTGACAGGCTTTTATGTCATTATTCATGAGTGACTAACACATTCAGAGGAGAGTAGCTCTGATATTCAAGGAAGCAATGATGATCAGCAGAAAAAAGAGTGCAAGGAAAGGAGTTTTTCACAGGACTCAAATACCAGGGCTGCAATATATGAGTTGTACAGAAATGAAAATTAATTATTTTTCATGAATATTAAGAGTAGCACACCATTTGGGAAGAGATGTAGGTCAAACCTTACAGTGGTTGAAATGTCTGAGGGTGAGGGATTGAAACAGGAAAGAAAAGTAGATATAGACCAGACAAGAGTGGACAAGACTAGAATCTGGTAAAAAAATAACATAAAGGCATTCTTATATTTTGAGCTGTTTTGATGGCACTGACTATTTAAGCTTTTGAATATATTGCGTTATTTTATACCATATTTACCAGTGTTTTAAAAGCCTATTACAGCAGAAGACATAAGCATCAATAATTAAAGCATAAAAAAAACCAGTTAAAAGAAAGGGTATTTCATGATTTATTAGCTTGACAATTGCTGAACTGTACTCGTTTAATTACATTGTAAATCATCAAATGTGTTCCAAAAATCACAGTCCCTATTCACTACTGTGAAATAGCTCGGAAATGATGTTGAAATAAGCACCTAATTGTGTACCAGTGATTGCTTGTCTTTCTTCTCATGCTATCGGATGGGACATAATTTTTATTATAAATAATTTTAGACAAAAGTGTAAAAACAAAATCAATCAAATGATTGCAGGAGCAGAGGACTCAAGGAAAAGAGCAAGATTTGTGCCCAAGTAGATTGTAAGGGTTTGAAAGCCCAGGGGTTCCTTTATTGGGAGTCACTCCTCAGAGGCACCAACTCAGGCTGTTTCTGTGTTACTGCACCATGAATAAATGGCTTTATGGAACAAAACATCTCAGACTTTGCTATGGAAAACCTGGGGTTAAACCGGTCAGGAAACCAGGTCTGACTGTGGGAGTGGGGTGTGCAGGGAGCCAAACAGGGCAACCCTGGGCTCGCTGGAGCTGCCCCTGGGAAGGAGCTTCCGTCCCAGCAGGTAAAGTTTCTGCCATTGGGAGTGTGACTGCTGGAGATTCTCGTGAATACTCTGGAAAGTTTCCTTAACACTTTAAGTATATGTTGGAGTCTCTTATTTTCAAAAGTTACGTTTAAAAGATGAAGGTGTATCATCTATGTTGTATGTCGATTTCCACAACCATCAAGGTTTATTTCTCAAGGCTGCTCATTTTGCACTGATCCTTTTTACTCACAGAATGATTCATACTGTGTACTGCACTGTTGATGGAACGGCTGAGCGGTTCTGTTTGTACTTGCTTTCATTTTATAACATTTTGTTTTATTTTGTTTTGACCTTTCTTTTTATTTTGTTGATGGTGGGTTTTTTAGCCATATAGTAGTATAAGTAGGCATAATAAGTATATATGTACTCTAAGCTGAGAAAAATTTCTTATCACAAAGGTCACTGCGGCAGAAGCTGCTGTGGCACCATTTACAGGAATTTCACTGCCGTTTAGAATCAGAATTATGTCTATTTGCTGTATGAAACTAAAACTTCTACATTATTAATACTAGTAAATGCCACATATTGATGTCCAAATGGGACTTTACTAGTTCTATATTACATGTCCTCTCAAAGTTGTCACATTGATGATGTACTACACAACACTAATAGCTGCTACTCCAATGATGTATACCAAGTGCCATCAGTCCAGCTAAATATTTCATCACAGCAACAGAATTTGTGCTAAAATACTTCAACAGTATGGCTGTAAATATGCATGCACAGACCGATCATTCTGAAATGTTCCTAGAGAATTATTTACCATATACAGTGTATGTGTGCATGAGAGTGCACTACTGTAATCAGACAGTTTTCTGTTTTCAGGATTTGCACATTGTTCTTATTTTTTAAAAGCCTCATGCCAAATTCTTTTAAGTTTAATACCTTTAACATAGGCAAAATCTCTTACCATATTCTTGCTCTGAATTTAATTGATCATATGTCTCTGTGACTTTGGAAAACCAGTTTTCCATATCTGGATTCTCATTCCAATGCCATGGGCTATCAATTACCAGTGTTGCACTTCATCAGATGACCTCTCCTAATTACTTCACTTATCTTCCCTTTTGCATTTCCAATCCTCTTTTTCTTTAGCTCTTTTCAACCCCACCAAGTGTCAAAACTGAGTTTCACTATTCAGACCCATCCCTAGTATTTAGCAATATTCAATGACCTGCTAAGTAACTTGTGGTTTCAACGCCAATGAAAATGAAAAAGTGCTAAAAATCACAAAAAACCCCCTACCCCAAACTAAAACAATGTGAAAAATCCCCCATACCTAAACAACCAAACAACCAAAACCAGAAGAACTGAGCTGAAACACAGTCACAATCCACACTTGTATTTCCCTAGGTCAGGAGTCATGGCCTGACAGTAAGAACTGCAGCAATAAAACCCAACTCACTCCTCCCTCACAGTTACACTAAGTGATTTTTTTAGAAATGCCACTACTTTCTCCCTAGGATTCTTCCTCAAAGATATGGGGAGCAACATTGAAGGAGAATAAATTTTCTATGTAGAGACTATTCCTAGGATAATTCAGGCATCAGGGGACCTCATAAAGTCCCTAATCCAATCTACTACTCAAAATAGGATCAGCTCTGAGGTCAGACTAGGCTGCTTAGGGCCATATGCAGTTGGGTGTTGACTGCTCACCCCTCCATGGAATCTGTTTTGTTTCTTGACAGGAAAAGAGTTTTCCTTCACATCCAGTAAGAACCTCCCTTGCTTCATTTTTACCCATGGTCTCTTGTCCTCCTGCCATGCACTGTGGAGGCTCTGTTTCCTCATCCACCTTCATGGAGAGCCACTGTTACATCCTTTCAAAACCTTTTGCTCCAGACTAAACCAACCTCAGTCCCTCAGCTTATCCTCTCAGGTCAGGTGCCCCAGCTGCATGATGGTTTTGGTGGTTTCACTGAACTCACTCAGTTTGGCAGTATGTTTCTTGTAATGAAGGGGCCTGAAATCTGGACATTTTACTTTTACTACTATTACTACTACTGTTATTATTAATGAAATCAAAGAATACCTATTAAAAGAGGAAGATTAAGCCAGTCTAGGATGCCACTGATCTTTTCTATCAGGACACTAATCTGGCTAATATTCAGCTTTCTTTCTGTTACAAGCTCAGGGACTTTTCTGGAGAGCTTCTCCCCAGCCAGTCCTATTTTCTGGCACTGGACGTTGCTAATCCTTCCCAGGCAGAGGATTTGCCATTTTTCACTTGTCTTACTCTAAAACACAAGCTCTCAAGCAATTTGTCATCTGTCCTACAAAGGAGTTCCATGCACCCAACCTGCCCCTTCTTTCTGAAAACATCTTTATATTAGATGCCAATTATTAAGCTCTGGAGGATCTCATCTTCTGCCACAATTCTGCCCTCCCTTCTGCTAATTCACATCAAGAGTTTTCTAGTCCTGTTCTGTGTTCTTCCCTCCCTTCCCCTGAGGGAGAAAACTAGAGGAATGCTCTTCAATTAAATAATTAGTTAGTCTAGTTTTTGTCACTCTTGAGTTCATGCCCTGCCAAATCATATTGTTGGTATTTCATTGCTTTGCTCTATTTAGTTTTTCACAGAGCTCTGAATTCTTCCTCAGATTTTTTTCATTTATCATTTGTTTCAAAAACACTGCCTCAGTATTCTTAATGTATTTTTTAAGTATCCTATAGTGGTCCTGCTTTCTTTTTATTAAGTGATGAGTTCTCATTTCTTATAATGACATTGTAGCATCTAAAGTGTCTGTGATGTTACAGTGTATCATCTTTTTTTAACTTAAAAATTGTCTGCAGGATAATAAAGTATATTTACACTATAATCATGCTTTCTTATTGACTTGTTAGTAATAAATAGTACTCAAAGATATTTAAACTTTCCAACTTGTTGCCATCTATGGTAGATAATTACTGTAGACTGAATGGAGCAGATTACTGGGTGCTGCAAACACATTCTGTCCTATAATCCATTTTCATAATATAGATACATAAATGTAATTCTATTGATTGCGTTGAGGTAAGATGCTTTGCAGTGGTTTTACATCACATTTCTTAAAAAGTTCAAATTTTTAATGTGTTCTCTCTGGATTTCAAAGTACAAAACTAAAGTGCAGAGCATCGTTTGGTTTATCCTTTCTTGCTTTAAATAATTTATCAAGAATGCTGTAAAATATTAAGCTTTTTGTTCTCATTAACTTTTAAGATTCTTCCATTTTTTTTCTCCTGCTCACAAATAGATCAGCATCTGAAAATGTTAGCTCAAAGCTTCTATTTGTATATGTCCTATGTTTCTGGAATTGCAATTTTTGTGATTTAAAGATTTGTATTTTTATATTTGGAAAATTCACTCATATTTGATAGTCACTCTTCTTTATATTGAGACTCCTACAAAGCCCTCCCAAATCATTACTATTTCATTCTGTCTTCTTTTTTTTCACCAAACCATAAAATATTTTCTTTTGAGATATCTTACTAGTTTCTCATTTTTGGTGTCTCTTTTATTTTCAGAGCCCTCAAGAAATGACTGATTCTGTAAATATGCAGCTTGGAATTCATTTTAAAGACAGGAATCTGTAGAATTGTATCCTCAAATAATCCCACTCTTCATTTTCATGGCCTCTGGTGTCTCTTTTCAGTCTATGCCTGAACATGTCACATAAGAGATCAGCAACGTCTGAAATCTCCATTGTAGTCTTCTAAACTCTAATTTTCAGCTTAATATTCCTTTCTGCATTTTAGCTTTCACAAAGGTTCTGAATTTTACCTGTAGCTCATCTGTTTCCCTCACCTCTCTGTCTTAGCAAGTATTTTTTTAACAGTCTTCTATGTCACTGGTCTGAGCATGAACTTCCCCTGAGGTTCATCTTGTTCTTGATATTACTCTAATGTCAGAAACCAGTAAATGCACAATTACACTGCTTGATAGCAATAAATATCCTACCTCATTTAGGATTGCTGATAAGCTCTAAGCTTATGAAACACGTTTCTCTTTACAGCCATAACTTTGTATATGTTTAATTATTCTCCTTATTCTTCCTTTCATTATATTATAACAACACTCATTAATTATAATTGTGTCTATATGGAAGTGGTTTTCATACTTCCACATTGCAGTCACCAGCAGCCATTTGAATGTTTCAGTGGTGCACACTACCTGTTATTTGCTAGTGTTCTTCACAAAATACTTTGTATTTCAACTCTTTTCAACAAAATATTTTACATTTCATTTTCTGTTCTTCCAGAAGGGGCATGCAAGGTCACTATTTTACCATTTTTCTCTTATGCTTCGATAAAGAATTTCTTCACTGATAGTGTCAAAACCAGAAATGGCTGATAATAGAGTATCATTTATCATGAAACTTAGTCTTATTTCGTACCTCACAGTCCTTTCTCTCTTATAAAACAGTGTGAATTCGCTAACTTAAAAGATCCACATCCCAGGTATCTTGTGAGGGGATGCAATGCTTCAAAAGCACATGGCAGGGTCACAGTTCTATTTATGCTCTAAATATCCTATGTTCCAGCTCCCTGTCCTTTTTCTATGTCTTCTAATTCTACCCACCGGTTTACTTTTGAGTTCACAGTTGAACCTTTTACAGGGCTTGCAGGACTAGGGATATTTAAGGAAAGGAATAAATGTTTTGCTCTGAAGTGGTTGTGCTTCACACCAGAACAGGCACGTGATATCTGACTGTTGCTCTGCCAGAGATATTTGGCTTCCTATACAGGAATGATTATTGCTAGATCTAAAGAATTTGCATTTCTTGAATTAAAGTTAAAGAAAATGCTCAGCATGTGGAGCTAATTCATAGTCACAGACCACAAGATGGGCTGCTGCTGCAAGTTGGCAAACACATGAGACATTCTGACAATAGTGAGCTGCATCTCAAGCCACCTAACCACTGCAGAACCACAGCCACTTTAGGCTGAGGGTGTAGGTTTCTTGAAGACTATAAACTGTAAGACAGGCTAAAATGTTAGGAAAAGATATGTTTGGGTAATGGTACTGCAATATCTAAAAATTATAAGGCAGGCAATCTTTGGTGATAATTCCTGATTTTGCGGATGAAACATCTCTAGGCTGAACATATGTTTGCCTCTAAAAATTAGAACGTTATTTTCAAATGATAGGTAAATTTATTCCTGATAATAAGGAAATAACTCAAAAATATGCATCATTTAGTTTAGCAGGGAACAAGTGTTGGAATGCATAACCAGAGTAATAGGATGAAAGCAAGTATATTGAGTAAATTAAAAAATCCAAACCAAATCCAAAAACAAACAAAGGCTTTTGTTTGTGGGCTATGAAATAATATTTCACCAGAAGATAAAACAGCTGGATCCCTACAAATTTATGGTGTCTGCTGGGATTCATCCAAGAATCCTAAAAAATCTAGGTGATGTCATCACCTCTCCTGATTATTCTTGAGTGGTCTTGGGAACCTGAAGAGGTCCCAGATGACTGGAAGCTGGCAAACGTTGTCCTCATTTTAAAGAAGGGCAAGAAGGTGGACCTGGGAAACTACAAGTCTGTCATCCTCACTTCAGTGTCCAGTAAAATATGGTAAAGATTATCTGGGAGATATTTAAAAACACCTCAAGGACAATGCAGTCACTGATCACAGCCAGCACGGCTTCATGACGGGGCAGTCCTGCCTGTCGAACCTGGTTTCTTCCTGTGACAGTGCATCCCACATAGCCGGTCTAGAAAAGCCCACAGATGTAATCCTTTTGCATTTCAGCAAAGCTTTTGATAGTGTCTCTCACAGTGTCCTTCTGGACAAAATGTCCAGCACACAGCTGGATAACCAGGTGATGTGAGGGTCGCTGGGCACTGAACAGGCTCCCCAGGGCATTGGTCACAGCACCAAGCCTAACAAAGTTGAAGAAACATTTGGACAATGCTCTCAGGAAAATGGTGTGACCCTTGGGGTGTCAGGAGTTGGAATGGATGATCCTTTTGGATCCCTTCCACCTCAGCATATTTTTTCTATGCTTCTATCAAAGCCTTAACTCTTGCCTCTTAAAAATATACATTTTGAATTAGTAAATTCTAAATTACCATTTTACACAGAAATATTAAAGGATGTCCAGGAACACATAATAGAATCTGGGAAAGGGAGCACATGAAAAAAACACTCTCACTCACACAGCAGAAATAAATGTAAAAATATAGTTCTGTAATGAGTGAAAGATTTCTTTTGTTCAGTTTTGGGAAGAGATACCAGCATTACTCCATGAGAGGAGTTTGATATAAATATGGTTTGCAAAATAAATGCAACCAATTCTGTAAAAGACAGAAAAAGCATACATCAGGAATTAAAAGATCAGATTCACAAATTCAAGATATTTTTAATAATTGTAAAAGTATCACTTTATAATCACTGTGGAAAATAGGTGATTTCAAGTTACTGAATTATTTTTAATTCAATAAACCTAAAAGAACATTTCTTTTATGCAGGGTAAGCTTAAACAAGCCTTTGAATTTGGTATTCAGGAAGAATTTAGAAGAGGTATCTAACAGAACAAAGAAGACACCAGCTAAAAAACTGATTATATTTTTAGTAAAAATATTCATTAAGTGCTGATACAGAATCCCATTTGATGATATAATCACAGCTAATTATAAGCTTCAGGGGAAGATCTTAAAACTGTTATATTAGATTATTGCATTTTATGTTTTTAGTGATTTTCAGCATTGCAGGTATACATTACATTGCAATCTGTCACGGTGCGTCGAATCAGAAATTATTGTCGTCAGCAAATAATTTTCATTTATATTTTTTGTCTGACAATATAAATTTAACTCATTAAGATGAAAAATTAGTATTACATTCTCGTCTTTAGAATTGGATTCTCTCACGTTATTAACAACTATGTTAGAGCAGAGTATAATGAATGAAAATCTAACAGAAGAATATATTTGGGTTAATAATAACATCATTTCATGCAGTACCTTATTAAGATATGACTTCATTAGGAAAATTGACAATTTATTTGAAAGCATTCCAATTGTAAACTGCAAAGCAGAAAAGAATCTTCATAAGAAAAGCAGAAAAGAATATTAACTGTTCTTCTTTGCAATTGTGTTGTAAATCTCCACAGGCAAGTAGTTAGTTATGGACAATCAGATGAGGAATATATGGTTTTTAGTACATGTTGTTTCATAAATTTGTTATTTTATATAAATAAATTGCTATATTCACAATAAAATATTAGTTAATTTATAAATATATATATTTATAAATAAACA
>VZRM01007286.1:291561-357247 GCA_013397955.1 Grantiella picta
TATATATTTATAAATAAACACACACTATAATATTTATGCAAATATAAATACGCATATATTGTGTATGTGCATACAAATATAAATTTCTTCTGATTTTGTTCATATGAATACTTGAATATTTATTTATGTAAATATATAAATGTATTTCATATTGTTAGCCTTGTAGTACTCTCATAAGTTTGACCATTTCTTTTTAAAAGTGAGTCTTGATGCGAATGGAAGCTATAAAAATTCACATCAACAAATTGTAAGAAAATGGACAGTTGAAGGCATACAGGTCAAGTCCTAGAAAATAACTCAAATGATGGAAGCATCCTCTTTTTCTTACTAACTTAGAACATAGACAGGACACTGCCCCATGGAAAACTCTGAGTAGAAAATATTTCCATGGTAATAAACTGACTAGCTAATCCTCTTGAGATAAATTGTTATCTCTTGTTCTCTCTTTATGTGTGAATCAGAAATTCTGTCCTCAGATCTGTTATTCTGTGTCTGGTTCCAATTAATCTGCTTGTTTGGACGAATGGTGATTTTGACCTCTGTTACTGTTTTTCTCCTCTTACTATCATTCATATTTTGACACTTGTAGAAATAAGTTTAAAAGTTAGCTTGACTTACTTTTGGTCTCTAAAACTTTTTCAATGGGTTCAATGGCAGCGTATAAAGCATTAATAGATATAACCTAACAGCTGAGTGCACCTCTTATATTTGATAAACTACCTCAAACATCTTCTAGGAATGCTAAAAAAATTACCCACTTTTCTTGGATGTTCCTTGGAAGTGTTGCCTTATTCTATCTGAAAGATTAAATGCCTCTAGTCATTTAAGCACTGCTGCCCTCAGCATGGAGGGCACATTCAATAAACAACTACCTCGCACTGTAGCAGCCCTGACAAGGAGCCCAACAAGTCATCAAAAGGAAGTTAACACAAAGAGGCACCTGCCACTATAAACACAGAGATGGGGGAAGATGTGTCCTTTTCTTCCCTATTCATCCAGAGCTCTGAGTAAATAATTTCCACGACTGAAATGTTCTGTACCCATTTTCTTCCCTTTTACTCCCCATCAACCGCCAGCAATCAAACAAAACTCAGCACTTCCTAGGGCTTGGAGGACACATGCTGAAGGCATGTGCACGCTCTTCCCACTCTGTTTTTACTGACACACACACTCTGCCTTAACAGCTGCATACCATTCCACAGGGAAATTCTCATGCTATCAACAGCCTAAAGATAACACAGTCTCATAGACTTTCAAGACATTTTCACTTTTTGCTGATGACCTAATATCTGCTACCTTTCCCCTCTCCCTTCTGCTCTGTGGCAGACTGGACAGGGCTTTAGAGAGTTCTGGGAGGCTCAAACTTGAATATCAGGACTGTTTGTCTCCCCTCTTCCTAGATTCTATTTTCTTTCACTATCCATTATATGATTGTGTGGGAAAATTGTTAGGGCTTGTATTTCCTCTCAGGGTCCAGATTTTCTGTCGGCTCACCGCCACCACACAGTCTCTGCTCCAGCATGTCTTGCCCTTTGAGTGATTCCGAAGTCCAAAGCTTAGGGATCATCTAAAAGGTATTTACATCTAGTAATCAGACTAGAAATTTGTGCAAGACATGAAGCTTTTAATATGAGGAACTTTAAAAAAATTCTGCATCTCATTGAAGAGCAGAGGATGGACAAAAAAAACCTCCATACAATCTATGTGAATGAAAGAATATCTTTATTTAAGATATTTAACTCAATTAAATATTGCCTACAAAAAGGACTACAGCTGACAGCCAATAAAATGTCTAATTTGAAAAAAAAAAAACCACTGACAAAGAATGGAGGAAAATATTCAGAAGAAATTGAACAAAAATACTGGTATGTGATTTGTTGTCACATATACTACTTCAAGCAGGGCAAATTAAGAAGACTGTGTTGGAATATAACAAGACAAATACTTACTAACAATTCACTATCATGCAGAAGCCATGTAGTGGTCACACATGTTTCATAGAAAATGAAGGGAGTTATCTTATTAATTGTAATTGCATCTGTAAAAGGGAAACAAGTCACAGGCTTGAGACAGTAATGAGATAAGATTAAAGTCTGACCTGTTTGCATGCAAATGACCCAATGTGAATGAAATTAATGTTTGCATTTCAATGCAATTCTGAAAGCACTGCCATTCCCATTGTTCTATCCTTGCTTCCTTGAATTTTCTTAAAATTAAGAAAAAAATTGCTAATCAAAAGAGTAAAGAGCATCTTGTACTCTGCCATCATCAGCTTATATTGCTTGTTTCTAAGTGAAAACTTCTACTAAAGTCCATCAAAGACATGTCTGAAATCATTTATCTTTTCAGCAATTTTAATGATTTAAAATTTTTAAATGTATATTTGTTTTGAAATATAGTCATGTCGAAAGGATAATGAGATGATAGACCTCACATTCAGATGGACCAGACATCACTAACATTACTTTTTTTCCATATAAAGAAACCTCTTTGCATTGTACTCAGTTTTATGCATTCCATAATTAAAGAAATAAAGAAGCTGATCATGTCTGTCTTCATCTACACTTTATTTCTAAACTTATTTCTGGTTTATTTTTTCTCCAAATGATATTTCAGAAGAGGTGAACACTATTTTATGCATTGGCTTTCTGTTCAATTGTTTCTTAGACCTAATATAAAAACAAATTAAAAGCATTTTCTTTATTCCATCAGGTGTCAGTCTGACAGAGTAAACCTTTCCAGTAATATGTGCTCAATATTTTGACCATAGCCTAGCCAAACATTTAAAAGCATGCTTCATTTTAAACACACTAGCAGGTTTTATTTCTTTAAATTATGAATACGAAGGCTTTTTGACAAGTGAGGGTAATTGCAGAATTAGAATTGCAGAAAACTGAGTCCAATACAAGCTTCAAATATGAATGCCACCCAAATTCTAATGTCACATTAATTTCTGCTGTTATTTTTGATTTAGTAAATGTTATGCTTCTGCTGTTCTTCTTAATGTTTCAGACACAAAAGGTTTTATTTAAATGCACAGTTTCATGCAATTAAATTTATTTGTTTCCCTCCTCTTCCATTAAATATATGAAAATGAACCAAACCCAGCTCTTCACTCTTTTTTTTTTTTCTTTTATTCTTGGCCATTGTGAAGAGAAGCTACCAAAAGGATCAATTTACAGTGTCTCAAAGAACTATCCTTAGGATTGGATTATTCCAAAGAAGACTAGGACTTTTAGTGAAAATTTCACCCATTCTTAAAGGAATAATTGTCAGGTGCTACACAGCCTCTAAACACCAGAGGAAAAGAGGGCAATCCCTTAAGACCCTTGTTTCTGTGGTTCTGTAGCAGCAGGGTCTGGTAAGGTTTTCTTTTTTTGCATTAGATAACAACAGCACTGTGAAATGCGGGTAGTAAAGCCAAGAAGACATTCAGCTGGCATTCTAGTGCCTCCAGATTTCTTCCGCTAGCATAGAATGGAAATCTCATAAAATAACTTAAAAATAAATTGGAGAAAAGGAAATAACCTTGCTGGAATTACTATGGGAAATGAAAAGCATTTTCAGAGACCAAGAAAAGTTATAAGGAGGAAAGGAAATTAGGAAGTCAGTAATTTAGAAGTTGTGATATATCTTTCCTTTAACCTTTGAGAAGAAAAAAAAGTCATAAAACTGTACATTAATGGCAGTTCTTAAAAACACATGTCCAAAATGAAAAAAAGTGGAGGAGAAAATGCTGATAATTTGACTGTTCTACCATCTTAAGATGATACCTAAAATAGAAAGAGAAATTAAATTTGTGAATTATAAAATGCTAGAAAATAGGAAATGTTATTAAAAACCCCACCAACTTCACTGATTACTAGCCAACTATGAGTAGGAGTTCTATTATAAAGGACAATGTGAAAGGCAGAATCATCTCAAACCTAAATATCCAAAATGTCAAACTAGAAATCTAAACCCTGTAAACAATGGTTCAGTATGCTACTTCACCACCTTGTACTGGAACCTGAGAAGAGTATTTCCTTGGCTTCCTGCTTGCACAGGTGTGATGAAGGACTTCTGATACTTTCTGCATGAAAACTTAAGTTTTAGCATTTTCTGACCTATAGTAAGTATCAATGAGTTGTGCCCTTTATTTCCAAAGCTCATTGTCATTGGCTTATGCAAAATATCAACAAAATGTAGGTATTTATATACTTGTGTCATCCATTTACAAATATGTAACAAGAAAGAAAATATTCTACTAAATTAGCTATAAGATCAGGGCCAAACACCTTCTGTAGTAGCATACAGATGGAAGAAAGCAAATTTTTAAATCTTTATCTTTTTGACTTGTTGAAATACTATGTAAATGAAATGTGTAGGAAACATCTCACAGAAAAAAAAGATACAGCTAACTTGTGGAACAATTAAGAGAATTAAAGCCGATTTTGTTTTTGAATAGAATGTATTATTTGTTGAATGTATTATTAGTTGCAAATCAGTTGTATATTTGCATTTCAGTTTTTATGTTCTTTCTGCTTTTTCTCACTTTGGAATTCTATTTGTAGATACAGAAAAAGATAGATGTGTGTGGAGGTTGAACCTCCGCAGGTTGCCAGCCAGGGGGCTGGCCGTGGGGGCAGAGACAGCCTGTGCTATCCAGTCATGGTGACAGGAAGATCAGCCCATGAACCCCTGTGGCAAATTATGCACCGGCAGAGAAGATCATTGGCCCAGAATCCTCCCCCGCCCCTTCTCCAGATATAGGTTGCTTCTGGATTGTTCTCCTTTGTTCTCCATTTGAGTTGTTCCCCATTGTTCCCTTTGAATTCTGTATCCTCCCCTGTTATGTAACTATTGGTTGATACCCCTGTCCCTCTTCCCTATGGCTTTGCCGGTTGGCCTGCGTGCCAGACCACTCCCTCTCTCCTTCCCCATATAACCCTTTGCCACTGGCTGTTTGGGGGGGTTCCTGCCATGCTGCTGGAGGCTCCTTGCCTCCTCACCGGGGGATCTCCGCCCTGCATCTACCTCATCGCCACACACAGCATGCAGCCTCCGGACCTCCAGACCGCTTGCCCGTCCCTGCCTTCCTGCCCCGTCTCTCCATCCCCGAACTTTCCCCGACTGCACTGACAATAAACCTTTGGCGAACCGCAGACTGCTTGCTGTGCGTCCTTCTGCTGCCCTCGCCTCCTTGCCAGCGGTCTCCCACGGCCGGGGCAGACACCCCCTGGTCAGGGATTTTTCTTTTTATTTTACAACAGATGTGGGAGCTATGTCAGGACATATGGAGTAGGGCATAAGCAGAAATCGTCTCCAGGAAGGTGGCAGAAATCTATCTCCAGATTCTTCAAGGTGCATAGCGCTGAAAGACATCAGACAACTGGAACAAATTGGTCTCAACGGAATATCATGAGGCAAAATAAAAAGAAAAAAGTACCTTCAAAAATACTGTCATGTGGGCTTACTGAAAAAGTTTAAGGTAAAGTTTTGAGGACTGCCCTGATTCTTAGTTATTCAGTTCTGCATAAGTCAAACTGAATCTTCTGTTTCTTGATTATCATTTGGAAATACCATGTGGGTAATCCTTAAAGACCTAAGGGGCCATTTCTGTTCTTGGCACCCTGGAAAATGTAGACTTGTGCTAGGTCTTATGTTACAGCCATGAAGATTGAATGAACCAAGGTACAGGAAATATGAAAAGTTGTTCTACAATAATGTTTTGTAGATCTTTTATTTTCCCTGCTCAGGTGTTTACAAGTACTTTTCTTCTGATGTCCCACTAGAAAAAAAAAAGGAAAAAAACACAAAACAAAAAACCCAAACAAAAACCCCCACCCACCCAACCACAATAAAAAAATCACAACAAAACTCAGCATGAGACAAGAGGATTAAATCACATTATTACTCTCATAAGAATTTGAGAGAAGAAAAATTTATGATAAACTGGCATGTTTCGATTATCTTTGTTACCTTATGATTTCTTTCTGCTAAAACTTTTGGTCTTAGTAAATTAATTAAATAGATGAGAAAGAAGAAATATGCTAAAGATCACTATATTTTCATTTTTGTTGAGGAGCTAGTTCAGATTTATTTTAGTAACTGAAAATGAAAAACGTAGATGAATAATCCATGCTGTTCACAGAAATCTACTGTAATGCAGAAAATTACATTTATACAGTGGATCAACTTGGCTAGGTAGGAGGCATGCTTCAATGCAGAGGTGCTAATCACAGGGGCAGTGTCTGACATGGTGTGTGTATGGATGAGATGCTGATGGATAAAACCACTTAGGCTCTGTACTTTATATGTTGCTGAACACACAAGTTGAATCAGTGCCTTTTTTCTCTACATATACTCAATTCCTTGACTTGAGAAACTCTAGATTTATCTGTCCTTTCAGCACAGATTTCCCTTGAGGTCTCTGGTGGGCTTTCACCAGGGAACCCTGGAAAATCCTTCTGTGTGAATTAACTTAAAGGAATCTTAAACCAGCCAAGTAACTTCACATTTAGAAGCAAAAAGACATAAACCAAGAAAGAAGTTGACAGCTTTTATGGTGTTGGGCTTTTTGCCAATATATCATAAAATTTGGCTTGGAAATGTAAAAAGTACAAAGTAATAAAATGCTATAGAATTGCCAGTGCAAGAGCTCTTTTTAGACACTACCTAAGATCCAAGGTACAGAATAAATCTTGGAGCATTTGTGCTGACAATATGCTGTAATTCTTGGTCCAAAATTTTTAATAGCATGCAGTCAGATGCCCCACCAGTTAAGAAACTATTTTTTTCTTAATGACAGATGTTCCAACAACAACTTTACCACAACATCCTCAAGTTATCCATGTCTTCTAGAGATAGAAAAAAGGTCACATAATCTAGTCTCTTCCATAGATAACACAATTATTTTTCCCCTTATTGAAATTAGTATACTTAAAACCCTTATAGATATTGTTAAAAAAGTTATTTTATTATACAGATGACAACACTTAATGATCATAAAGAATTTTCTATAATAAAATATATATTATCAATTCTCCATATTCTATATTACTTTATTATGAATAAAGTAAATTATTATAAAATACAGAGGCTACATCCAAAAGTATTTCTTTGAATATACTTTTGTATATCCAATATAAAATACAAACATTTTATTATAAAAGCAATGTTATTAATTTATTTTCAGATATAAAAGAGGTCATATTTTAAGAATATTGTTACATTCTACAAACATGTAAACATGATAAGATTTGCATAAAGTAAGGTAATTGAGCACATTCTTCAACTACATATTGAATCTGGGGAGAACAGATGCTGCTTACTCCCAGAGGTATGCAGAAAAGGGGGAAGAATACATTATATACTCAAATATGACCCTCTTATTAATACAACTTATTATGTCAGTCTGGAAGTGCTCCTTTTCATTTTTATGGGACTAAAAACCTTGAAAGTATAGAAAAAATTATTAGGAATTAGAATTGCATTCTGATTTCAATATTTACATAACTTGGGATGTTTTGTTTTGTTTTTTGGTGAGGTTTTTAGGTTGTCTTATTTGGTTGTTTTTTCAGCTACTCAAACTGTTCTCATGCTGATAAAAGCAGCTACAGTAAATCACCTTTCTTGTTAATTGGTTTAGAGGGTTCCATGTGAATTTAAGCCCCACAGGTAAATGGATGAATGAGATTTAACTGCATTTTTCTTTAGATGCATATCCAGTGATCCTTTTTCAAAGGGTGTTCTTTTTTTTTCCCCCAGGCTTTCACATATATATTACAATAAAATTTTAGAGGCTATGACTATCTTCAGAATGTGTGTTTCTTATTCCAGGCACGTATGGCACTCCATAAACTACTTTGACAACTGGAGTGGAAAAGATTTCAATATTGCCTCGCCAAAGAAAAGACAGGTAATAGAGGACAATGTTGTCATTCTTAAAAAATTTCATCCTAAGTAAAAGTCCACAGTACATGAATGTTCTTAGTACGGAAAATCAGAGATCAATTACTCTATTAATTCACATAGACATTAAATATTTTGCATGCAGTTTCTGTAATTACATTAATATGGAAGATGACCAAATCCTGAATCTCAGCACTGCAAGAATGCATTACCCTGGTATAAATTAGCCACAGTTTCATGACAGTCTTCCAACATTATGTAAAATGAATTTGATTATCCAAACAGTAATGCAAGTAGATGCTAACAAGCACAACATAAGACTAAGCGGTGTGAAATCAGTGATCCAGGTAATGGATATGTATTTTACATGTGCTTGGTGGTTTATGGCCCATGGTTTAGCAAGTCCATCCACATATTCCTGGCAGCTAGCTATTTAAATTTTTAACTCACTCTGTTTAAAATAACTTCCCACTTTCAGAAAAGTGTTCCCGGAAAATTCTTATTGAACTACTCAAAACACCAAGGGTAGTTCTGAAAGGACAGCTTAAAACAATGTAATAATTTTACCTGTGGTTTGAAATCACAGGGTCAGAAATCAGGCAACTACAAAGTAATGTATTATATTGAAACATCTCTCCCTTGGGAAAGTATAACACGTTCTTGCTTTCAATATTCTACTCATGACTCAAAAGCTTTGATTTTTAAGACACAAGGTATCGTTGTCCTCTTCTTACTCCAGGAAAGAAAATATTAGCAGCAGTTAAAACTTACAGTGTTCAAACTTGATTCCATTAACACATCTAAGAATTCTTTTGCCTAGTCAAAACCTATAACGTTTGAGCTTTATGTCCCAATATATGTCTGGAAATCTCACTTAATGCTCTCCATAAAAATAACACAAATAACCCTATTAGAAGTACTCTACTTCTCTACTGCTACTTAATTGCAGTTGGAAACTAGCAAAAAGCATTTAAAAATTGGAAAAAAATGCAACTTAGATATGTCTTTATCAGTACATCAACCCACAACCTTGGCAGGTCTACAGATATTCAGCTGATGGATCACTGTGCCTCTCTTCCAGTTTAGTTCTAATTACACTCTCTTCAGGCAATCGATTTCAAGGGATTACATTATAACAATAACATTAAAAATAGATCACTTGTGCCACATGTCTCTTACACTATATGCAGCATATACTATTCAGAAGGTAGAGAAATACATAACAGTGTGAAGCTACGACTTTGGTACTGAAGAAACTTTCCATACAGTTCAGACTACAAAGCATCTAGACTTTATTTTAAAATAAACTGGCAGAAAAATAAAATTTTTAAAAGATCCTGATTTTTCTGATACTTAAAGTAATCAAAATCACTTTCTTTATGGCACCCTTCCAGGACAGAAATACTAACCCTGAAGGGAAGAATAAATTCCAAAATTAGAAACTAAAAAACAACCTGTTTCTGAGAAGAAGAATTAAAGAAAAAAACCTAATACATTTGATTGTAGAAGGAAAGAAAGGTCGATAGAATCATAATGCTAAAAGTTTACATGGGAGTTATTCCACATATTCTGAGTTATTTTTCTGCATAAACAAGATTTATGTAATTAAATTCTCAGCATGAAAAAGAGATGTAACTTCCCCATGGACTACTGAACTCCAGATTGAATATTCATGAAAGACAGGGGATTTTTTATGAAGAGTAGTTCTACTTTTTTACCACAGAATGACACAGAAATTACACTGAGACATATAGTCAAATGAGTTATTGGTAATATCCATTTCTCCACAGCATCTAATGTACATATTACTCCTACATCTTCTCCTGAAATCTTGTTCCATAAATGCAATCCTGCAGTGCCAGGATATTTCTATATGGCAAATTCAGACTATTGATACAATACAAAGGCAAGAAAATAGTTGATGTTGCAACGTCAGAAATGAGGAAGAGGTATTGCTCCCCTTATGACTGTAATTCTCACCATCATCTTACAAGTTTGAGATTTCAGTATTTGATCAGTAATATCATTGTCTACTCCTGGAATTACTACAAGTATACCAAAATAAATGAGCCTTAATCAGCTTTGAATTGTAATCCGAAACATCAAAATCTGGAATATGAAGCACCATAAATATAGACATCTAACAGATCAAATAGTGTGCAGTATTCAACACAATTATTTAAAAAGGGTCTTTTCTTAAAAGTTGTTCCTTTTTTATTTAATACCTAGCAGTCACTCTTAATTCAGAATCGAAACAACTTGCAAGTGCCTTGTACTGCTTAAGTCTTGCCCTTTGGGGAAGCTATTAGTATATGATATCTCTATGATATGATATGTCACATGAAGGATGGCAGTCAGAGAAGAATGTATGTATCTAAAATAGAGTATAGTTGTCACCTGATAATAAGGGAGCAGCAGTCCGAATTGCAACCCACTGTTCACATGCAGAGGTATAATTGGTTCAAGTACACCTTTATTTGTTCATTAATGAGTGTTATTTCCCTAAATTCAGAGAAGTTTTTAAAAATGGGGAAGAAGAAAGTGTATCTCTTAGAGGAGACCAGTCCTTGTACAAAAGCCAAAGTCAAAATGCCGTATCTGTGGCTGTATTTTGAGATGCTTCCTTGTTGAGAGTGCTGGTGGAGATGTGGATGTGTTGTGACAGATAGGTCTGCTTTTGCACATTATTGTGGGACATTCTTCTTTACTAGGATACAGTATTGAAGAAGGAAAGACAACTTGCTTGCCTTTTCCTGCCACTTGATCTGTAGGTCTTCCTGGGCCACAGAGGCAGCGTGCAGGCAGATATGACTGGGTGAGGTGGTGGTGACCTGGGCAGCCACAGCACTGCAGGGTCTGAGGGGCTCCTGAGAAGCTCAAGTGACATACATAGAAATATACATGTCCTGCGAGTTTGAAAACGCTTTGTAGGCATCTGGAAAGTACCATGTCAAACTTACCACAGTTTAGACAGCCATTGAAAATATCCTCATGCTAGGAAGAAACCTGGGTTAAATTATGTTCTCTTCAAAGGCACAGTAGGCTGATGACCACAAAGTTGAGAAGACTGGCTCTTAACTCTGCACCTCCTCTGATTCATTTTGAGCTTTATACGAAAAATAACTTGTAGTCTGATAGTCTAATTTCGAACGTGCACAGCACTTCGGGGGTGTTTAGGGTGCTCACTGCGCATGAACTGTCCCCTCTGCTTTCTCTCTCTCTCACGTTTCTTCAAAAGGTACCGTATTTATGGTAAAATTGGTCTACTGATAAAGTAGTACTTGGCAATCACTAGGCCTAGATTTAGGCCCTCCTATTTCAAACTGTGTTCAAATCCACATCTATCTTTTGCTTTTACAGAGAAAAGTCTGAAAAGTATGCAATACACAGCATTCCATTTTTCATGCAATAGCTGCGCCACTGGTAATTTCCAAGAAACAGAGAAAATAATACAAGTCATTTCAAAAGCTCACCCCAGAGCTATACTAAAATACTGATGTAGACACGTCCATTAGGCAGCAAAGAACAAAGAGTCTTAGAGATTGAACTTGGAGAGAAGTCCCTGAATTCCAGTACCTGATCATGCATTTTATTCATTAATTGATAGAACATATGTAAAAAATTCTATATTGCACATGTAACACCATAATCAGACTGTGTTCCCATACTTCTTACCTAATTTCTAGAGGTCATTGAGAGTAAAAAAAAATGTAAGTCTTGCATATTTGGTAAATTTTCATAGTAATCCATTATTCAAAATTTTCACATGACTTAACAGAAAATGTATACCTTTTCTTCCAAGAAAGCTTGCTTTTGAGTATGAGTTATTGGTTTTACAGCTGCCTCTCAATATCAAATATTACTAAAAATTGCAGTCTTCAGAAAAGGAATACTGTACTGTCCTCAGGAGTCATACTTATATGTCAACAAATTTTGATGAGGGAAGTCTCAATGAGAACTATACCATGATATATTCTAACAGCCTAGAAAAGAAAATGATTCCTGCTTGCAGAAAGATCCATAAACATTCATTTTATGAGCTTCTGAGGATTTGGATACATCAACACAGGTGCTGCTGGGCCACTCCTCCCCTGCTATCTCAACTTGCTATATGAAAAAAAGTTCCTCTGTCTCTTTGTCACAAACATTTCATGCTATAATTGTATCAGTGTAATTTGTGTTATTAGTGAAATAGCTGAACAGTGTTCTCAATAATCAAGTAGTAAGCTGCATTATATTAATTGGGAAAGAATTCAAACAGAGTAAACACAAAGGATAATATACTTCTTTAGAAAATATGAGGCTGAACAAACTTTCAGAGACTTAAACTCTAAGACAAATTTAATAAAATCTATAATTATTTTGCAAAATATTTTTGTTTATTAAGACTTCACTCACAAAATGTGGTTTACATACTGCTTATATCCAGAAGCATTATAAAATATACCATCTCTATCCAGAGAGCTTCCACACTCTGCTATTTAGGATAATAAAAGACTACACACAAAACAAACTATTATTTTGATGATCAGGAAAGTGTATTTTGCAGTGTAATTAATCCTCTGTAAAAAGGATTTCTTTTTAAACCCTGTCATTACACCTTCTTTAGAAATACCTTTTTTCTCCCCAGTTTTCTACATTCTGTTAATTGCATGTATCTGAATCTCCCTCTGCAATTTCCCTGCTTATCAAAAAAGATGCTTAATGCATTGTGATTAGCCCATTGGATGGATATTTATAATTTACATTTTATGAAAGAGATTCACACTGTTCTAAACAGTTCTTTCTTTATTATATTTTCAGAGTATGCTAATAACAAAAGAGAAACTGTGTATTTATTCTCATCATTGGAGAAAAACATCACATTGTTACATGAAATGTGATAGAGAGGGTAGCCTTAAGCAGAAGTATAAAAATCAGTCAAAACTGGATCAAAAATAGACAGGCAAAGGCCTAACAAAAATCTCTGTGGTGGATAGATGGATAGGTTTGCATAGATTGCTGAAGCTCACCCAGAGTGAAAAGAGACTTTCTGTTCAGCCTTTTATGTAGAACTTACCATTAAGTGCACAGAAGGAGCTTTTTTCCTTTCTGAAAAAATAATATTCCCTTGCTTCTTTCAATCAACAGAGATAAGGAATACAGTTCTTCTGCTACATGACTTACAAAATCTATTCTTTAAAAAACTTCTTAAGTATTAAATGCATTCATTTCATTTTCTTTTCATCCCAAATTTCCAAAATGTTTTGTTCTTCCTATGTAGCTTTCTCTTCAGATTTAACAAAAGGAGTGTCACAGCAAAAAAGTTTCAGGAAAACTCACCTAGAAAGAATATATACTATACTTGTATTGGGCAAAAAAGATGTGGTGCTGTGCTACTGTCTAAAAATGATTACAGTATTATCTATTAGTTTTGGTTGGGTTTAAGTTGGATACTATTGTTTTCATTATTATTTTAATAATTCAAAATTGAAGTAAATTGAAAGTCTTCCCAGAGGTACATTCTGAAAACTCTTAATCAACTGGGTTTCATGCAGAGTCAGAAATATGGGGTCATCAGGAAAAATATAGGTTTTAGACATCTGCTTTTATGCTGCGGCAGCCAGGAGTTTTATTGGCAACTTCCTTGTTTGTTTTGTAAATTAAAAATGAAAAATAGAAACACTGACAGGAGTTTAATAGAATAAGTTCCATATTTTGGTTTTTTTTTTTTTTTCCCGCTGCCTTTCTATCCTTTCTTATCTTTTTTAAAGAACTATTATTAGTGTAATACTCACATTCCCAAAGCCTATTTTCCTTGTCAACCTGAAAGTTGTCTTCCCAAATGGAATCAGAGGGAAAAATGCCATTGCAAAGTATTTCGCTTCCAAGTTGAGGAGCAAGTAAAACGCCAGCAGCTAAAGTGCAGATGCAATTTCACTGCAAACAATGAATTTATTTTCCAATTTATTTCTCAAATTTTCCTCCAGAGACTCTCACCTAAATTTCCTTACTCCTCTCTGGCTAAGGAATAAATTTAATGTCAGGAAACCTATTTCAGTAATGTTAATCCCAGTAGATACATATATTTGGATGTTCCTTTTCAATCACATTGCTTGGAAAAAAAAGTAAACATGCCTGGATTTCTACGTAACTAACTGAGTGTCCTTTTATAACAAATCAGGAATTAAAGCTACAGAATTATTACAAGGTGATGTTTGTAGGTTTTGGTCCCTAAATTTCACTACAGGATAGTACTGGACAGTACAGGACACATGGTGGACATGTGCCTTCCGTCACAAGGTAAGTTGACCATTGAAAAAAGCTTAATTATTTGATTCTTTTTCAATTAATGATAAAACAATACTGGAAATAATGTTATCCTTAATCTGCAGTTTTTTGGGATCCTGTGGGCAGCTATGTCGCTTAGGGTTCTTAAAATATTTGTGTACCACAAATCCCTGGAATTAAGTGGTGTCCTTGGTTTTAAATATTGACACAGTCAAAGGTAATGATCAGTTCTCTCAATTACAGTGAGTTTAAGACAGAAAACGTAGGTGAGTTTCAGAAAAAAAGAGTATAAAGAGTGGAAGACTCTGGAATGATCTTCCTATAAAAGCCATATCCCTTTGTAGCATTGTAAATATACCAGAGTAAAGTTTGCTTATATATAATACAGAGGAAATCTAAATGGTAGAAATTTGATCAAGAGTGTCTGGGATTCAGAAATAATTTCCTGGCACACTGTGATAACAGGGTAAGAGGCACCTGTCACACCTGTCTACACATTTCTGTTTTTTTATCATTTGAAGCATCTCTATATACACACACTTCTAAAACATTTATAGTTTTTCTAATACACCAGATACATGGTTTCAGTTTTCTGTTGCATCAAAAGATGAAGGGGAGGACTTCCTGAAGAGAAATACACATCATTCAGACTAAATCCATTTAGCAAAATGATGATGTGAAGTGATTGGAGTATATGCTATTCATTCAAGCATAGCAATGACTTTCTGGAGAGAGAAAAACAGGCGTGAAAATTGGATATGTTGTGATATCATACAGAAAAAATACAAAAGAATTTGTAAACCACAGATTTTAAATCTTCTAAGGTTGAAAACATGACTCCTTTACTGCCTTTGCAGAGAAAGGCAAAAGACATGGGAAATCTTTGCTATGTAAGTTATTTGGAAATTACTCTAAACAATCTACAGTATAGATGACCTTTCAAAACATGAGTTTATACACAAACGTATAAAACAGAATCACCTTTTTAGTGAAAATAAACTATCTGAATAATATTTAAGCTGTGTATGTGGATTTATATACAGAAAATGCCCATACACATATATTCCAGATTCAGTTCCGCTGTAGATTAATTCTCACTATGTAAAAAAGTCTACAGCATGATGCCAACTTGTTGCCACATTTTAGGAATAAATAAATATAATGACAGTCATTGAAAAAGGAAGGGAAGGAAGTGGAATAGAAAGAGGGCAAGAATGGGGGCAGATAAAGAAACTTATTTCATTGTCTTAGTGAACCTTCAATTCTCTCAGAGAAAAAAAAAGTAATCAGCAGCATGACTACAATTTTCAAGGAACGAAGTTCTTTCTAGAAACAGAGAAACTCAGCTACACAGCAGCAATAATGCATTTCCAGTGGTTACACACTTGGAATTGTCAGAATGAGCAAAATAATGTATGTGGAAGGCAGTTTCAAAACAAAGAACATTCAAAGATAGCAAGGCAGGATAAAAATTAAAACTAAGAAAGAGGCACTGAGACAAATTCCAACAATTCAATGTTCTTTCTGTAGACTTTCCTTGCTTTAGTTCTTAGCACTTAATAGATGATTGAAGTCACCATTTTCAGATCTGTGTAAAAACTACATGATCTAATAAACAAAAAGTCACAAGCCTGATATTATAAAGGAAAATAGACTATTACATAAATTCTATTGGGGGGACTAAAACACTCAACTTACTTAAGCCACAGAGTATCTATAAATGAAGAAAAACAATTGTCTTCCTCCATGGAAGGTATTTATAAATACTTTCTTGAAACATATGGATGCAAAATCAAACAGTTTTATAGATCAAATAATGAGAAAACTAAAATGATTTAGTCTTTAAGAATTAGAAGGTCTCATATTGCCTCTCAAGAGAATGCAGTTAAAGTAATGGCTGAAGATCTGGTACTGAATGACACAATAATGTAACAATACAGGCAGAGTTACCCAATACTCTCTTCTACTGATTTTATGATGATCATTCAATTAGTGAGCCAAAGAATAACTTTTGCCAATTAACCAGCTGGGGCACCCACTCCTTCCGAAATTTCGCTTTTAATTACTTCCTGTTGTGAAGTATGAGACTTTAATATATTGCTTTTAGGCTATTGCAAGAAACAATTAGTCAAACCTTTGATCCTTAGACGATTAGTCAAACCTTAGAGGAACCTGTATTCAGTGATAGAAACAATATGGCAGAAAAGTCAGATTAGTTCTACGGGTACTCTGATGAAAATTGATAATCAGTTGTCATTTCATTCCCTTCAAATAAGCCTTAAGCATTTAATACATAAAGGCTACACAGTTTGGGATAATTTTGGTATAGTCACATTTCTAAGGAAGAATTTGGATGTGATGCAAGTAGCATTGCTCATGGGCTACAGATCAGAGGTTCAAAAAATTGTAAATGTAGCTGGGTTTGATTTGACTGAAAGGAAAAAGGCTTAAGAAGGGAAATTGTTAACAGCATGTCAGATAAACTCATGGAACTTGACTTTCAGTTTAAATGTTTAGCAAAATGTTTAAATGCTCAGCAAAAAAAAATGTGCCAAGAGGATAGTGAACATTAGTTCATTGCCTGAAACAGCAGCTGTTTTAATTGATTGACAAATGAACAGCAGCAAAGAATAAAAAAAATAAATGAAAACACTGCAAGAATGGACAGTTCTGTAATTGGAATTTGTAAAGGTCACTGAACATGGCTTATTGCTATCTGTTTGAATGGAATAATTGCTTTGTGGAAATCTTTATGTGGAGCCTGGATATGAGCAATATTGACTCTCATAAAATAAGGGTTTTTTTAGTAATACTTTGAGCATGAGTGGACAAAGCAAATGTGGACTTGTGCTGCTTCTGTAAAAAGCGACAAAACATTTATACACCAGTAATAATATGCACTTTTGATCCAGTCTGAGATTATGCAAGGTATTTCTGGGGAATATTAATTTAACAGAAAAATATCTTTCAACAAATAAAATAAACATATGTTGGTCCTGCCTGACCGATGTCATATTTAAGGATCCTTTCCAACCCCAACTACACTATGATTCTATTATTATATAAAAATGAAAAAAAAAATTAGATGACTTGCATAAATTCTTAACCTTAAACCTCTCTTTCAGTGCTTCTGATATTATTAATATACTGTTCTAAATATATTAAAAAAAAAGTTTAGATAATTATTTCCCCAAATCTGACATCAATACATGAAATTATTTCCATTGGGAATGCATACAAGTTCTTCAATCTCCTTAAGAAAAAATATGATTCCCCACTGTATTTTGCTATGAGTGTATATACAGACATACATGTAAGCACACATAAACTCTTCAAGAGTTAGGAAAAAACCTTCTTTTGGGGCTTAATCTTCAGCTAAGGACACACCTTTTTTCCCAGTCCTTTTTCTGATATTTAGAACACTTGTTTCAATCTATATCCTAAGAGCAAATGACCAGCTATTCTTTATGCTTACATATTTCTCAAGAAAGAAATAACGCTATCCTTTTCCCCGAACAACGTATTTTTGGTAATTGATAGGTAATAGTTTAAATTTAACATAGTTCTTTATTTGTCTGAAAACTTTCAGTGAAGCTTCTTTCAACTGATTGAAAGTTTATTATTCTGTTCTATGTCATCTTAGATGAAAGTGAAATCACCACATCCTATTTCAGTGGTTTGAAAAATGATTCAATATGCAACTTAAAATGCTGACTACTTATTGCAAATTGAGAAACCATGTCAGGGAAAACCCCTGTTTGAATCAGAATTAAGAATGAAAACCAAATAAAATCTTTTCAGTAACAATTTTGGTGTTTTGTCACTTTATCTTTTGTAACTTTAACAAGTGAAGCTTTCACAACAGAGTTGCTATGAATTATCTTTAGCTTGCCTCTTGAAGGATAATTATTTCATATCACTTGTGTGTCAAAGATGGAAGGTTTCAAATCAATCCTGAAATTGGTTGTTCCTCCTAATGAAGTAACATTTGCAGGGTTCATTACTCTGTTACACATTTCTGCTAAACCATACTGAAGGTTTAAAAGAACAGCCCAGCAAGTAATTTGTTTTTATACTACATGAAATGCTTTCTGTCATTTTAATACATTGCAATGTTTTTCCTTTCGTGTGCTGTTCTACAGCCAGTTTTCATTCACAGGAGTGGAAGTGAAATGAGCTCCCTTAAAACAAGTTTTCTCTTAAAAAAAATTGAGAATCATTTCACCAAATGCTTCTCAGAGTAGGTATTTACATTGGGCCTGGTTCTTCACACTTGCTTTAGTGTTGTCGGGGAAGATGGTACATAAATCACTCTTTAAGGAGTGTCTATTTCTCCTGCTTAGCTATGAAGGGAGTTCAGATGTTCAGTACTCTGGTACACAGATGACCAATGCCATGGAGGTACTCTCAAGTATCCCACCTCATCCCCCTCCAGAAGACCACAGTGGGCTCAGCCTCCAATCTGCCAGGCCTATCCCAGATAGTCCAGGGTAACTCATTGTTTTGTGCTGTCACAATTTCAAAGGGTCTTTGACGCAACCAAGTAGCTGAAAGGTCAGCATGCAGGTAGCTGGAGTGGGATGCAGTTCAAGATTAGCATCTTTCCATGTAGATTTACTACACTGTGAGCTCTTTTGTAGGCACCCATTATAGCCAGAGGTGATCTGTGGCTTCATATGACTCCAACAGGGGCAGCTAGTGCCTTTTGAGGTATCCTGAGGTATCCTAAGGTAGCTGGGAGCTTTACAAAGGGCTGAAAGATAGGATAGGTGCCCCTTGTACGTTCCTCTGGATTGGCAGGTAAAAGCCAGCTGCTCAGAGAGAGCTCAGGTTATCTCAGGATTCCTCAAAGGTCCAACTGATTTGTACTTAGGAAAAGCAATGCATCCTTGCAGAGAATCTGCTCAAACTTTAGTAGACACATGGTGTCTTCTCACCTTAGGAATAACTTCCTAAGCTTAACTGAATAAGCGTTTATAATTTTGCTTAAATGTAAGTCTATCCTGACATTTGAGATGACGAAGTATTTCTTGTCCAAGAGTACTCATAATATTCTAATTCACTACCACCCTCCAAAAAACCTCAACATGAAGATTTTATTTTCGTGAGATATTCAAAATTTTCTGAAGTGTGAAGGCAAAAATCATTGTAAAAGTCCATTAACAATTCTTTGCCATTAATTTTATTTACCTTATTATTCTTTCTCTAATACTTATTTTACCATTGATCATTTATAAAAAACTTCCACATTTATTTATAAGTCATACTCTTATTTATCTGTAAAATAATGGACTGCATATGCTCGCCAATAGCCTACTTTTCAATCCCTGTTAGTTTCCCTTTCCTCTCTCCTTCAGTCTCTCAACAGTCCTTTTAGACGTCACGTTTTGCCAACATTCCTCCCCACTGTAAAATACTGCAGAATTAGGACTGTTTTAATGAGCTGCCTACCACATTAAACAGCTGTAACTGTTTAACACCTCACTATACTGTAGGGACATTACTTAAATTTAAGGATGTGAAAGTGATACAGTGACCTCAAATAGCTATTTCTATTTTTATTTCTTAACTTCAAATTTTATGGGTCTGTGATATATTTTCAGCTGAGTACTGTTTCAGTCCATCTAACAGACTCCTTACACATTGAGTTTACTCCCAGCACCCTCCTTTTAAACTTAATTAACTTGATTAAATATTTATACTGCTGTCACAGCCTATGTCCCTATCAAGATTGAGGTCCTGTTGTGTCAACTGCTAGGTACAGTACAAACACAGAAGTCCATCATATTAGTTACTTGTGAAAAATATTGTTAGCTTTCCATGAAGAATTACTTGCTATATGAAATATTATTCAATTTTTTTAAAATAGAAAATAACCTGGCTTAATATCAAGTGCTTTAATTTGAAATCAAAATTATATAATTTTTCACTCTTAAGGATTAAGATGACTGTCTGATTATAGCAGCAGTAATGTTACCCAAATTTTATTTGTGAATATTTTCATTATGTTCAATCAACATGACCATCAGTACTTACTGCAAGGTATGCAAAACGAGAAATACAAATAGCTTTATAACAAGTAGCAATTCATATGCATTGTTAGTGGCAAAATAGACCATAAAGCAGACGCTTGCATTCACAGGAAGGAAGAGTAAATATGGAGCTCATACATTAGTTTCTAAAGTAGCTCATACATTATGTATCTCACATATCTCAGAACCAAAGCAGCAGAAAAATAAGTTATCTAAGAACACCCACAAGAAAAAATTCTAATCCTTATGCATATTCTACTACATATACTAAGCTCGTATTATTTCTGAGTAAGGTACTGAGATAGCAAACCAAATGAGTAAGTTCATTGCAGGAACTGGTAGGGCAGAATGATAGTGTAAGCATGGCAAAATTCAAAGTTCTACCAAATTAACAGAAACAGCAATAATCTTGATGTAATCCAAATTTAACGTTACACAGTTTTTATTTAGACTTGCAAGAAAATGAAGAAGAGAGAACCTGCCAGTTATGTAAGTAGTAATTACAGATCCTATAATATTTCAGAAAGCAAATATGTCACTGTGTTCAGAGAATGTAATTCTCAGTTTATATGAGGCACCAAAAAATTATGGCTGCTCTGACCATCATCTTGTAAGAAGCATACTCTCATAAAATCACTTCATATCACAAATTTTGGTCACAAATCTCCTCAGATACCTATACTCTGAGTTGCCTCAAATTAAGGAACCTACTGGGATTTGCAAAAATTGTATTCTTAAATTCTGCCTATAGTCCTGGGAGCACTCAATCCATAAAGTATACTCCTATTTAAAAACAGGCCTGGTGCACATCCTAAGCCCATCTGAGACTGAATGGGACTAGGAACTGTAATGTTTAAAGCTTAAACATTTTACCAGAGTACATTAACAGACAGCACATGACTATTACACCTTGAGCACATTAACAGATTGGGATCCTATAGGGATTAGGTGAGTGTGATCAATTAACAGTCAATGATAGATTAATACGAGAAACAATGTCTCTATTATAAGTTTCCTAAAGACAGGATAGTAATTATTTAAATTATACCCTCAAATGGAAAAAACAGGCTACAGAATAGAGCTTAAAGGGAAGGATACATTTTATGAAGCTTTTCTGTGAAAACCTTTTTATGAAGTTTTGAATGCAAACAGTGTAAAACAATAGCACACAGTATCTTGGCATCAGTCACAAATCAGTCGTTTTCAGCATTTACCTCCATTTGGTAAGTAAATAGCTACTATATCTGTTGGAAAGTAGCATGAGAACCAGAGCTATTGAGAGTTCCAAGCAGTGATACATTCATAAATAGCAAGTATCCCCAATGTAGTGACACAGTTAAATAAATACTTGTTCCCTTAGCTATTCTGAGATCTCGATGAATCCAAACACCTCACTCAAGATGGTAAGTAAATAGATTACTTTTTAAATTGTCTGCCTTTAATGGATTCCCTGTTTAAGTAGGGTAAAACAAAGCACAATTAATATAATTCAATCTTCAAGTGAAGGGTTTAAATATCAGGTTACCTTTGGGAGAAACAAGAAGCATTGTTAGCTAAAAAATACTGCTTTGCAAATATTTCTTGATGGCCTGATGTTTATTTTTTTAAGTAAAATATTCACTATACAAAACTGAAATAAAATTAGAACAATACTCAGCTGTTAAAATATTCAGAAGGGCTTCAAGGCATAAGAGTCAAAACGTCTTTCGCTGTCAATGTTGCACAGATTTGAAAGTGCACAAGTCAAAAAACCGACCCTTCATATTCAGATAATAGGAAAAAAACTGTTCTGTTAATACTGCCGAAGCTTTTCACTTGGAAAAGGGAGAAGTCCCCATTCAGCCTCCTATCTGAAGATGCATATGTCTGGCAAAAAATGGAAAGACTGTTTAATTTCTGAATGGGTTAGAAATGACTGTCTATAGACAGTGATGTCTTTTAGGATGATATGGCATCTGTTTTCTCTCTCAACTGCTAGGCCACCAGACTATTAGTTCTTTGTATTAAATAGAAAGATAAATGTGCAGCTGGAGGACATCTTTGGCATTTGTTTGAGATTTTCTGTTAGTCTTGCTCTTCTGGTATCCATCATTACTGATCGAAACTGACAGATCAGTCAGGTTACAGAAGTGTTGGGTCTCATTGCTCCTCTGCTGTGAGCTGAGGCCATGCACTACCACTGTGTAACTTGCCTGCTCCCCACCTCACTGAGGTGGGATGCCTGGCTGAGCCTGCAGATGAGGCTCAGAAGTTCTTGCATTTGCAGTAGACATTGTCTACCTGAATTTCTCCAAGGTTTTCAGTTCAGTTTCTCACGGACTCTTCCTAGAGAAATTGATGAGTTATGGTCCAGGCAGGTGGGCATCTGTCTGTCCAGTAGCATCCAGAGGGGTAGTTGAAGATAGCTCCTATTCAAAATGACATTCTGCCAAAAGTGGAGACCCCCAGGGATCAATTCTGGGCCCAGTGCTGTTCAGTAAGTGATCTGGAATGGGATTTAATCTACCCTGATTAAGTTTGCTAATGTTAGTAAACTGAGCAGGGCAGTGAACACTTGGAACGAGTCACTCTGCACTAAGACCTGAATTGGCTGGGAGAGTAGGCTAACAAGACCCTTATGAACTTCAACAAGGACCATGTAAGGTCCTGCACCTGAAAAACATAATCCAGGAATAGAGCATAGGCTGGCATCTACCCAGCTGGGGAACAGCTCTGTGGAAAGGGGCCTGGGGGCAGCGGTGGACAAGCTCAAGGTGAACAAGCAGTGCTGCTGAAGCAAAGAAAGCCAGCAGAATGCTGTGCTTCTTCAACACGGTCATCACCAGCAGAGATCATCACATCCCCATCAGATCAGATCAGATTACACCACTCTATTCAGTGCATGTCAGTCCACAGCTGGAATAATGTGTGCAGGTTTTGGTCCCTGCTACTCAAAATAACTGTTGCCATAGCAGAGTGGATACCAATAAAGGTCACAAAGATGATCCAGTGGCTGGGAGCCAGCCACGTGAGGAAAGTCTAGGAGAACTGGGCTAGTTCAGCCTTGAGAAAAGAAGGCTGAGAAGAGACCTGGTCACTATGTTCCAGTATTTCAAGGGTGGCTACGAAGAAGGTGGAGACTCCCTTTTTGAAAGGAATCACACAGGAAAAATGATGGACAATGGGTATGAATTACTCCTGAGGAGATTCCAATTTTTCACAATGAGGACAATCAGATATTGAAATAATCTCCTCAGGGAAGTAGTGGATTTCTCAACATTGGACACTTTTAAACTGGAGAGGGTGCTGGACCTTCTTGTCTAGATCGTGTTTTTCCCAAGAACATTTCAACCACATGACCCTTGAAGAACCTTGCAACCTGTTATTCAATGAGTCTATGAAGAGTTATTTTGGACAGTCCCAGTAAAGAAGAGGTGGGGATGGTATGGGGATGCAAGATACCATACATATATATATATATATACACACACATATACATATGGCATATACGTATATGTCTATATGTATCTATATATGTGTATGTATGACATAAATGGTATGTATATTCTCTTTCATCCAAAGATATTAAAAGTGAAATGGTAAATGGAATGGCAGGCTATTTGTAAAATTTTATGGCTTAAATTTTACTTAGTTCTCTGAATTACAAATAAATAGTTTCCTCAAATATTTTGAAGTACTTTCTGGTCTAGGTTATATATTAATTATGCATTTCAGTTTAATTAATTTTCAATATTTGTGCACGGTACAGAGCAGATTGCTCCCAGCTTTTCTTTCATTGTAATTCCACTCTAGCTGATTTTAGAACCCTGTGCACATTAATGTTTTGGGTTTATATTAAAGACGCTTTGAGATTCACTGCAGTAAATTGACACTTCTTACTTCCTAATGTGGTTTCCAATTTGCAGATACTCCCTCCGGAATGAGGAGAGGGGATAGATCAAATCATATAAAATCAGAAGTTTCTCCACCCAAAGTAGAGAAAAAAGAATGAGAAACACTAAATATAACAAACATATTTAAAATCTGATTTACAAATGATATAATACAGAATAAACAGAGATTGTTAAATTAAAAAAAATTAATTTCCTATTATTTACTCTCTATCTAAGCTGTTATCTCTTTTGTCTATATATCTTGTTGGCCATCAAACAGCAGTAGTGAATATTCACCATTGATTTGATTCAGCTAACTCTATATCTAAGAACATATCACGATAATATATAAAATGGAAATATCTTTCCATTGTGCAGTGATGTTTACTATTCTTGCCTCTGTCTCTCAGAAAATTGCAGTACATCTCATTCAAGTACATTAGTTATATTTATTTCAGAATCATCAGACTTTCTTGTCCCCTGACTACACAAAAAGGTTTGAGACAAAAAAAAATATTGATTGATATATATGTAGCTGTCAAATGTAAACCCTTTAAGTCATTCAATTTCAGTGACAATCCTAATAGCTATTTTTCTCTAATACCTTATCAGCCCACACTCAGATAAGAATCTGCAATACACAAAGATCTCCATTATTCACAAAAGCATCTACAATTACATTTTTATAACCATCATCACATGCTCCAGACAGACAAAAACTTACACCTTCTGCCCAGGGAAGTGGTAGAATCCCCATCCCTGGAACAGTTCAAAAGGTGTGCATATGTGGCACTTGGGGATATGGATTGAAAACAGTTATTCTGGGTTAAAGGTTGGACTTGCTGATCTTAGACAACTTTTACAACCTTAACTGTTCTATGATTTGTAACTATCCCTCACACTCACTTAGCAACAGAAAACAAATACCTTAATTTTTTTTTGCTGAACCCTTTACAGCTCTAGTGGACCACTGGGATGTACATTCCTAAAAAATTCAATTTTATCAGACACAGCTGAGTACCAAGATCCAATTTTTCCATGTTTAGACTGCTGTGATGAAAAGCATGGAGAATTTACCCATGAGACTTCACTGAAAGAGCTATATAACAGAATATGATGTCTTTTTAAGACACATAATTGTTCTGTACAAAAATTATCCTACTTCATGTTTGCATACAAGATCAGATCAGACAGGCCTCAGTATTTATGGATTCACCAGTGTTAAGGGAAATCATTCTTGTTACGATCAGCAAAGTCAAGCTAGATAAACACATTCTGTGGACCAACTCCCCAAGGAACTGTCTCCAGCCAGCACAAGAACACTATCAGCAATTATCAAAGATGTTGTCAAGAAAATATGAAATATGGCTCCTTATGTCTGGAGTAATCATGAGATGCATTTGGATATGATGGAAAAATAAATGACTATGTACTTTTAAAAGAATGGGTTAATGCTTTAAAAAATAATATTCAAAGTATTAGTATTGGAAAAGTTATGGAGACAATTGGGCAGAAGATATCAATTGTGCTGTGTTGCTACATTACTACTTGGAAAAATTTGAATAAAATTTCATATCCACTATTTATACCTTTAAAAAGTACAACTTAACAGTAAAGTGTAAAATGAAAGATTCCCATGTCTTTAACAGAAGAAAACTTCAGAAAATATATTTAATGGTAAGAAAACTTTAATTTTCTTTTTTTTTTACAGTAAAAAAATAATTTTCCTTTCTTGAAAACATAAGTAAGAATGTGTATCATAAGTTTACACACTTTCTTCCAACATTAGCAGGACAAATGTTTGTTTGATCACCAATTAAAAAAAAGTAAAATGAAGTAATTAATAGAAAAACATTGACATGGAAGAATAAACATCTAGAAGACCTTCCTGGCCTTTCAGCAATGGAATGCTAATGTGCATAATTTAAAATCCTATAATCTGGGAAGTATTTCAAAGGCTTCCTGTAAAATGTGTTTCAGAAGAATCATATATTCCAGTATTGACTGAATATACAATTAGGAATAGAAAAGGAATCAAAATTAATTGTTTTCATATGATGTAAGATTTGAATGGACCTTTTGGCTCATTAAACCCTGCTCCATACTTCCTAGGAAAACTACAATATGCAACTGCTGCTACATATTTTTCAGGCTGGTTTTTTTTTTTTAAGTGGTTTGTTCAGCCTTTTGCCCAGACTAATACTAAGAAGCTCTTACTAAACTTGCTTTCTGTGCTACTTATGAAAACAAACTTTTCTTGCAACTGTGCACATAAATCCTTATATTGTTCTGTTAACTCACTTTTATGCCAATTTGCCCTTTACTTCACTCCAAGAGCTGATGCCTTAGTATCTTTAAAGAGGACAGAAGATCTAACCTCTTGTTCTTTGGTTTAGGGCAATATAATATATTATTATGAGGGTACACAGATGGTTAGACCTTGTGTTTGCAGAGCTATGCGGCTGGGGAAAATGGAGAAGGGCAGATTCTTTTAGCACAGTTCTGTGCTGTACTCCATCTTGTACACCACCATTTTTCTCAGTTCCTCCCATAAGGACCAAAAAAATGTTCATTGTAACCACACAAAAGGCAGAATTGTTGCCGAAATATTTTTTGATGTTATGCACATGCACAAAGGTAGATCACAGGACTGAAGTTTGTATTTTATGTTTTTATATATGCTAGCCAAAGTCAAGGTTTACTAAAATTCTCTCAGAGCCAAGCAATGTTTTTCATAAAGAATCAAAATACAGTTGAATTCTGTGATTTTTAGGTATCATAAAAACAAACAATGATTCTCTGTCATTTGTCGAGTAAAATCCAGAAACATGAGCATCACAAGGTTGTTGTTGGCTTGGTACAGCGACATTTGGGGAGCATGGCAGAAAAAGGGTACAGATAGTCCTGTTTTCAACAACTCCATTTTACAAAAGCTTTTTAAAAACATTCTGACAGATCATTGTTTCTTTTTTTTCCCATGATATGTTGATAAACTAAAATTTTTTCTTCTTAAGATTGAATTTATTTCCTCACTGTTGAATTGGGTATGACTGAATAATTTATTTCCATCAAGAAAAACATTCCACATTTTTATAAAAAAAATTATTTATAAAGTATGATCTAGCAAACCAAAATATTCCAGTAACGTAAAACAATTTTTATTATACAGTATTGGATTATATTCATTGATTTATATACTCAACAGGGAAGTCAAAAATCATTAGTTTCAGTATTATCAAGATACAGTTAGATTCTAATATTTCTTAGAGTGGCATTATAAAATTCAAGCATTTGACATTATTTAGATTTGAAGTTAATGCGAATTTCAGAATCTCCCAAAAGTTGTCCTAACAAGCGGAGGTATACTAAAGGAAAAGTGAAAAGAAGAACCACCAACAATTTTTACCTTAAGATTTGGGAGAGAATGCTTCTGTTTTGGCAACAGCAGGCCAGAAAGAGAAATCATCCCCATTTGAAGTGATAGACATGTACAGCTGTCTTAGAATGCTCTTGAAAGCAGAGCTTAAGATCTTTAAATAAAATCAATGAATTCCTGACGGTGTCAGGGAAATGGTTCTTATCTAAATAGTCTTGCCTTTCTGATGAGATGATTTTTTTTTTTACTCATAACGTAAGTACTGAGCACAAACCACCATACCACTTCATCTATCTCTCTTTGACAGCTTAGAGCCTTAGAATCTCCACCAGCAGAACTTGGACCAAGCAGACACACTCCCGGAACCTTGAGACATGAAGCAAAAAGGAACATGGCAGTCGCTCTTGCAACATTTGCAGTAAAAGACATCACTGGAAATTAGACCTGTATCAAAAAATTGCCTCCCCAGCCTCTCTGCTTTGATTTTCTTTCCTTAATTTGCATGTGATGTAAGAATGTATTAGACTGTGGAAGAGATTATTTCCTCTCTTGAATGTGTTTGCACGTGAACATTGTCGCTACTGTCAAAGAACACCACCTCTGTTATACTGAATACCTCTGAATACCTTTGTTTGAAGAAACAAAAGCATATCTAATAATGTAACTTAAAGAATTTAGTGCTTCCGATAGCCTTATTAATTAGGTCTAATACATTAGGTATCTGGGTTGCTTATAAAGCAGATCGTTCCCTCCCCAGAAGCATTTTAATTTATTCTCTTTGTGAATAATTTTTTCAGGAACCAGGAAGGAATTATGCTTCTGACATAATGGATTAATAAGACAGTATTCAAAAAACAAAGGAAATTAAGTACAAAGGTTGGTAACCAAGGATGAAAAAAAATTTTAAAAATACATAACCCCTTTCTCTGAATTTCTAATGTACTTAAAAAAATGGATAAAATTTCATTGACTTCCCATGATGAACTAGGATTTTCTTGAATACTGCAGAAGATTTTTTTGTTGAACAAAGATAAACTTTACATGTAATTTATGTATGTATACATGCATATTTGCTGAAGTATAAGAGTTGCTTTAGGAATAGCTGAATCTTCCTTAGAGGGTTATGTTTGCCTTTTGTTAGTATGTGTTTAGAAGTGCACACACTAAAGGAAGAATCTGTAGAGAAAAAAATATTAATTTCATTTTAATGAATGTTCAGGAGATGAAAACTTTTTTCAAGGTTAAAGAATGTATTTTCAGTCTGGAAATCTCATATGATTAGTCCCTTTGAAGTCACTTACACAGGTTAATTTCTTCATTTACCGGAAGTGGAAATAGAGCATGGAAAAATGGTTAGGAAAAAACCAAAATACCACAGTTTTTCATAAGAGGGCTGTTTATGAGTAACATACTGTTTATATGCAACACGCATGATGGAAAGAACTCAGGGTCATTTGAGACATTAGACTTTCTGTAGCTGGCAAGCAGTTCACCTATTTTAGCCCTGTGGAAAAAAAAGTATGTTAAACAAACATGTTGAAGGTAGTTTGCTACATTCTCTACAGCTCTGACTGGTTTTATTGTTTTGTTTTTTCCAGGTGCTGAAGTGCAGGATGAACAGTCTTGCAATTAATGAGAGCTCTGACAAATCTCTCTTTTCGATTCTGTTCTGAATGAGCTATTGACAAAAATTCTTTGGTTTATTCCAAAATTGGAATGGAAGATTGATTTCTAATTAGTATTGAAAAACATCTGGTGGTTCCCATAAGGTTTTGAAATACAGCGACAGTAAACTGCCATTAATTCTAACAAAATGTTTCATCCCTAGCTTATCATCATACTTTAATAATCAGAAATAATTAAAATTACTTTTACATTAAAATTTTTATAAATACATAGAAACCTGTTAATCGATTCATAATGAGATAAATGAGGACAGAGAGTCTCTTTTTGTTCTGCATAACAGAGAACGGAGCTCATTTGGAGTCTATCACTGGACTCCTGGGCTCTATCAAAACACAAGAAATAAATTGTAACAGTAGAGGAATGCAAATTCAACAGCTACAAGTCTGTGCTGTAATTTTTAATGATGTGTGTGAACCTGCTGCACTGCTCATGACAAATACTCTCACAGTCTCATGCACATGTACTCATCCTGTTTACAATGTTTCTTTCCCTCCTGTGATTAAAAAAAAAAAAAAAAATCAAAAATCATTATCAGTTTGATGCAATCCCATTCCATTTTCTGAAGTTAAGAAAATCAGTTAAAACCATTGGTACAAATCAATGAATGAAGTGCATTTGGCAGGGGGTGGAGAGAAAGAGTATTGCAGTATTTCAGTAACTCCCAATGGGTTTCTCAGTCATCAATCTGAATGACTGAGGTTTTCTGGTAATAATAAAATAGCAACATGGTCCGCTAGTCGAGGCAGCAATCACTGAAGTGGAGCTCTGCTGTCTTAATATTACCAAAATACAAAAAGCTGTTCTTCACTCTGTGGTCTCTGGACGACTCAGGTAAGAACTCAGAGGTCACAGATGACCTTCAGCATCACAGAGACGATGAGAGTCAAATGACAATGAAAACAAGGATGAAAAGGTTGGGTTTATACGTTTTTGGAAGAATAGGTTCTCCCTCTGATGTATCTGGCTGATTTATTTGGAATAAAGAGAAACTCTCCCTGCATCACCACATTAGTTGCTCAGGCTTTCACCAGAACTCACCTACCACTGGGCACTCTGGTAGTACATACAGTGTTGCATTCCCCTCACACAACGTCAAGCAACGAACCAGATCAGCTCAAAACAAATATAACCTCTCTGGTGTTTAACCATTTTGGAAGTATTCATTTAAAACATAGTTTATGAAAGTTTTTTCCACTAACTTGGTCATTCAAATCTTTTATATCCACCGCTGATTTTTGTTGGGGCTATTTGTTTGTTTGTGTTTTATAAAGAGAAAGAAAACCACCTCATAATCCTTTGGCTAAGAAGTATTAGGTAAAAGTAAATCTTAAATTCACAAATGTCACACAATTGAAGTCAAAGTTTGAAAATCTGGGCTTGGTGTGTCCTGCAGAAAATTGACAACATTCTGGACATTCAGAAAAGCAAGTAACCAAAATTATTTTAGCCAGAATTCTGGAGACAGATTTTAATTCTTACTTCCCTCTTTTGTGATGCAATATGGCAAAAGAGTAATACCATTATTTATTACACAGATCTTCTTATGCATCTCAGAACATTATGCAGACATTTATTTAGTCCTTGAAACATTGACATAAATCAAGAATATTATCTCCGTTTTATAGAAAAGAACTCAGTCCTGGGTACGACATACACCCAGTTTACTCAGCTACCAAGTGATATAATTGATTATTAGACTAATGAAGACTGGAATGAAAATTCAAGCTCTCCTGACTAAGGCCTACTGGAAGTTGGTGTTGGGACCCATGAAAGAAATAATTGCTTTAACTAATAAAAAGCAGAACATTCCTATAACAAAATGACAATCTAAATTAAAAGGTCCTCAGAAGAATGCCCTTATCAACCACATAATTTATAATATTTGTACTAGGATATCTTCCAGCTCCCAAACATTTAATTATTAAACTCAAAAACATTTGCAGCACTCAGAGTCATATAACAAAAATACACTAGTTACAACTTCAGCAAGAAAGTAGACTATACTACTAAATGGAAAATTCATTGTTGCAAGAATTTCAACCGGCAGTCAATACCCTGTATACCACAATTTACTTCAGTGAATTTAATCTGTGAAAAAGGTCAGAGAAAGATGTTCTTGAACTTCTCCGGTATATAGAAAAGTGCCTTCTACAGAGAAAAAAAAAAAAAAATCCTATGCTGAAATTTATTTCCAACGGAAGCAGAATTCTGTTTTATTTTCACCTTGTGCTGATAAAGAGATGAAATCTTCCCATTCACATAAAGACAGTTTATAGCCTCTTATTTATATTTCAACATTGATTGAATACATATTCTGCTTTCATATGGCTGCCATAATGAATCTAATATTCAGGAGTCAGAAAAGAACTCAGTTCTTTATTATGTTTAAAAAATGGAAATGTATTAATTTCTTTGTTTGCACACAGTTTAGTCACATCTCAGTTCTTAAACCTTCAAAATAAAAAAGTTCATATTCATTGGGACACTTGGAAAAATCATAGTCTTGCTCACAAAATTTTCAGGTTCATATAATTTTAAGAGTCACTCTGGAGTGCCAAAGATCAGATTTCCCTTCACTATTTACGATGTGTTACAAACATCTTAAAGTTCAGTCCAGTTGTGAAACCTGATAGCAATGAGTTTTGAAAGGTTTGAGCTTTCTTGAAACAGATTTTTCAATCTCTAGTGAATTAGAGATCAATTTAAAATTCTGTTATCAAATCAGTGCAGCTGTATACTACCAGTTATGACAAAAAGGTTAAAGATTAGGAAAGAAGCATTTCCATCTTACATAATCAATTAAAAAAACCACCTTCCTTTTGTACAGAATATGAATTTAGTATAAATTGTATAAACTGCATAAAATATATACAATTAGTATAAAATACTTGATTTCATCACTGTACCAAGACAGCAGTAGAATTAGCACATGCTAATATAACATAAAATTTTGTCACTATCCTGTGAAACGATCTCTGGTTATTTAATCTAGAAAAAAAATTGACACTGGTTTTAAAAATATTTATCATTGCTTAGGATAGAACATTGTGTAGGATTAGGAGACCAAACTTGTCAGCCTGTCTACAGTTAGCAGTTATATAAATGGAATATTAAAAGAAAAACATTATAGGTATATAGCATTTTTATAATTTTATATATATTCTAGAAAAAAAAATTAGATTTACCTTTCTTGAATCAAAGAATTTGCTGTAAGTTGAAGAATAACTGATTACCAGTAAAAAGTAAGAATACAAATATATATTGAGGTAGAGGGATGGATTTTTTTCCTTGAATCTAGGTGGCATTCCCCACCTTCCAAAAGATTCTTTTGTCACACATGCCGCTACAAAACTAATCTTCTCATACTGAACTCAGGTACAATATGCTAATCTAACTACCAATGTCTACCATATGCTTAATATGTCCACACATTCTACATTAAGCTTTTTATTTTTCAGTCTGTAGTTGCATTTTCAAGAAGTAATATTACCTTAGTTAAAACTGGCAAAATATTTTGAACTGCTGTTCTAGACCTCAAAATTTGCAACGATTACAGGAAAAAAACCCAAACTCTATAGCCCTGGACATTCTCTCTTTCTTGACTGTTTATTGTTTTTGGACTAAAACTTCAGTATATAGTGAGGCAATATTAGGTATTTGGTTAAAAGGCAACCTAGAGTACTTCTGTGGGCTCAAAACCATGCCATAGATATTTCCTGATCCCTTGAGCAGCAGGTACATGAATCTTTCTCTAGAAGATTTAAAAAAGTAACCTTGTCCTTAGCTGAACACATGCATTGTGTCTTTGAGGAGTGCACTGTCATACCTCATGCTGAGCATTAAGTTCACTGTTTTGATCACGATCTTAGGTTTGCTGCTGGGAATCAGCAAACTGATTTTATGGGGCTGCTGTATTTCCACTATTCCTCATCACCTTTTTAATCTACTACAAAACCAAATTTATTAATTAAGAATTAGTTTTAAATCTAATAATTATTTTACAAATATTATTGTATCCACCTTGTCTTAAATTGAGTGAAAACTTGTGGTCCACTTCCCAATGGCTCAGCTATCTGAGATCTAAGGATTAGTTTAGTGCAGTGAAGCTGAATGATCTTAGTTTAATTTTACAGAGAAATTGTTACTAAACTGAGATATAGCACATGGAGCACCAACAGCCTCACTTCTGTCATGCTCTTGGAGACTACACTGAGAGCAAGGGGTGGTAGGATCTTCAAACATTGGGATAAGCATTTAGCAAAGGCCTCCTGGCTAGTCAACAGCAGAGGATCTGCCAGTCAGGCTGACCCTGCCAAATCAAATACTACATACCACAGAAGGGGATAAAGTTCCTGTTGTGCACATTAAAAACATGCTGGCGAAAAAAATCTGGGTTATTCCTGCCTCAGGCAAAAGCAAACCCATCTGGGGGATTACTTTTGCTCAAGGACTTGGGTGCACTTGGTGGGTAATGCAGGAAGATGGGGAGGTCTGACATTTGCATCAAGATTTGATTTTGGGTTAAAATAATCAATTAATTTAACTACATAATGATAATAACTGTTAAAGACTGTGTATTACCACTTCTGTGGTGGCTATGGGTGCATCAACTCACTGAGCACCTCACAGCATCAATCTTAACCACAAGTGTTCTGGGAATCTGAGCCTGACTTTCTTTTGATCGTCGCACTCACACCAAGGAAGAATGAACTTTGGTAATAATGAACAAGCACAGCAGTGCCAGAGTCAGAACTACTCAAATGGGCAGCATGCAACAATCCACTGCCTCACACGGTCTTTCCTGGTTGAAAGACTATTTTCAAGTCAAGGGCTAAATGAATCCAACCAACTTTTTTTTTTTTTTTTTTAATGTGGACATTTTATGAACGTTTGACAGAAGTGTTCCATAGACTGAGGGAACAATGTCTGTATATCTGTCTGTCAAAATGGATAAATAAGGAAGCTGATGGGATAATGGGAAGTGTTGTCATGGCCATTTATAAACGCCATCATGCCCAAAATATAAACTGGGGGGAGTTATCTGGAAGAGGTGCTGATCTGGGTTTGGGAAGGGGGGTCTGGCATAGTTCAGCAGGTAGTGAGCAGTCACATTGTGCACCACTTGTTTTTCCCTTTTTATTATTAGTAATATTAGTATTATTACTTTATTTTACTTTCTTTTCAATGGCGAAATTTTTCTTTTTTCAACATACAAGTTTTACTTTGATTCTCTTTCCCATTCCACTGGGGTAGGGGGCAGAGAGAAAGGGGGTTGAGCAAGTGGCTGGTGGTGCTTAATTTCCAGATGAGCTTAAACCAAAACACCAACGAAACAGGTAAATTGAGAATAAAAGCAAAGGTCATATTAAAAACATGTGGTTTTCAGATTATTATATTACTCATACCCTGCTTTTTACTTTCAATACTTTCTAGAACAAGTTGGATTGCAAGAAGACATGCCTTTGTTCTGCTTGCAGCATTGCAGGAGAGCAGGATGAGGACCAGCTGAACACCAAAGTCAAATCACCATTTTGGGATGGCTGTACTATGTCTGTTGTAGCTACGTTATGACATAAATTTTTACCCAGCACCAAGAAAGTCACATGGCTTTTGCTTAGCTTGTAGTATAATATAAAGAGTCTTGCAGATACATAGCCTGCAAAAACCATAATGCAACCGAAGTATTAAAATAATAAAAATAACGATAAAAAAAAATCAGATGGAGCAGATCTCATTAAAAAATTTCAAACCAAATATTAAAACCTGAGCCCTAGCAGTTTAAAACACAGGAAGAGGACTCACAGGTGATTCTGTCTTATATTACATATTCTGTAGTAGATGGAACACGGAGGGAATATTAGAACCTCATCAGAACATTGTAGCTTGTAACAGTATGAGTGTATACAGTTTATTTCATGCACCGAAAAATTGTGCTAACATGTGACATTAAAGAAATAGCGTCTGTAACTGCATGTCAAATGGGATGCTCAATGAAAATTCTACAAGGATAAAAAGAAAACCGAAAAATTATATACGATGCACACTGGCAACTACATCTATGACATACTCTGCTTTGCTTTTTTACTTAAATCTGTCTGTAAATGTGTCTGTCTAAAAATACAACTCAGCACCTCATATACGATTTTCTGGCATCTGTGGTCCACGTGCTGCAAGATGATAAACACTGGAATAATTTGAAGACATGATCACCAGACAGAAGAGAAGAAATAGGAACAAATATGTCTAAGTAGGAAATAAAATGGTAAAGGGAAAAGTTAATAGAGAGGGAGTTAAGAGGAGCAAGGGTATTGGTCAAGAAATGCAAGTGAAAATCAATAAATTTAGAATAATCACAGATGAGCATGAACACTTAGCAGGGAAAACTTGTTTTCAGAACTGAACTTATGAAAAGCTTTCTTATAGATGTGTATCTTTTTTTTTTCTCCTAAGCCATCTCCACTTGAAGTGGACACTTGTGACATCATAGCCAGCCATGAAGCAGATGGAAGCTTTAGAAACATCACCTCACCAGCCAATCTGCATGTGCCAGTTGTACATCTGGCTTCTGCCAGTCAATGCACAATGAGGTTTTTCTGCCTTTCTTTCAGAATCAGTGCATTCTGCAATTTGCTTTAACAGAACTTGAAGTGTTCTTATATAAAATTTGGCTTTCTCTCTTAAACTAGGTAAAAAGTTAAAAAATTATGAGGAACTGAGGAAGAGAGTGAGAATTTGTCATAAAAAGCAGCCAAGTAATACTTATTTCTTGGAGGAAGGAAATGAATACAAATAGCTTATTTGGAGTATCTTAGACATCAATTAACTGCTTTTCACTGTTCATTGCTGAATATCGAATTTTGAAAGTTAAGACTGTATAAGGTTGAAGTGTAAAGTATGCAGATATGACTGAGGAAAATGAGATTCATGAATGAATAACTGATTAGTTTCAGAAAGAAGTACGCAAGTCTGTGCCTCTGGGCACGTTAAATTGAATTTACCTACACTTCTACTTTACACAGTTGGAAATTCACATTAGCACAAAAATTGGCATTATATAGGCAGTATTTTTAGATGACCAAATTATTTTTGTAAACCTGAAGCTATATTGCAGTGATACTTGTGATGAAATTGGAAGTTTAGATTTCATCTAATATCTTATAAATCCCATCAAGTCTTGCTGTTGCAAAAGCAGACAGTGCAGTGCTACAGAAATACATATCCACATTACTAAAGCTGGTTCTTATTGGGCCACCAGAGAGCTGTAACATCTGCAATCTGGCACTGAACTGGAAAGCAGCATCAACAAAACTCTTTCAAGACTGTCTGGATTACCTCATTAATCTTTACCAAATCCAAATGAAAACAAAAGTCACAATAACAGCATCAAACTTATTTTTCTTTTAACAAGATCTTTCAAGCAATTTTTTCAGGGTCTCATATTCATAATATCTCTATAAAGCATAGAATATTCTATTTACTGTTAGAGTCTCATTAATGTTTAAATTGAATTGCTTTAAAGAAAATAAACTATATTTACCAGCCATTTTTCTTTTATTTTTCATTGTTTTCTGCAGGTTAGTGGTTTCTTTTTATTACAAAAAAGTGCGAGGTTTTAGAAAATGTGAAGAAAATGAGAAAAGGGTAGGTGAACCATAGGTTGAAGAAGAGTCAGTATGAGTGATTTGTAGTCAGTGATTGTGCAAGACAAAGGTTTGTCTTACAAAGTGCTGCTCAAAGCATAAGTACTAAATGAAGCAAATGTCTGTCAAGTTTCTTGGTTCTGAGTGATTGCTGATCATGAGAAGAATGCTCAGTTCTGTAACAGTGAATCTAAAATTATATTGACTAAATTAGTCACTGTAAATAATAAGTAGCACTTCCAGGCTGCATATGGATGCATACCCTGATGAAATCTAGACACAGGGAAATCCAGGCCATAAAAGAAACATTGAGTGTGTTAGTCACTCCCCTGTTCTAAATGATCAGGAAAAGAGGATCACCTCTTCCATGGTGCCACTGATCCCTGTAGCCAATACTAGTCCCTAATCTTTATGCCCACAAAATCAGTGGGCTTTGTACAGCTGTAGAAGGCAAACAACCGAGCTTGAAGCAGCGTAGCTTTGAGACACTGGCCTGAAATTCCATAGCCTTAGTCTTAAGAATTAAAAGAATGACAGAATAAAAGAATGAAGAATGGGTAAGGTTGGACACACCACACCAAGTAATCCGGTCCCATTTCAATTTGTCATGCTCAACAATTTTCATTATTTTTCGAATTTGCAAAAAGCAACAGTGGTCCTGTGGGGTCCTCAAAAGATTAAGGATCACAGAATCATATAAGAATTGAAGTTGAAAGGGACGCCTTTATAACCAACCACCCTGTTTATGCAGAACCATTTGAAGCTGGTTGCTCAGGACCATGTCCTGATGGAGTTCGAATATCTCCAGTGAGGGAGATTCACAAATGCTCTGGGCAGCATTTGCCAGTGCTCAGTCACCCTCACAGTAACAAAGTGTTCAGAGGGAACCTCCCATGTTTTGATTTGTGCCCATTGCCTCTGGTCTTGTCACAGGGCACCACTGTTTCTCTGTCCTCTTTATACCTTTCCTTCTTATTGATGAGATCCCCCAAGACCCCTCTTTCCCAGGCTGAACAGTCTCATCTCTTTGGTTTTTCCCCGCAGAAGAGATGCTCCTTCTGTTAATCATCCTTTTGGCCCCTCACTGGACTCTCATATTTGATAACTCCTGTTTGATAACTCATATTTGATGTTAATTGGGGCAGCGCTCCCCCGCACTGCAGCAGTTAATGTCTCTCATATTTGATAACTCAGAACTGGACAAAGTGCTTCAAGCATGGCCTTACCGGTGGCTGAGGATCTCCTCATATAACTTCCCGCTATGCCAGTGGGTAAATATTCTAATAATCATTTTGTAATCAATCTGATAGCTTGCAGAAATACTTGCAACATTTTGTTAATATTGTGGAATGAGTGGAACAGATAATTCTTTTTAAAAAGCCCAAAACCCCCCCAAAACACTTACATGTGTGCTGTTGGGGGCTCATTAAAAGATGTAATTTTAACAATATTAATGTCAGACTTTATGCACTTAATCCAATGGACTTTCATTGATGGAGATAGAAATATTCAGATTTACAAAAACAAACAATACTTTGTGTTGAAAAACCCCTTTAAAGATCACTTAGTTCAAACCCCCTGCCACAGGAAGAGACATCTTTCAATACATCAGGTTGATGAAAGCCCCGTGCAACGTGGTCTGGAATGCTTTCAGGGCCAAGGAACATGCAAAACTTCTCTCAGCAATCTCTTCTAGTGTCCCACCACATTAATGTAAAGAATTTCCTTATGCTCAGTCTAAATCTATTCCCTCTCTTTTTACAAATGTTGCCCCACGTGTTTTCACTACAGACTGTGGTAAAAATTCTTGCTATCCTTCTCATAAGCCCCCTTTCTGTACTGGAAGGCTGCAATGTGTTCTCCCCAGTGCCTTCTTTTCTTCAGGCTGAGCAACCCCAGCTCTCCCAGCCTCTCTTCATAGAAGGGGTGCTCCAGCCCTGTGATCATCTTCGTGGCCCTTTTCTGGACCCACTCTAATAGGTCCATATCTTTCCTCTGGGGACCCCAGAGCTGGACGCAGCATTCCAGGTGGGAGTCTCGTAAGACCAGAGCAGAGGGGGACGATCACATCCCTTGACCTGCTAGCCACACTTCTTTTTATGTAGGATACATTTGCCTTTCTAGGCTGGAAATAAACTCTTAGTCAATACAAAAACTGTACAGGAAATCAACAGAGAATTTAAAAAGTCAATTTGAGCTCTATAATTCTCAAGAAACAGATTCTAAACTGACAAATTTTGGCCACAGGAGTGCAAGGATACAGATATTAAGGAAATGCACACACTGACATTGGCCGGAGAAGCATTAGTCAGAGTGGTTTCATATTGCAAAAGCGATTTCATATTGCAGAAAGAGGATGCTATTTTTTGTAGTCTATAACTTTAAAAAAGGTGAAATCAGGTGAAGCAAAAAGAGAATTTTTTTCTTCCCACTCATAACCCAGCACCAATTTGTTTGCACCAAAAAACCTGACTACAGAGAAACATAACCACTTTAGAAAGCATTCCCATTAGTATATCCCCAGCCAATTTCTTTCCAAAGTGACCAATATATTTTAAGACATCTTTACATTTAGCTAAAACTTACAGGTTTTTCTCTGACAATAATCACTTAAGGAAATGTGTGAGAACTAATATATGCCAAAGGCTCTTCCCTGTCCCAGTCTGCAGATGGCTAGGGTAATCATAAATCTTTGCTGAAGGAAAGACACCACATCAGATATCTTCAAACTGTCTTAATTTATTCTATCTTTCATAGAATAACTTTATTCATTGATTTTAAGATTTAAAGAGTAGTAAAGTAGACCCATTGGTATGGAAGACAGAGCAATGTAGGAGAACTTACACCAAATAAGCTACTAAAAGTATCTTTTTGTAAGTTAAGCAAAGACTTTAAAAGTGACATCAAAACACTGAAAGAATGAGGAAGAGGAGTATATTCTCTAACATTTCTTGTAGTGCATAATGCAAAAATCAAGCTGTTTATTTTAGTCAGAAAATTTAAGTATTCACCCAAATAAAACACAGGTGGTTAGTGAGATATAATGATTGCCTATGTTAGATGCCCTATCTGTATCAGTTAGGTGTCTTTGAGTGATTACAAGGAACTTTGTATGCTGAACACAGATCCACATCAGGCCAGCTACAGAGAGTACCATGTGCACCTGAGAGGCAATCTGTGCTATGCACCACTGTCCCGTTCCCCGTTATCCAGATCCAAACAATTATTGTAGAGCACAGTGGAACACGCAGTCTTTTCTCTGGTGGAGAATGAGGGATGCAGAGGTCTCTCATTCCAAAGTGGAATGAGGACATGGCCATAATGTGCACATAAAGCCTATTGTGTGCACCAGGGAATGCATCTGTTATGCAGTATATTCTCTGGAACATAACAGCCCTGGTTCTGTAGCCAGCTCTGAATTCTCTGTATGTTTTGCACTAAGCCGTCCCTGGATAAAATTCAAAAATAATCCAGCATTTGTCATTAATCAGAGTACTAGAACTGTCATGCTACTTGACTTCCTACATAACCAGCATGCCTATGTTCACAGGTATTCCTATGGCTGCACAGTGTCCTAGGTCCAAGTGGCTGGGTGAGAAGAAGTCTGTGTCTGCTGGTCAGTGGTTGCGATGTGATCTCATAAATACAACTACATAGTTATCAACTCCTTCCGACTGAAGTTTGCCTAGAACATAGGGGTTTTACGTGTGATTTATTTCAAGATTCCTATAATCTGGTTCAAATACAGCAACAGAGCTGCTTAAAAGCTTTTACTTCAAATGCCTATGGTCCCTGGGACGTACTACAGAGTATATTATATGTGACCAAAAAAAAAATAAAAGATGTCATGATTATGGAATACTTAATTTAAAAAAAAAAAAAAAACACATTAAAAGTAAGCTTTCCAATGCAACCAAATAACTGAAAATGGGTAAGGCTGTCCTGAGAGGAAGAGTGACTCCAGTACAAATGCATGGATTTTTAGTCTCTGAATGCATCTGGAGCCACGGAGCAGGTGGAACCTAGTCAATTAGCCCCTATTATCTGTATGATTAACTATGGTTGTTCATATAAATGATGATACAGTTGATGATACAGTCTGTCACCACCCTTTGTGACTCTTGAATTTCTGAAACTCTTAGCAAAGTCAGTGTAGCTATTTCTTTTACTGTAGCTCTCCTGGAGCTCCAAGAGCCTACAGCAGTGCCAGGGTGAAACACAGCAGGACTCAGGAGGGAATTCACTGCTGGTGTGCAAGAAACAGATCCTTCCTCTCTGTGTCGGTCACGGGAAGGAAGCTAACAAGCCTCATGAGGATTTTGGTCTGTTTATTCTCTTCCCTACTTCTAACTTAGAAGCAACTTAAAGGTCTCTATCAGATATCAGGGAGAAATAATTACCCAGCTGGGAATGAAATACTTAACTTTCAGAAATTTTTGGCTAAACCAAACAAAGGAATTATTCTTATTAGATAACCACAGCCTTCAGATGTTTTACTTGTTCTGGAATGATTTAAATTAATTACTGCTTCTTCTAAGAACCTGTAGAAAAGGATTTGATAGAGAGCCTACTTCAATGTCTTACTAAATGATAACCCTTCAAGCTAAAGTAATACATAGGAAAGATTAACTGTAAAAATTCAAAAGACAGACTGGAGTATAGATGAAATGTTTAGCATGTTTCTGGACATATTTTACAGGCTGTGTCTTCATAACACAATGTCCATGAAATGTAATACTTCCATGGTTCATGCTATACTGCTGTTCTATAACCTGCGGATTTTCAGCTGCTTCCCAGCACCCCTATGGAAGTGGGCAGGTCCATTTTCCAGTGATATCCTCAACTGATGAAATTCTCAGAGCATTAGTGATACAATTCTAGTGTCCATTCATTTAAAAAACCTACTTTTTTCTTGAGAAAATAGGTCTACTCTTCCTCACAGACCAACTTCTGAATCTAGTAGCAGACACCAAACAAAGACATCTGGGGGACAATTTTATAGTGCAAATTAAAGCAGTTCAGATTAATCCATCTCTTACTCCCTGTGCTCTGTATTGGGAGAAACCAAGAGGCAATGAGAAAACAGCTCTCCTGGTATGCTAGTGACAGTGCTTGATTCTAACAAGTTGGCACAAGCCAGCACTTGTTTGTCCTGCAGGGAGAACAATGGCTTAATTTTTACAAGCATATGGAGAGATAAAAAGAAATCTTGCTATAAATCACTTAAGTAGTTAATTAATTAAGGGACACAAACCCATAGGAAATAAAGCACTGTTTCCAGGGATCATTAATGTACTTAGCTGTTGCTATTATTTTTTTCCTCCCCATGGCTCTATGAGAATTAAAAGATGAAATAATGAAGGAAGATGCTATAATTCCTACTGTTTTTTACACATTGGTTACAGCAACAATCGTGAGAACTGTGACATTAAATAAGGTTCTTGGTAATATTGGCGCTATTGGGCATGAAAATATTCAAAAAAACTTTCAGAGAGGGATAAAAATCAGGCACTCTCCTAAACATTCTAACTTTATTAACTTGAGTGGGATTCTTCCCAGATATTGTTTTACATAGTATGTAATGGGTTTTTTAAGGTTCAAAACAAACTAGACACTACATGTTTTAGGAATTGGAATTGTAAACAAAATGAGGACTTGGAAGTAAACCATTCTTTTTCAGAAGTGAGGCAGTGTTTCTAAAGTATTTTGATAAAAAAATGAAAATTAAATTTTGCTAATATAGTAACACATGATAAATTTAAAATCCACAAACAGCTGTTTTTGTTTAGTTGAACTTTACTTTCCTGATGTATCACTAAGCCTCCCTTCATTTTACCATGTGACTGAAATTGACTTTCTAGAAACTATATCAAAATAACATGCTCCTTTTTCCTAGAAAAAAATATTGGCTAAAAAACATCCACACATACTAAAAAAACCCAAAACAAGCCTATTAAAATCTTCCATCAGTGAAAGTCATGACCTCTTTGTGCTGTTATTTTCTGTCTAGTTACTGAAACATAAGATCCAGATGTCTGTTCTGCCTTTATAACTGAAAACAAGGGTAACTGAGAGAATGACTTCAACACACCCCTTGTCAGTGCTACAGACCATTAGAAATACTATAAATAGCATGATCAAATCCCAAATTGCAGATTCAGTCATAAAAGTGTCTACATTTCATGCTGATTCAGAGGGGCAGCAGCATTAACCGCAATCATCAAGGAATGTGACATATCCACAGTATTTTCTACAGCTCACTAGACTGGTGACAGGACAATTGTTAAAAATTAATGGGGACCATCAGATGTGGATAAGTACAGCTTGGCAACTATGAAAGCTATACTTCTCATTTGCGAGTGATAATGTAATATTATTCTATGATGATACATTGTAATAGATTATGTTTCATCCAGGAAATAGTCTTCTGACTCTTTGAAATTTTGACCACATTATTTTAATTTTCAAATTTATAGGGAACAGCAGGAGAGAAGTTTTTTTACATTGTTTTCTTTCTTGAAAGTACATTTCCACCTTCTGTTCATACATTACATTAATGGATAACCATTTACTTCTCAATTAGCTAACATTCTAAGAAAGTCAAGATCCTAAAATCCAAAGTTTAAGAGATTGATACTGATAGTTAACAAAATTCCAGAGTTGTATCCAGTACTTCCCAGCTCCATGGCTGTATTTAAAAGGAATGGCACAAGTTTTTTTAACTGTTATTATTTTACGTGCCTGTATTTGAAACTGCAACAAACTATTTCAACCAAAACCATGGGCCCAATGAAGGATTTGTTATATACACCGGGCTGGTTTTTTTGCATCAAGGCAAAAAAACTGTTAAAAACTATAACACTGTTCAGAAGATTCTTAAGAACCCCTGCATAGAGGCTGAACCAAAAAGGATGAACTGAAAAATGAAAGGATAAACTCATGACTATTTGTCCTGAAATTACAGATTCTAGACACCTGATGTTGTTGTCAAAGAATGAGACTAGACAGGTGACATTTCTTTGTCCATGCTCAATATTGTGAATGTCTTGGGAGTCCCTAATGTTAGTGCAGGGAATTGAAGACCTCCAGTGCTGCAGTGCAGAGCACTGGGGCAGCGCTCCCCCGCCGCGGGGGGGAGAGCTGCCCCAGAACCGAAGGAAAAAAAACGTATATGCTATGTCTTTTAGGAAGGAAAAAAAAAAAAATTAGCCAAGTTTGAAAATATGCAGTGCATGTGAGCAATAGCTAGTCTCCAGTGCTTCTGACAGCAGGTAAACCAATGATCAGGGAGAGGAATTATAAGCTTTAAACATGGGAGAAAATGCCTGAATCAATGTAAAAGACGGAGCATGCTTCCCATCCATTGCCAGCCGTAGATCTGCCTTTCTCAAGCCTTTACATTTTTTGCAAATACCAGTGGACAAGACTGCCAGCAAACACCTGTGGAACCTCAAAGACTTGAATGAAGTGCTCTGGTCAACACGTCTGCCACTGCAGAGATGAAGTTCAGAGTCCATCTACCGCAGAAATAAGTAACTGTGAGTCCTACATGCTGCAAATAACAAGTCTAATTATTTGTTCATTTACTATTTATGTTACTTGTGGGATTCAGTGCTACTCAAATCTAAGAAATCTTAATCAGACAATATTTACAAGTCAGGAAGTTTGAGACATAATTGGAAGTATTTGAGTAGATTGTCTATATGGAGTGAATTTTCTCCTCTACAGAGTGATTCAACTCATCTATCTGAAATAAATATCTTAATGATGAGAAGAATTCGTTTTTGGAAATGCCTCTTTCTCTCCACAGATTAGAAGAGAAAACTTCCTGGCTAAAATTAGCCCAAACTGGTATCACCCTCACTAAACCATGTAGGATTGACTCAATGCATCTACAAGGTCACACTCCCATGTGGAAATACAGAAATGGAAACAAAAAGCAACATACTACATGTAGCAAAAAGGTCTAAACTAAAGTTGCAAAACTACTTGATAAATCTGAGTTGTAAGTCCTTGACCATAATAACCTTTTAGCACAATCTTTATTAGGGATCAGGGCATCCACTGGACTTTATTTAAGATTCAAATCAAAAGAGAAAAGGAAAAAGTTGTGTCTTTACTGTGTGACAAATGCATGAATTTCATTGCTTTTCCTTTCATCATCGAGACAGGTGTCCTATTGGAGGACGTCCAAGGTGTGCTCTCCATGTCTGTACATCTGGATTTCTTTCCAAAGGAAAACAATGACTTGGAGGGACAGATGCAGATCTGCATCTCACTTCTCCCACTTTAGAAATACTCTCCATTGCCTGTGAATTTAGCAAGACAAAAATTTAAAAGAAAAAGAAATCTTCTCATCACTACATAGATGAAAAGGATTTTTTTTTTTTAACTTGGGTAATGGGAAATAAGGATAGAAAAGCCAAAGGAGCAAAACAGACTCTCAGGTCTCATCTGGCACCCTTATACATAAAGGACCTCGCTGATGAAGAAGGAGGATGTTTGCAGCACAAGGTTTTAGGACAGTTTTTATAATTTGGAAGATCCTAGAGGAGTCACCTTGAAAACTCTCTTAGATAAACCAAAAATGGACCAAAGCTTGGAGAATGAAAGAAATCATCTGTCTCTTGTACTTATTAAAACTAGATTTTAAAAATGTGCTATTGTAATACTACTTAAATTTGTATTTTCTAGGGCTAACTTTCCCTCGCTAGTTTTAAAGGAAGAAGAATTCTTTTCAATTTGTGTTTTTACTACTAGTGGTATGACAATTGATGTTACCATATTTCTGCTTAGCTGGCACCTTTATTTACTTAAAGAAATACTAAAACCATTGAATTTTTGCAAAAAAACGCCCAAAACCAACCAACCAAAAAAAAAAAAAAGACAAAAAACCAGCCAAAAAACACAAAAAACCCACAAAAAATCCCACCAAAAAACAGAACAAAATTCCTTTTGTCACTTTTCTCAAAATTACCTGACAAGAGAAGAGAATATCTTGTGTGGGAGGAATGACTCAAATCTTCACTGTAAGGGTTATTACCTGATGTCATTGTCAAAATGTACAAGTTGACTCATTCATAGAGTCAGACAAACAAAATGGCCTATGCATACAATCAAGCAACTTCATGCTAATTCTACTTTTAACACAGTAGGCCACTGATGTAATATGGATTTTACAGAGTATAATCAAGTAGAAGACTAGAGGGACTCTTTTCCAAAGCAATGGTCAATCTGCTAGGCAGTCCTTGAGCTAGCAATACTACAGTTGCCTTTATTATTTTACAGAGAAAATAAGATCACAACACTTTTTATCCAAAAAATACTGTTTTCTTCACTTTTTTTGTTAAACTTAGTTTCTGATTGAAAATAAGAAAAAAAAACCTCCATTTTTTTCCCCCATGAAGCGGTATACCAGAAATTATTTCTCTTTCTTTTGAAAGATTAAACTAAAGAAGAAAGTCGTTTCCTAAAAGAAGCTGATTGCTATCTGTTTGGATTATCATATCATTAAGTTTTCTTGGCTGGCTTAGGTCCATGATTACAATCTAATAAAGCAATGTGCATTGGTACATAAAAGAACACATTTATTAAAAGCAGCGTTTGAATGCTTTGGATCAGAACATTGTGAGGATGTATCAAAACAGCCTTGCCCCTGTGTTATATTCGTTATCCTGTATTTTAGCAGAAAAACATTTGTTTATATTTGAATTTTGGCTAAACCAAGTAGGAACAGAAATACTGGAAGATGTGACATGGAGCCTAGTAACAATGCATTGATAAGTAGCATGGACCTATGCAATGGGTAGGTGTGTAATCCTGAGGGAGAGGCGAAAATATTTTTTTTTTCTTAATTAAAAAGTATTAAAGGCATAGCTGCAAGACTAGCATAAGATAAATTCAAGTTCAGTAATGATCTAAGCAAGAAAGGTAAAGTAGTAAAACATTAGACTCCTCTCCCTTATAGGCCATGGTCATGTCACCTACAAAAATCTGCTAGTAAAAAGACAAGAAAGCACAATAAAGGTTTCACCTTAATAAAAATACGTTCTTCTAACGCCATCTACATTATAGATATGTCATTTAATAAAAGCCTGGGATTGGTTGGCACATTATTATCCAGAGCTCATAAGCACGAGGAACAGCATAGACAGGACTGAACAAGTAAAGACCACAAAAGTGTAATACAGCTGAGAAGCCCTACTGTCTTCAGTGGTGTTTGAGATTAAAATAACTATTATTCTTCTAACAGTGACTAGAGCAGAGATGGTCATAGCTAAATTGAATACCAATATATCTAAATTTCGCAAGCACTTGTAATACTCACTACTTATGTCACCATTTAAAACTTTGTGTTGTAGAATCATGGATTGTATAATCGTGGATTACTGAAATAAAGACAGAGAGTTCTTAAGTGACCTAGTGAATTCTAGTCACTATAAAGTAAATGTCATCAAGCTTTTAAATTAACTGAAACCTGCTATTTATTATTTCCTATTAGGTACACTACTTGACTAGTAAAACTGGTTATTGATTCTTCATACAGTAGCCCCTGAACTCCTTCAGTCAATTAAATTCTTTATTGAATCTGATTTGTCAATGTCAGTGTCACTTCTAATCTCTTAAATCCACATTGGTTCAGAAGCTTGAAAATGTACTTGTTCTGTTGCAAAATTAGGAAGTTACACAGACAGAATCCTTCCCCTCTCCCTCCTCTCTGTGCAAGACACAAAGCTGCCAACAATGCAAAAGATATAAGCACTTGTTCTTCATCCTCTATATGTACACTTATGGAGCTACAGAACGAGATTTTTTTTAAAGATGAGCTACAGAATGTAGACGGGAAAAATATGTAAACAAAAAACTCTATTGGGTGTTTTGCTATCAGCATACTGTATACTGAACACTTTTATCTTTGACTCAGTTTCTTAGCACTTTACATTACAGAAATTATCAGAACAAGGTAACCATAACTGATTCCAGAACTGGAAACTTTAAAATCTTGATATTATTCTCCACAGGTTTGATTGATATCCACAAAAGTATTTCAGAACATTTTAAAAGTTGTTACAACATTACATTTCCTCTTCTTAAATTTCCGCATTTCTTTGTTCATCAACAAAAGCTAGATTTCAAAAAAAAAAAAAAAACAAAAAACTAAACAAACAAAAAAAAAACCCAAACAAACAAACAAAAACACACCACAGGTGTTAAAGGAAAAGAAAGGAAAAACACAAGTATTAAACGACTGATCCGTGCGATGGTCTTGACAGCCTAATAACTCTTTAGTTCACCTGAAGAGCCACACAAACATGCAGGTTATTTATTTCCATATTGTAAAGTAGAGTTTGCCAGTCACAGACTTGTTTTTCCTTCAAAACCATTCCCTTTCTAAAGGACCTTCCTTTTTGCCAGTAAAAATCTGCTTTTTTACATATTCTAGGCGTATAAGCCTCTGAACTATTAAAGCAATTCCCCTCCCAGGTTAGGCGCACCACCTTTAATCCGAAAGAGAAGGCAAACCAGAGCAGACTCTTACCAGACACAGGGAAAACAGTATCTTCAGCCGGATCCAGCAGTGCCGTGTGCGAGCAGGCAGCCGGAGCGATCCCTGGGCCTCACACAAAAGCGAGATAATTGGCTTTCACGGCGGAGCTGTAAACATCCATCAGGCAGGCTGGGCTGGGCTGGGCTGGGCTGGGCGCTGCCCCGGCCGGGCTGGGCGCTCCGGCGGGATGATGATGATGATGGTGATGATGTCAGGCTCAGCCCCGGGTGGGCGCTCATTGGCTTCGCTCACCTGCACGGCCCTTAACCCTAAACTGCCGGTGCCCACTGAAAGGTGTCTCTCTGATCCATGCATACGCACACACAGGTGGGGTCTTTCTATTTTTTCCTCTTTTTTTTTTTTCTTCTTCTTTTTTCCTCTTTTACAATGAGATTGTAAAAGAAGCTCCTGCTTTGGGGACCAGGTGATTGTTGTGGCTTAGGTATTGAATGAAGCAATTAGATAAATTCTAGAAACTAATTTGCCTAAATTATTGAACAAGACCCCCAGGTAACCGCATTTTCATCATCTGTTTACTAAATGACAGTAATCATCAAAATAGTGTACAGAAGAGGTATTAAAAGAAAGGTTAATGCATGCAACACCTGGAGAACTCATATTTTTAATGATTTTGCATTGCCTTTTCTTAAGGCATGAGATTAATAAAGGCACATGTTGTAAAAAGGCTGCAAATTCAATAATATCACACTATTGCAATGTTAGGTTGATTATTGTGTCTTTTTAAGTATTTAAAACTAGCAGCAAAAGTATAGAGGTGCACAAATGCACATGCAGAGTTATTCTTTGAATGCCAAGTAGCAGCCCAGATATTCTGTAGTAAATGAGGCATGAAACACATTGCCAAATGTATGACGTCCTAAATATAGTGGCACTAAGTATTTAGCTATGTTACAGGCAATATCATAAATCATAAGAACTTTAAAATTAGTCCAAATCAGTGCTTAAATAATTGCTTTTTCCATAAATGAATATTTTGATCTCCCACCTTTAAGTGACAAATGCAAAACATCTGATCTACCACATTTTGTAATTGTATCTTTTGTTCTATGTCAACTTTTTTTTTTTTGTTTTTATTTGGAAAACTAATATTTTATTTCAATGGATAGGAATCTGATCCAAAATGTATTTACAGTAAATAGTACAAGACACAAGTTTATTTATGGTCTGCTATCCCTCAAGAGAAAAAAAAAATTAAAAAGTTGTTTCTCAGTTTGTTTTCTGGGAAAAACCACAAGACAACGGACTAACTACACTAAGCCAAAAAAACCCAGGAAAAATGAAATACTGTCAAACATGATTTAACTTAATCTAAAAGATATGTAAGATAAGATTTCTAGAATAAACGAGATAAACAGCTCTGTCATTTTCTTGTGGTTCTTTCACAAAGTTTTAGAGACTCAGGAGATTAAATTCTGGGGACTTAATAAACACCAGTTCTGTGTGGGAATCTGGAGGCTAACCTATCAGTCAAAACATACTTTAGGCCAAAATGAAAGCCTTTTTTCATTTATTTCTGCTCAGAAAACATGATAGTTCAGATGGAAATATAAAAAAAAGATACATTGCTATGCAAAGTGACAGAACTGAATTTCAGGTCTGAAAAGATTAATTTGGACAATGAAAATGTCAATTTTGCTTTTCTATGATTAATGATAAAGGTAAAACGGTAACATGAGTAATGAGGAAAAAAACTATTGATGAAATAAAGTATGCTTAGAGTATGCACATATGTAAAAGTTATGTTCTCCTGAATATTTAATGCCATATATAGTCTGGAGAAAACTGACACATTGTTGATAAAATTTTATTACCTTGGTTGACTCAAAATGAAAACTACCCAGATTTCCCATATCTAGTTAATCTTACCATGACGAATTAAAGTTCTATGCATTTTTTATTCTTATGTAGAGTACACTTTATAACTTTAAAGAGTGTATCACTCGCAGGTTACCTGGAGACCATCTTTAATGGTAGAGTGCTATACTTTTACAAAGTCCTCAGTGCACATAACATATATTATCTTACAGTGATGATACAGAGCCTATGGCTTTATGAACTAAGCAGTAACTTATGTTAGTAGAAAATTTACTTGGAAAATGTAGTGCAAATGCTAATTTTGAATATTAGTGCAGGATACTTTTTAAGTAAATGGCCTGTAAAATTTGACATTCTCTTTAAAGAAAGTCTTTTTTTCTGTGTTGATAGATGATTAATGAATTTTTTGAAATTGAAATATTTATGAATTTACTGATAAATTATCAATTTTTCCATGCTCCTTGTTTCAAAAATTATCACCAGTATTTTTACAAACATGGAAAGAAGAATTTGGAGATCCAGGCTAAAGAAAGTAACAGTTGTGGATAATGGAGCAATTCCATGGTCCTAATCAAGTCACACAGCATTTTACACACTTCCACATGCTATCACACATGGATGATAACCAGACTGGAACATAAATAATGAAAATATATAGTAGCATTTAAATTAGCATTTAAATTTGCAGTAGTAGCAAGTCACTTCAGAAAACATAAAAAACAAAAGCAGTAAGGCTGTTTCTTTAAATGAAAAATACCTTCAATGAAAGACAAATATTGAATAGGTTATAAGACCTCCAAGCATGACTGTGTGTGAAGTCCAGGAACACAGAATTCATACTCTCCTATCATTGTGCCATGAGTTCCATATCTGAAGAGATTGACTTGGCAATTCTCATGCCTGGCACAGACAAGAAAGGTGCTGTTGGAAGTGATATTTTTTGGCATTTTTTAGTTGCAAATCCAAATCACATGGAAAAAGAAAGATGGAAAGAACAAGAAAAGGAAAGAGAAGTGACCAATATTTTCCAAACATTATCTGTTTTTCTTTCTCTAACCTAATATTAATTGATGTAAGAATAATGCTGAAGAATCTAACTAGAGGGGATATTTTAGTCCTTGAGCAAAGTGAAACTCAGGTTTATTATTATATATTTCCCATGAGCTGAAATCATTATTGCATTTAATTGCTTGACTATTATTTCTGTCACATCAATTTAATGGTTAAACCAATTATTTATATTACAAAACACAGTTCTGCACCAAACACTAATTGAAAAACACAAGTTCTTCAGTGTTGCTTAACCTATACATTATTAATATTGGAAGGGCTAGGTTTAAAGATTTTTGGGGAAATTAGAACTCAGTCAAGTGATGAGATTTTAGAGATTGATTGTGTAAGCTCAAAATTACAGCTCTTATAATCCTGTATATGAGATGAATGCCAAGTCAGGTAGACCTGATAACTATTATAAACATTTTTTTCTTCCTGCATTCAGGTAACATCAGCTACCTGCTCTTAGGAGATTTTTATCCACAAGATGGCAGCTCTGTTTGCATGGTCACTACTTTTTGCAATATTAAACTTGAAAATCATAACATGGTAATTTTTTTTTTTCATTTTATAGCAGATATGCCTTTGTATCTCCTGAGGAATTTAAAAAAAAATCCCCAAACAATCCCAGTAGATAAGCATTATTTAACCCCAATATTGAGGTAAAACTTGCCAACTGTTGAGCAAACTATAAGAATAATATTTAGCAGCAAAATCTTTAGTTTTAGAGTTTTGAAAGGATCTCCATTAAGATCCGTATGTTTTTCCTGCTTCAATTGCAAGGCCATCAAACCTTTAACAGATTCAATTTAAAGAGTACAAAAGGTTCTACTGAGAGAAAAAGAAATACTTATTTGCCTAAAGGAAACTTAGTTTAATAGGTTTCCTCTCTAGGTAATGATCTATTTTATTTTGCTTTATACCAAAAGTCATCAAGAATACTCATTTATATTACTAAAATCTAATAGATATCTTTACTTCTAAGTTTAAAAATGCTGAAGTATTTATATGTATGGATCAGGCACAGATAATTAATAACCATTTGTGCCTTGTGAAATTAAGAAAATTCAGGAAAACATAAATAACAGGCTCTAGCTCTTTTCAAGGGGTTCACTCACAACTGAAATGATTAGCAAGAATAGATGTGAAAGCATTTTCTTCATCAATGAAACCCAATAAACTAAAATGAAACTTTACTAAAACAATGCATAATTTAACATGGAAAGATTTTGCCCACGGGATAGCCATTTCAAAGGAAATGATTTAGCCTAGCTACCTGTGTGCAGTTTTTGATTCCACTTCTGGAGTGGAATCACTGATCCCTCAGAGAGGAGAGAGGAATTCTGAGTTACTTAAAATTTATCGTTGAGCAAGATCCTTTGCACATATCATTATAAATCAGTGCACAGGAGCATACAGACTGTAGGAAGTGCCGAATTGATTGATGTGACTTCTTAATGAAAAAGAGAGAAACTGTTTTAAGTAGTGTGGGGCAGCAGTACATGTATGAATGGTTATCCTGGATTAGCAAATGGTCAGTAACTTGTTAAAAAGGCAGTGAGCCCATGATTTATGGCTTAGAGGCACATCCCTGCTCTCTCAGCATTTTACACAATGGAAAAAGCACAACTTTGAGATGTGAAATTGCAGAGGACAAGATCATGGTTGGCAACCTAGGTCACATCAGCATTGTCTAGGCTGAGGTGTGCAACAGAAGAGAAGTAGATTGAAAGAGTCTAAAGAGAAAAGGTGATATGATAGGAGAATAAAGGCAATTTGAGGTAGCGTAGACTTCTGTGAAGATAGGGCACACTGCCCAATGCATGACATGCACCTGAACTCAGTTATCTCAGAGCAGATGATTCAGCACAAATTACAATCCCAGTGAGTGGCTCATATAGCCAATTTAACAGCAAACTACTCATCAGAGTATTGTCCTAACAGAAGTGCTGGTCTTTCATCAGAAAATGTCAAAATATAATTATGTCATGAAGTTAAGTGTTCATTCTGTAAACTAAACTGTAAAAGAGTCAGGAGAAAAGAATTCCAAATTTTCTGTTTGTATGTTGAGGCGATGTTCTATGTCAGCATAAGTTATTTTGGGTCTTCTCTCTGAGGGTCTATTTTAATACACTCTTTCAAAAACCTGGCAATTTTATATGGATTAGAATAATGTAACAAAGGTACCTGGACCAAGAATTTGCAACATTCTCAATAAAATAACACAAATGCAAAGATTGAATTTTACACTGAATGGAAAAAAATTCAGAAAAAAAGTTTAGAGTTGAGATAAAAGTGTCTGGCTAGGAGGCTAAATCACTTTTTAAAAAGTGGCTTAAAGGTGGTCACAAGCATCTCCCTGTTAAAGGGCTACAATTTTTCCATAACTGGAACTTTCAGAGAAACATCTTACAAATCTGATTCCAAAGATGGATGTCACTCACACAAAAACTCTGAAGAATTTTTAAATCTCAGAATTATTGGATAGCAGCGAAAAAAATTCTAATACAAAACTGATAAGAACATGGAGGCACAAATTTTCTGCATAAAATAGGATAATTTTGCAAAACATGCCTTTAGCACCTAGTTTCCATAATCGCTTTGGAAATCTTACATTTATTAGTAAGTTATATTTTGATAATAAATTGTTTCATTATTGATGCCTCGATAAGGCATTTAAAGTTTCCAAGTTGAAATGCTATTTGGTAAGGACAAACATAAGAGGAAAAAGCTCATAGTGACTTCACACACAGGAATCAGAACATAACGTGAATTATAAAATATGAACTTTGCAACTTTTTTTGTATTTTAGGTTTCTGTTTTGATAAGACTATCTGTGAGTGTAACCCCAAACAGAAAGATCAAAAGCACTGCTGGAAGCTGTGATTGCTGTGTTACATAGTTTACCCAAAGTAAGGATCACAGGGGTAAAACAATGGGCAGAACATCCTGAAAATAGTGTTTTAAATACTAATGTTCGTTTCAACATCTTGACATGTAAGATAGTTGATCAGTTTGGAGTAGAATTTTCAGACACTACTGCAGTGAGGGGAGGTCTGTTAACATTGAAATCAGCAGACAAAGGCAATTTCTGTACATCCAAGTCTGAAATGCTGGTCTTTAAGAACACCTCTCATGATCACTACAAAATATGATACGGGCATCGATCTCTTGAGGTTTTCCAGGGTTGAGCATGCCAAATGCACATTTACAGGGAATATGAAAGGTACTGGATATTAATGAAAGTCAACAAAAGACATACTTTGTGTGATAAACGCATCACATATAATAATGTACAAGCTGTACAACTCTTCCTCATTCACGCATGGATTAAACATGTTCCTGAATGTCATTTTTACATGACAACTTTTTCAGCTACTCAGTTGAAAGTTTATCAAAGAGGAAATTATTCAGAATAGATATGTCAGTGTTTGGTGTTTTATCAGGAGATTTTGAGCCAGTATGAAATAAATAGCTTGTTTCTGCAGCTAGCATGACAGTGTACAAAACCGTGTCACACTAAAAAGGCAGAGGTGACCGATTGAGGTACGGTTCTGTGCTGATTGACCAAAAAACCTTTCTGATGTGTTTAATGTTAAGCTAAATTTGAATTGACAGATACCTACATTTTTGTTATTTATAAACAAAAAAGGTTACTTCCAAACCCAGGTATAGCAATATCTAATAAAGTCATTGCATCATTAAAATAAGCACACTGAAAATACAGGAAAAATATTTTTTAGGGAAGATCCTAAGGAAGGTAGGCATCTTCAGTGTTGATTGCCAAGGGAATAATAAATATAAGACATAGACCGTGAGGACAGTAATATATGAAGTGACTTAGTCTTGAAGATACTATCCTCATCCTGACATTGCTTTGAAAAACAGAAGTGGAAAAGACAGCTTGCCGTCAGAGGTCTCTGCTAGTGACTGGAGAGATGGATTTAAAAACAATAGTGACTTGCTTTAAAATTTGCATTAAAAAAATATAAAAAGTTATAAATGGTGTATGAGACGTCATAAAATCCATTTAGGCATATTTTAAAGTGGAGTTTCTGAAGGCAGTAAATGAAAATAACAAAAAATATTATTAATACAAGTATACAATACTGTTCAATAAAACTAACTGCAGGGGACAGCAGTAGTGATAGGAAAGAAAAAATAATTTTAAGTCAAAAGATGGTAGATTTAGATTGGATATAGGAAAAAATTTTTTACTATGAGTGCGGTGAGACCATGAAACACATTGCCCTGGGATGTTGTGGATGCCCAGTCATTGGAAGTGTTCAAAGTCAGCTTGGATAGTTTGATCAATATGGTCTATTGAAAGTTGTCAGTGCCCATGGCTAGGGGATCTTTGAATTCTTTCCAATCCCAAACATTCTATGATTCTATGACTTTATGACAAAATCGTAATTATCTGCCAGCACAGATAGTGCTTTGAAAGTTACAACGCTGACATGCAATATGTTTTTACTCTTGAAGAGTTAACATCTTAAGAATTACTGTACAGTAAAGCCCACATACAGTTTCCTGTAGATTGAAAAGCATATACAAGATACAACACTAGCTACTACTTTATTAAGCACAGTCTATTAAAATGATAACATTTTAGGTTTTAGAACTGTTGTAGTAATTAAAGCTGGTCAAATTGTTCTGCACAAGATAGTGGAATTTTGGGGAGAATTTTCAATCAGCCTGCTAGATTAAATCTGTCTTGGTTTAAATCTGTTTACATGATTGAAAATGGTAAAGCTTTGCCATATATGGGATTCAGTTTTAGATTAACACTCACAAATTCAGGTATCTGCATGTGGGTTAGGTATCTTATCTCACTTTACAATCAAGGCAGAGCAAAACAATGCAATCATTGGAGCGTAGAAATAAGTTCCGTTTGCTTTAAGCTAGGTATCTCTGGACAGATATAGTTGTCTAAATATGAGAGTTGTTCTAAGTGACATGTTTAATACTATTTGAGATGGCCAAGGGTATCTGAAACATCAACATGTCAATGTAGCTGAAGCCTCCTTTCTGAGAAATGACAAGTGAACACTGGAGTTACAGGAGACCAGCACCCTCCTCATCCAAGGTCTGCAGGCCAGGCAACTAAACAGCATATTAAACAAAGAAACAAAAAAATAGCTTTGAAAAGAATGTATATTTTACTTGTTTTCTCTTTTGATGTGTGCTTAAAAACTAAACTGTGAGGTAAAATAATCCCAATCATTTCAATTCCAGGGAGTGTGAGCATAAATTGCATATAGATCTTGAACTTGTAGATGAAGCACAGGAAGAATGGTAATCAATAAAAGGTTTTATTGTCTCAGTATTACCTAAGATACATCATGGAAGGAAAACCAAAAGTACATAGCTATTTTCATCAGCAGGATTGTGAGAGTACATGTGGTTTCTGAGGTGGGACTTCATAGTGTGTTTGCTTTTCAGTTGTGAAGCTGAGATTTTAATAGCTTTAATTTTTGTGTAACAAATATTAATACATATTTTTAATTGAGGAAGTAGACACTAGGATATCTAGAGCAGAGTGTTTGTTGATTCATTCTGCATAAAACTGAAATTCAATGTTCTCAGAAGAAAAATCTGTAAGAAATACAACATGAATATGTAGGAGTTGCATCCTATGGTAGACCTTTGCTGTAAGTTTTTCTCTCATGTTGCCCTTGTTGCGACATTGAGGAATTATTTATGTACACTAGTACCTGTTAGCACAATATTTCGTTGCATTTGCAAATTTGTAACGTTTTCTGTGGCTATATGAAATGATAGAATCCACTATTTCAATATTAATTCTTCTGTGTTTCTTTTGCTTGTAATTAATTTCAGGAAATAGATTTTTTATTTTTGTTTGTGTGTAGTGGGTTGATCCTGTCTGGATGCCAGGCACCCAACAAAGCCACTGTGTCACTGCCCTCCACAACTGGACAGGGGAGAAAAGGTGTAACAAAAGGTTCATGGGTCAAGGTAAGGACAGGGAGAGATCCCTCACCAATTGCTGTCATGGGCAAAACAGACTCAACTTGAGGATATTAAATGAATTTATCACTAACAAAATTGGAGCAGGATAATGAGAAGTAAGAAAAACCTCAAAAATACCTTTCCCCCACCTGTTCCTCCTAACCTTGCCTTGGATTCAGTTAATAATTAGTCCCTTTTTAAATTATTTTCTGCCTTACTTTAAGTTGCTAAATTATATAAATATTATCTATTCTGATTTTCCTTATTGAAGTTAATGACTCATCTATTCCACTTAATCTGATTTGGATGAAATTAATAAAGTTTGAATCCCATTTTATCTTTTCTCTTCTGAAATTAATAATCTGTATGACCTTTGCTACCTTTCTTTGACTTAAAATTAATCTTCATACCTATTTTTGCTTTCTGTGTCCTGAATTGATGAACCCAGCTTTGTCTCCTTCAATAAAATTAACAGTTTCCTTAAATTAATATATATTAATTTTTATTTAGATGAAAGAATTCTTTATTGCAATTTCCTTGTCATAATTTTATTTCCATTAAAGGTCTAATGCAATAATATGTTAAGAAACTTTATTTTAAACAATTAATCTATTGTATCAATACAGAGTTTTTTTCGCCTCTGTGTCCTCTTCCCATCCCATATTTGTTTTTAACAATTTTATATTTTATTTGTAATTTTGTCATTTTGCTTTTGTTTTGTCTCAGTAAGGTGCACTCTGGGCCTCTAGCTACACAGATTTCCTCCACATGCTCTCTGTGCACAGTCAAATTTGCAGTGTGGCTGTGATTCATTCCCATGGCAAAAGGTAAGAACAAAGTGTGTGAATCATCTAAGTCCAACAGAAGCCTTTAAATAGACTTTATATTATCACTGTGCATACAAATGAGACTTGCCATTAGAGTTTCCCCAGTGTATTTGTGTGCAACTTTGTGTTAGATTTCACAGTCCAGAAGAAGTACCCTGGGGGAAAAAACCCAAAAAAACCCAGCAACCCTAACATAAACCAATCAAAACCATAGGACTTTTATGGACTTTCAAAGTTGATACAAATGATGTCTCCTATTAAAAAAAAAAATCAAAAATTAATATTTGCATTACTTGGCAGTATTCTTATTGACAAGATGGATACTTAGGGGTTTTTTTCCCTTTATGTATTCAATTGGCTTAGAATTATTAACTTGAACTGAATTTGACACTTGAAGTATAATGGCCTTTGTGGATGCACCAAAAACTGAAGGCAAGTTCTAAGTCTGTTTTGTGAGCTGGTTGAAATGCTTACTCACTACATGTTTCAGACCTCCAAGATGTCTTTTCAGACCTTTGGTCAACCTCTGTACTTGAGATCTCTTTGTCAATCATTTTTTCTGTTGTCATGTGATCCCTAAGCTGTGATTGAAATTTGCCTTTTTAAAATCGCATTTTTTCATAAAATCACTTTAAGACTACATTACTGAGATGGCTCCTGACAAGATAAGAATCAGAGAACCACATAGTAACAGGATCACTAATGGGTAAGCTTGGAAGGGACCACAGCAGATCATCCAGTCCGACCTCAAAAGTAGAAAATACTACATGAGAATCATAGAATTGTATAATATGCTGAGCTGGAAGGGACCCACAAGGTTCATCAAAGTCCAACTCCTGGCCCTGTACAGGGCAGGCACAAGAATCAAACCATGTGCCTGAGAGCATTATCCAAACGCTTGAACTCTCTTGGGCTGCTGCCCTGACCACTTCCCTGGGGAGCCCCTTCCAGTGCCCAAAAACCCACTGGGGGAACAACCACTTTCTAATATCCAACCTAAACATCCCCTGACGCAACTCAAGGCCATTCCCTCAGGTCCTGTCACTGTCACCACAGAGAAGAGATCAGTGCCTGCCCCTTCTCTTCTGCTCACAAGGAAGTTTAGACTTTGATGAAGTCTCCCCTCAGACTTCTCCAGGCTGAACGGACCAAGTGACCTCAAACACTCCTCGTATGGCTTTCCTTCTAGACCCTTCACCATCCTCGTAGCTCTTCTTTAGGTGCTCTCTAATACCTTCATATCTTTTTCATACTGTGGTGCCCAAAACTGCACACAGGACTCGAGGTGAAGCTGCACCAGTGCAGAGCAGAGTGGGATGCTGGTGAAAAAGAAGTTAGAAAGAAGGTCTACCAAATGAAGGCCTGCTCCTAAATCTGTAGAACTAATGTTAAAATTCTCAACCATTTTATTTAGGTTTGCCCCAAGGTGATAAGGAACACATGATCAATAACAAAGTGTTAGTTATTGTCTTCAAGTTAGGTGAGGCTGAATCCCCAGCAGATTTAAACTAGTGCAGCTTTTATTTATTTGAATTCATTTGTGTCTTTGTAGATTAAGTGAGAACATGTCAAAATTTCATTTGAAGCCTTCGCTGTATACCAAAACATCTCTTATGAGTGAAATGTCTCTGTAGGTTAATTTGAGGTCATTTAGAAGAAATTTAAAAGAAGACATTTCTAAATTTTTGATCACTAAAAATATTTTAATGAAATGACCCTGTTCATTAAGAAAAGTTCCTTGGGAAGTAATCAGGGAGGAATGGTAACCACTTTTAATTGCAACACCGGTCTAGTCTGAATAATTTAACTACAGAGCATTTTGTTACAATGAGTCATTGCTGCTGCCTCTGATCCTTTATTCTCTCAAGGAGCTCTTTTAAACCCCTCACCCTCATTCTCCTTCTGTATGCATTATTCAACACCTTGGAGCACTAGTTAGAGACATGCATAAGGAGGCAATGATTGTGCTTCAAAAGCTTAAAAAGAAGGGATTCCTACTTGGTATTTTCTTATTTTCTGTTGTGAAACACTGTTTTGTACTGTTTTGTACTGTTTTGTACTTGGAACTAGCAATGGTTTTTATTTAAAGAACTGTTCATCAAGATTATATATGTTCAAGGATGATATTCTCTGTACATACCAACTCTCCATGATGAATAATTTCTTTCATCTGCCTTCAAGAGCCCTACTCCCAGACATGCAGGAAAACAGCAATTCACTGTGATGGTCAGGACTAAACACTGCTGATACCAACAGAGGAAACATATTCCAGTTCTGGGTATCCTTTAAAATGAAAAATATCTTCCTTGCAGTCTCTGACTGGTTAAGCAGAATGACTGTTTACTCAAAGATGACTGCACATCAGGAGAGGAGAAATGTTATTGCTTAGAAAGGATCTCTCGGTAAAGAGATGAAAATGCCATTATTTTTTTAATAAATAATTTGAAATATTTAAGGTCAGATTGTTTGGTGGTTTGTTTTATTTTTCAATTCCTTGAGCCAAATTTCAGCTTCTTTTGCCTCGCTCAGGATGAAAATAATTTGCATGATTGAAAACAGAAATCAGAACACCCATTTCCTTCAAAAATTCTCTTAGAATATATATAGTATTTTCCACTAAATATAATTTCATATATGTGTCTTTCAGATAGACAGTACTGAGAGACAGCTACTGAGAGGAAACATTCCTTTTTCATTGTAAAACTAGATTTTAGACCTAACTGGAACATGTTTCTCACAGTTATGTCAAGTCCTCCTTGACTTGTTAACCTTCTTGTAGCTGCAGGGAAGGCAAATGTTGAGCATTCATAATGAGCTTTCTTTAGGCACAAACAAAGCCCAAGAAAAGAATTTTTCTGATAAAAGAGGTCATTTCTACCTATACAGTTAAAAAAAAAATCTCCATCTGGGTTTTTTGTTCTCAGAAGGAAAAGAGCAAAATACATCCTAGAGAAGTCATAAGAGACTACCGAAAATAATTAATAAGATGTGTAGAAACTGTCATATGTACATATGATATCCCTAAATTAATAGAGGTTTACATTGCTTTCATTGTTTTCCACAAAGAGTACTGTTCCATTCTATTTGACCTTAATTAGTGTAATTGATAGTAGTTTTAGAGCCGCATGCCATTTTAATCATGTAGTTACAGCTTTCATGACAGAAGAAAAATGAAATAGCAGCTCAGAGTTATCTATTAATAGTGAGAGAACAGAAAGGTAAAAGGAAAGACTCTTCTCTTTTAGGGCTCCAGGGCTTTTATGGCGTTAGTAATGAATGACTAATGTATTCTAAGAGGAGCACACTGATCTCCAAGGATGTAATGAAGGGCAGTAGGAGGTAGGATCAATATGACTTAGAAATTTTATATCATTAGGAAATCACATGGCTACAAAAGTATACAGTTAGACCAGTAAAAATGTCAAGGCTTGAGAATACAAACCATGTATATGCATGCAAGTATGAGTGAGATTACCTGGCCTTGTGTACTAGGGGCTCAGACTGTGACAGAATGCTTTAAAGCTTCCTGGGAATGCATGCAGTGCTACGGCAGTCACGAGGTTAGAGTGAGAATGTCAGAGCAATCAAAAATTTCTTTGGGATGTGATTATTTGGAATGGATTTGAAACAAGACCAAGGCATAACAAGAAAAAGACAATACATGAGTTTCTAAGTTGTGAGCAAAACATCCTAAATGAGTATATTCGGTCATTAGCTTCAAGTGGCAATTTTTTTTCTTGAAGGTTTCTCCTATCACTGTTAATGACACACACTTTCTGAAGGTGGGAGGCTTTACAAGGTAAGAAAACTTGTTCTACTGTCTCATTCTCACAGATATAGTTAGAAAAGCAGGATACAAGAAAATAAACCTCTGCCAGTGGTACTTAGTGCATATTTTACTGGGAGAAACAAGCATGTTAATCAATTGCCAATTGTATCTAAATCTGTATTCCACTAAGTTCCTCCCTGGCACTACAGTTTCGCACAGTACTTTTATAAAAGTTAGAGTGTATGATAAAATCATTCACAGATACTTAATATATTTTGTATCTAACAATTATTTTTATTTCTTTAAAACAAAAAAGAAAACATGAACACAGAGTTTAATCAAAAAATGTGACAAAGGAGGGCCAAATAGAAAGTGAAAGAATCTGGGGACATATATTAACTTTTAACTGTACACGTAATCAGCAAAGAATTTAGTTGACTTGAGGAAGACCAGCTTGATCATGAAAATAAATATCATAACGTAGCTCTTATAACTTCAGCATAATACCTATCTCAAAGATCATGCAAAAAACTCCTAAGTGAGGTCCTATGTTATTCATAAAATATTTGTGAAGTTTCAGTCTTTATGGCTTTTACATACAAACACGCTCAAGAATATGCAACTGTCTTACAGAGAAGCGAACAGTCAGATTGTAAGAAAGAAAAACATTTCTAAAGACTTGTAAAACAAAATCTTATCCAGCTTTTTTTCTAGTCTTGCAGAATGATTATCAGTCTTTCTTTTTTCCTTGTGTTTCTGCTCTCCTGTGTTCTTACACAAAAAAAATGAACTTTGATAATAAGCTTTTAAAGCTTTCACTAGCTGGGAAAAGTGAAAAACATTCACCCTGTAATAGTTGCTAAGTCTGTTGCTCTTCCAGTTAAGAGTATATTGTGGCTACATGATGGACACAGTTCTATTTTTAGGTCAATCAGTGTAAAAAAGACACTCTTTTTCTGTGTATTTAGTTATGACGTTTTTTAATATTGGAGTTAATACATAAGGGTCAAGCAAATCCAGGAAAACAATAAAGTCAAGGTTAGACACTGGATTCTACCTTTGATATGAAAAAATATGCACAATTGATTTTGTTACATTGCAACATAAAATTGGTACAATATTAGATGACTTTTCAAAAATTTTAAGCACACATATTTAGTCTTGCACCACTTAATTACTAAACATACAAACATTATTTGCTTTCTATATCTTCTTCTCCACTGGCTTAACTCAAGAGTTCTTTAGATGTATACATGCACTTCAGAAATTTAAATCTTTCACTTTCAAAGAAAGGGCAATGTGCAACAGACCCAACGGAGGTATTTGAAATTAGTGCACAACTCTGATGAAGCACAGCACCCTGATTTCATTATGATTTGCCCTTCACAATTATAGAAATAGTGAAAAACAACTAGCATTTTTGATTTCTTCTTTTGTCTTAAACACCAGTCCAAGTGCACATTAAAACTTCAGAAATTTACCTGACATTTATTTTCTGAGTTTCTTGTAGACATTTATTTTCTTGTTTCTTGAACTTAACTTATTAATCAGTGAACAGCTAAGCAGTCACCCTCTGAAAAAATGGAAAACCTTGTTATGGTTCAAAGCCTTATTTTGATCTTCATGATTTAATTTACTGTGCAAATTGTGGTAATAGAGGTATCATCGTCCAATCAATAAAACCAACAACACCTCAAGTTCCCAAGCATTGATATCTATACAACAGCTAACCATCATCTGCAAGTGTTTACAGATCCACAATTTGCTTAATAAAAGTAAACAAAGACAAAAACAAATGGCATTTGTTGTCTAAGCATGAATTTTAAAGACTTGTCTCAGATACACCAGGTCGAATAGGGAGATTTCACTGCAAATCCCTACTTCTAACAGTAGATCCTAGAGGATTTATACTAATTTTACAGCTTGTTGGAAATTTCTCTTATTTTAAAGGTAGTTACTTTTATTTCTCTCCTCATATTTTCTTGATTTTACATTCCTCAGGAACACCATACCTTATATGATAGTGTATTTTTCTTTTGGGGAAAGACTGGGGTTTTTGTTGAATGAGACATAGTGTGAGTTTTCTCATGCATAGTTATGCTGTTATGCTCTTGACTATTTTGTGTACTGAATCATAAACTAAACTGTGCAACAAATCTGCTCAGCAGGAACATATTTGTAAATTCACCTGCAACCTCCCTAAAGGACTCTACTTTCTCCTTTTGGTTAAGGATGGTACTACCTTATAGGGACTTACAAAAATGATTGTGACAGGGTATTTACTATTTTATCCTGAAATATCCATGAACAACTCTAGACATGTAAATCCTGGACTTAAGCTCCTTTGGGTTTTCAGAATGTCTTGATGACTGAATTAAATAAAGCATAGAAGTACAGGTTGATTTTTAGCTTGCAAGTATAAAATAGGTTGATTCATATTTCAAGTTTTATATATGAGGTCTTTTATTACAATAACAATATTGTTTTTACAGCACCTCATACTCCATTCAGTTGCAAACTGGAGGTGTCTGAGACTGACTTATCATCTTACATGGCAACATGAACAGGATTTTAGCTTGTCTTTGAGAAATGTTGTGAAAGGTATGTGAAGAATTTGATTTGTGGTTTTTTATTGGATGACTATAGCAATCACAGACTGTATTTTCTCTGAAAGGTCACATGAAGTAGTTGTTTGCACAGTACATTAAGTGGCTGTTGCTGAAAATGTGTTTCAACCATTCCTGAGTGTAATATATGAGGATAAAGGTTTTCAAATGTATAATACTGCATTTTCAACCCAATCTTCTTAAGCAGTAATTACATCAGAAGATTAAGGTGAACAAGAAGTGGAGTATGCAAATAATCAATATCTAAGATAAACATTCATCAAATTTGCCTTTTATTTAAAAAAGAGAAGAAAAAAGGTAGCTAAAAGGTACCCTTTGACATAGATTAAAATAAAACTTTTCCATTTTCAATCTTCAATTTCAATTTACTGAACAAACTTTCTATGTTTGGACATCTTTATTTTTTTTCTTTCTTTCTGGCCTGACTCCATCTCTAGAAAATGTTAAATGATTTGAAAAAGCTTCTTATATTTACATGGCATCCAATAAAGGAATGACGGTTTTTTCCATCTTGTGTGTAAAAAATTAAATTGCTAACTTTACCATAAATACCATCATTGACTTTATTATTGAGGATAAGAAATTGATAACTGCTTTACACTAGGAACTTAAATATAATGATTGTATTTGGCCAAAGGAAAATCCAGTTTCTTTTAATAAAAGAAAAAGGGAAACAGAAATTTTCAGTCTGTAGGTGACATTTTGTAATACCAGTTATGACACCAGTTAATTAGAAATTAAGAGGTGATGGTGCTTGGCCAAATAGAAAAGAATTGCCTTCAAAAATAATAATAAAAAAACCCACCAAAAAAACCCACCCCCAATTATTTTGTCTAGTACACACAAGATTAGCTGTATAAATAACACATTTTCTCAGAATAAGAGATTTGTGTCCAGTCACTGATTCAACACTTCTAAAAGTCCTCTCATAATCTCTTTTAACTGAACAATCCCCAGAAGGAATTATACTCACTGTTGTTGAAAACTTCTTCACCCTGGCTGTTATCGAAAGATTCTACATTTAGAACTGGACATGTTAAGAGACATAGTTTGCAGCATAGACCAAAATGTGTATTTTTACGTACTTTTATATGTACTTTATATATAGTTACATCTATATTTTCATGGCCTCTCTTTTCATCAATATTTTTCTTTCCTAATAGTTTCTTCCACATGAAACCAAATGAACAAACTTTTGCAAGTCTGAATGTAACATGTTCCTGAATTTCTTCTATTCATTACAATTTTGGCATCTACAGGTCAAATGAAGAACTGAGTGAAAGG
>VZRM01007286.1:357309-395240 GCA_013397955.1 Grantiella picta
AGGCACTGTACTGGGTATGTTTCATCATTTCATGATATTCCAAGTCCCATTTTTTAATTATTTCTGAACAGCAAGTTGTCCCGTACTGATGTAAAGTCTCGACAGGTTTAAAATTTCCCAGGGAACATTTATAACATTTATAGATAAAATACGTGTCTAAACTCATAATTAAACAAGAACAGGAGGCAAATGCATGTGAACTGAAACACTGGAGATTCCATCTTAGCATGGATGGAATCAGATGGAAAACCCATTTTTTTCACTGTGAGGGTGACTGAATATGGACACAGAATAGGCTGCCCAGAGCAGTTATGGAGTCTTCATCCTTGGAGACCTTCAAAAGCCATCTGGACATGGTCCTGGGCAACTAGCTTCATGTGGCCCTGCTTGAGCAGTGGGGTGGGAAGAGGTGGCCTCAAGGGGTCCTGTCCAACCTCAAAAAACCTGTGTGATACTGTGAAATCAATGCACAGCTAAAATTTCTGCTTAAAAAACATCTGAGCCATTCAGCTGCTTAGAATAAGGGACTATATCTTTCTGTTGTTGGCTCCGTCACTGCACAGTTAAGGTTTTTCAGACTTCTGTGAATATACCATCTGGAGCAGTGACTCTCTCTGCTTTTGAAGTTGTTGGTTTAATCCAAAAATGCTGTGTCTGTCAAGTCAGTCTCTGAGGATTCTTCATGTGAAATATTAAACAAGCTAGTCCAAACTGCTGCACTGTTGTTTGGTTATAAGAAATGATACACTTCTCAGCATTGTCTGCATTTTGTGTAGCTGTTTCTTTTAACCCTTTCATATAACAAACCAGTCTTCCCCTTCTTAAAGAACATGTTTTTCATAAAACATCAAAATTCCACTTTGGTATTTCTGATTTCCTCTGATTTTAATCACTAACCACTAAACATTCCTTTCTTTATTCTCTAGTAAGCATGTTTCTGGAGGAAATGATAGGGCACATCTCATGAAAAAGACATGATATGTGTGTGTACATTGGGCAGAGCACTTTTCCTGGTGACCAGAGTGATATTAGGTTTTGTGTTTGTAACAGCTTTGTTTTGAAGTACTTCGTAGGCAGGAGCACTAGACAGTTTGATTTCAGACTTACTATGACTACTGTTAAGAATTATTCTGAGTTGCAGTACATCACCTAATATCCTAATCACAGTTCTTTGAAAGACAAAAAGTACCTTTACCTCCCTTTCTGTTAGAAAGTCCAGCTGGTGGTTTTACAAGGGTTATGTGTTTTGGGCATGGGGTTTTTCTGAGTTTGTTGGTTTTTTTTTCTCCTTCTTTAATTTCCTTTTTGTTTTCTCTCTTCTATTCACTTCTAGTTTCTCTCAGAAAATGGAGTTTACTCAATCCAGATTATCAGAATTTGAACTAAATTGCCACATAAATCTTCTAAAGCACCCTTCTGCTTCTTTTCACATCACTATGATGACAGCTAGTCATCACTCTAAGAAACCTACAAATTCTTCATGCTCTAGATCTCCCTGTCTAAATATGTTAAGGATAGATGGATGCTTTTCCCTAACTTTTCTTCAGTTTGAACCCGCTCGGTCCTCCCTTGTGGAATTGAAAAGCTGGCATCATTTGTCAGATCCTGCATGCTTTCTTTTGGCTAGATGTCAGTAGAGAGTGAATTAAGTGCTCTATGGAATTCATGAAACAGATTTTACTTTTGGGCCCAAGCAGGCAGAAAAACATCCCAAAGCAATTGCATTTGCTAATAAATTGAAGAAAGAAATAGGCAAATGGTATCTTCTAAGCAAAAGAACTTGGAAAACACTATCAATTTTTAGAATGTATAAAAATGAAAAAAATTCTTTAAAAAAATTTGAGTTTACTAACTATGGTGTTTATTAAGTAAATGAATAAACCATTATAGAAGCACACATTTCACTTGTTTGGAGTTCAGATAATTGCACAATATTATTACAGTAGTCTTTTTTAAATGCACTGTAATATGACCCTTGGCTACCATGATTGCATACCACTTCTCTGTGAATGTTTTTCCAGTGATCTCAGTGTGTCTTTGGCACCTTCAGACTTAATGTGTTAGTTGTAACCCTCTCAGGTGAAGTTTTTCATTCAGTTTAACTCCTGGACTTGCCTCTGTCCTACCTACTATTGCATACTTGCCCATGCTGCATCATGCAGACTGACTGTGAACTTATGTTCACTTTCTAAATACTAATTTCTTCTCATAATTTAGAGACATAGCAAAAGTGGGCTCTTCTTAAAAAAAAAAACACCTAAAAAACACGAAAAAGGAGGAAAACTATTTCCATACACAGAGTTGAAGCAAGAAGAGATCACACAACCGATGGATTATCTATAAATTCTATATTAAATGCAAAAGGCCATGTTAATTCTATATTAAGTATGCACTATTAAATCTCAAAGTCAGCCAATTCAAAGGTTAAGAGTTTCACACATTAACAGCAATTCTTGAAAAGTGTATAGGATATATAGTCAATAGAAAATGGAATAGAAAATTAAACATGCAGAATGGAATCTCCAACAGGGAATCTGTAGAAGACATGGCATAATAAGCTAAAGAAAACCAATAAAAAAGTAACTATATGACAAAACAATTATATTTTAGAAAGAATAAAATAAAAATTAAAAAATATACTAAACGGTTGAAATTAAAAAAAACCAAAAAAAAAAAATAAAATCAAATGAATATTACCTACAAATCCTGCAAGTAATTTCTTTTCATTCCCTAGCAATGAATATGTGACCACATGTAAATCATTCTTATGAACTCTTCAGAAACATTTTACTTTAAAGAATGGCTTCAGGATACAGAGGTAATTATCCTAACAGCTGAAAATTTTAGTTTTCAGTGTTGATCATAAACTTTAAAAAATGGAGCAATCTGAAAGTTGAAACCTTCTTTGTATTTTCCTCTTTATAAAAAAAAAATCCTACAATTTAAATGCACTACTAGTTTACATATAACTATGCTTATATATTAGTTTTAATGGTGTGACACTGTGACTGCTTCTATAACAGAACATATGTCTGATGTTTATCCAGTAGGCAGTAGAATGGCAAAATATGATGCCCAAATTTGTTTGTCTTGAACTATATTTAGATGAAGTAATTAAACGTAACACTTGACTACTGATAAGTTTTTTCATGAAGTCAGGCCGTTTTGGTAAGGAGTGTTTGACATATGCTGTATGTTAGACTGGCAACTTTAATGGGACTATAATGCAAACAGAAATCAAACAGCACTGAACAAATACAATAAAGATTTTGTGACCCCCACACTTGTTTGTAGTATCACAGATGCCATAAATAGATTCTTAATCTATATGTAAATTAGATTATTTCATACTATGGAATGGCATTAAACCAATGTTGGAGTGCAGTCTTTAAAACAGCATTTAGGCACCTGTAAAAAAAGGGCTTTTGTACACAAGCTATGAACCACAAGACAAAACTTTCTCATTCTGCTTAGTTTAGTTTAAACTTCCTCATGGTATTCATATTGGGGTATAACTATAGATTTTAGGTCCTCTGAATCTTCTTAATGAACCCATGCTTGCCCCTCTATTTCAAGACTCACACATCTGAAATTTCTGCTGTCATGCCTAAACATCTACCTTTAGAAACACATAAACTCTTTTGCAATATCAGTGATGCCACTACTGTACTTCACTGGTATTTCACAAACTGTTTTTATAGTGATGAACAGACTTTTACAACTGTAGAAGCACACAGCAAGGAACAAATTGTAATCCATCCTTTCTACTGTGAAGAAAACTGTCCGTCACTACTGCATGCATTTCCTCCAGCTTGCTTTTCAAGCTAGTCTCATCAGTAATGACCAGGAAAATTTTTTTAACTTTCCTCATATAAAGCCAGTGAGCCATTGTTTTCTGATTGAATATCACCTTATAGCCTCCTGCCCCAAAGGTGTTAAAGGGAAGTAAAGTCTTTAACTATCCACCAGTCCTCCTGTGGTTTTCCAGTGCATATCTGAATCATATAGCCACTCGGAGCTGCTGAAAGATACAGGCTGCATTGCATCCATTGCACTATTTAGTCCACCTCTTGATGCTTTGTTTTTCAGCACATAAAAGAGGATAAGTTTTGTCAGTTACAACTGAGCAGATGTAATCTAATCCCTTCCTGTGTGACTGATTTCAGGTAGACTTCTTCCCTAGACAAACATTCCTGCTGCTTACAGACAAATCTGATGTACTGAGCAACAGCTTCTGAAAACTGAGTATTTTCCTCCTGCTATGGGAGCCTCCTTGGGACTGCAGAACCTCTATGGGTCACATCTGAAAAATGTGTTTGCTCTTAAACTATTTGGACAATATCCCCATACAGGCCACCCTGTCGGTATTAGGTTGGAGATTCAGGGTAATATTTTTAAAGAACAAAGTATTTATAAATCAGTTGCATTCAGTCATTCACAATGAAATGTTAACAGAAAAGAGCTATGTTAGAAGTGTAAATCAAATATGATAAATAAGAGAGAACTTCAGAAGGATTGGAAAAAAAAAGGTACAGTACTGTTTTTTCAAATTTTCAGAGGTAAACAGGGCTGGATTTTTAAATACAGTTGGTTAAAAATAGTGCATGGTCAAACAATCTACTTGCATTGCAGAGGATATTAACTATTAAGTACTTGAAAACAAACAAACAGGCAAACCACAAATAAATACCCTGAATACAAAGTCTTCTATGTCTAAATGAGGACTGTAAAAAAAAAAAAAAACAAACAAAAAACCCCCAAAACAACAGCAAAAAACCCAAACTTTAAGATCTGGTATGACTACAACGTAAATTTTTAATTGAGATGTGTTTTCCTATTTGCATGTATGCATTTGCAAGAGAGCATCAGAGGAAACAGGCATACCTGTATGAGTTCTAATTTAATTGGCCAGTTATTTCTTATTGTGTCTTTCTTGGTAGGTAAAAATTTTTATTGAGAACCTGCACATGTACCAACCATTAACTGATTGTTAGTCAGCACGGACAGTTTGCCTGCACAAAGGCAGCCTGAAGATGACCTGTACTGCTTTTGCAATACCATCAACATGGCACTTTTCCAGAAACTCTTCCATAGCTATCTATTTTAGACAGTAATATCAAAAGACAAGAAAACAGAGCAAAAATGACAAAAGATAAAATTTGAACTATTTAACTTCCCATATAAATATAGTAAAAAGATTTTTATTACACCACTATAAAGTTTTCAATGCATAGATTAAGGCTTTATTTTAACCTGTGATAGAGAAAATAATTAAGAAATCATCATGCACCTATAAGGAGAACCACTAGCCTTGGATCACACCTAGGGCCAAGTACTGAAACAAAACTGAGAGATGAATCTGCCAGTGCCAGCCTAGCTTATTGAAAATAACCCATCTGAACACAAGTATTGAAATATGCAGAAATGTACACAAAAATGGTGATATAGAGCTTTTACAATAGATGTTTTCAGTAAATGGTGTATTTTTGGAGCCATACATTTCCATTCTACAGTTCATTATAGGTTTTTTCTCCAATACGTCTACAGATTTTCTGTCCTAGTTGTATATTTTACGCTACTATTTCTTCCTCCAAACACAAATCTATGTAGAATATAAAGTATATGGAATATTAGGGATATAAAGCTTTCAAGATTTAAGCTTCCCTTATGCATTACAAAGGTAAAAGTCCATAAATGTAAGATTAAATTCTTTAGATTTGAGAGAAATCTATTTTCTTTTGAATAACCACTGCCTCCTTTTGAAGGAGGGCATAGACCACTTAGATGTTATGTTAGTTATTTGGTATAAATTAAAGAAATAAACTTTCTTATGTACATGTTCAATTAAAAAATGACATCTCATTTAAATTACGAAGTGCAATGATTTTAAATAGCTTTTATTGTAAATAGAAATAATCTTACATGTCTCAAATGTATCTTTTATACACATATATTGAACAAAATATATTAAGTAACAAACAGCTATATATACATAGTTGTATACCAGCAGAAGAGCAGGGCAGCGCTGGAGATGCAAAATGTCGTTACCTTTACACCAACAGAGCATGGTATGTGCACTGTGTCCTCCAAAATTAGTGTGTTTATGAATCAAGAGTAACCAGCGAGCTGCATGGTGACCATAGGACCTCAAACCTATCAGTAGTCTTGGAGTGGTCATTGGTTATTTTTAAAGTAATTTTGTGAAGCACAAATAACTAGAAGGTTTCAAAGAGCCCCACTGAACTGCCTCTACCTTTTCCTACCCTTTTCTATAATTTCTTAGTCTAAAGATCATGCCCGTCTACACCATTATAATGACAACTATTCCAGTTACTGCAAAGACTAAATAACCATGCAGCTTATGAACATATTCCATATTAGGGGACCAGAAAAGTAAGCAACATGTATCCACATTTATGTCTAAAGTCCTTCTACTGCGTTGTTCTCTTCAGAATATTTTCTTTAAATAACATAAAATACCATAATTGACTTCTATTAATTTTTTCCAATATCCACACTTTCCAAAATGGATATGAGAAAAAAAAGCAGTGTCTTACACAAGAATGACAGCTTCAAATATTATCAGATTTTTGGTTAAAAGTCATTGGTAAATATTGTAGACATATTCCAGGTAAAATTTCCTTTCATTCTATGCAGATAGAAGTACAAAAAAAATCATCAAGCTGGATGAAAGGCAAGATTTCAATTGCTTTCCAATGCAAACTATGTTCATGAATATCAGTATTTGCCTTTCATGAAAAAATTATGTCTTTAAAAATTTCCAGGGAACAAATCCCCAACACAAAAACCAGATGAGAGATGTCCAGCACTCTGACAACTCCCTCATGGGAGCAGATATTAAAATAAAGCCTGAGTCATATTATTAATTACTTTGTAATTTCAGTAAGTGATTCATGGCATGATTTGATCTTCAGAAATTCCTTAGAGCAAAAATCATGACTTTGTTCACTTTCAGGAAGTAAATGATTTTGCTATTGAAAAGTCAATTGTTCCAATTTCAGAACAATTCCAAGGCTGAGCTCCTCAGCACAGATTTTCAATTGTTCTTATTTAGTTCCTTTTTCTTTTATACTGGATTTAACCTATTCACCTGAATATTCAGATTTATTCCTTCATTTGAAGGGAATCTCTTCTTCTTTTTTAACACCAGAAGATTGTCTCCTACTCTTTACAATAACTTATTAGGTATCTTTACTAAACGACTTAGTTTAGTAAAATGGGAGGACAAAAAAGCTACATATATATATATATATATATATATGTAATAGAACAGAATTGCATAAAAGTTGATTCCACAAACACTGTGGTAGTCAACACCAACATGGTAATCAACATGGTGAATCATAAAGGTAATTTATAAAAAAATGTTTCATTTTTCAATGTTTTGATTTTGTGAAGATTACTGGGAATTTTTTCATTTTAATATCCAAAAAACCTGAGATGTTAAATTTGGTTTCCATTAGCAGCATGTGTGTGAGTTCCACTTGTATTTACAATTCTATTGGAGCTACTTGTGGATATCTTGTCTTTAAAGGTAGCTACTTTGTAAAACGGTTATTGCTACACACAGAAGTTTCTTAGAGCTTGTTTGTCATGGTTAAAATGAGAAACATTTAATAAAGTGGGAATACTTATATATACTTACCTCCTTTTCCCATTGGAAAGGATTACATCTCTGATGAAAGTGATGTTTCGTTGGAATTTTTTGTTCTGCACAATTATTTATATGTTTAGTAAGCAAAACCAAAGATGTATATATCATACAGCATAGAAACATGGTCACATTCAAAAATGTATTTCCATCTTTCCTACTTGTTTTTTTGTGTGGTTTTGTTTTTGTTTTTTTTTAACAAATCTCTGATTTCCATTGTTGGCTGCACTTATTCCTAGGAGGAAAAATCAAAATATTTTGTGTTTATAGTACCACCCATTATTCACACTTTGTATGCAATCAAATAACTAGCTGCAAATTCAGCAGTTTACACAAACTGTAGTAGAGCTCAACAAAAGATATCATGTGTAGAAGAGAGCAGCCTTAGTGTATGTGACTCAGAAATGTGTCACTGAATCCTTATTTCTGCATCTTTCCACCTGACTTCTTTTTTTGCTTGCTCTTTTACAATTCTCAAGGTGTTTGAAACAATTTTATACAATGAAGCATTTCTTCTATTTTCATCAGTTTCCTTGCTAAAAATAAATAAATATTGCCTCTTCATGTTTTCTGAATTAATGTGTCTATTTAATGGAACAGAAAACCACAAAACCTGGGAGCTTTAGTGTCAAGAGATGATTTCATGATATGAAGAGTTTGGTGGAAATATAAAATATTCCATCCCCTTCTTGCAATGGTGACAGAAGGTGGGATTACTCATTTTAAAACGTGAATCAGTTTGCTGTTCCCACTCAACAAATGACTCCACCAGTAGCTGTTGCCAACAAAATGTGGCTGGTTAAGGAGGCACAAACAGTATGGATGGAATATCAAACAGTAGTGGCATGGAATGGAAATAAAAGTGGGAGCATCTTAAACCAGGATTACTGGATATTCCAGATCAAGTAATTACAACAGAGCACATTCGATACAGTGAGCAGCACAACAAATCTTTGGAGTGCAAGAGAGGGGAAAAAACTACTATGGTTTTCCATGAATACTTTAATACAGAGAGTTTGGAAATGCCTGACTTACCCCTGTTTTCTGTCTAGTGATGAAGCCAGATAAGTAACTGCACTTTTCCACTGGAGTTCACGGTTCGTAAAGCTGTCACCACTGACACTTGCCTGATAGCACTGGGGAAATGACCGCTCACAGCACAACAAGGATGCAGATTGAATTGCTTTGACTATGGGTGTCTTGGGACCTTGCTAAACATTTTATCCAGAAACCAAGTCCTGTCAGTTCTTAAAACAACTGGAAAAACTGCCCCGTGATACAGATCATACTCTACACGTCTTTTAGATTACTAATCTCAATTCCATTTAACAAAAACAATGGCAACTTAAATGACAGCTCTAATAGTTCCTGCTAAAAGTATTTTTAAATTAATATGCATTATGCATAATTCAGTGTTGGAAAAGAACAAAGTTGATTCTAGATTTAGTTGAATTAATGTGCAGAAAATAATTAAGAAATAATGAAGTTCATACCTAATTTTAGCTTTAGCTGGAATGACCTTTGGCACATAAAGAGTTCTTTGGAAATTTTAAAACAAGTTAAACCAAGTCAGAAAGACTCCTACTATTCCCTGAAATATAAGTATTTTGTGTTTGCATGTTGTTAGCCCAAATTGGAGAAATGTTTCAGAAAATGTAAGTGTGCACTGAAAATATAAACCTTCTGCTTCTCCATAATGCCCAAAACTCACAGTCAGAATATTTTTTGTAATGATTGCTTGTAGGGAATATCCTCTGAGCAAAGCTATGACTTTTATTATGACTAGACTAGACCCTCCACTGCCCAAGAATCTCGGTCCAAACCTGCAGAGTTGCAGCAAGGAAAGGAGGCACCATCACACAAGGCATTGGAACAATAAATGAGCAGTAGCGTAATGAAGAAAGTTCTGGAATTGGGTTTTAATTGGTCATTAGCTAATTGAATGTTTCTCATCAAATCACACTCAACCTCTGCCAACAGGTTTTCATTTTTGAAATGCACATATCAGCATTTACTTGCTCAATGTTATGCTCAAAAGACATGAAAGTTAGACATTATTTCAATAAGCAGCTTAGAAAAGCAATATCTACAATTTTTCTTTAAAGATCCACCACCCAGTCAAACATGGCAATGTGCACAATGATGTTATACACATAACTAAATGTCATATTGTTCCTATAATTTCATATACCAACTGTGTTCTGATTAAAAATATATAGCTGCTTAAAATAGAAGCTTCCATTTTTAATATTTTCAATGGGTTCACGCAGAAATATGAAAACAAATAGGCTTTATTGCATGGTGAATATACTCACACAATATTATTTATATTTTAAGAATTGTTTTCTAATTTAAAGAATAAAATAATGTAGTTAACTACAAAGAGTTTAATTTCCTCTTTATTTTGGGTATCTTAGAATAAATCCATCTGAAAACTAACAGTGCAAATTAATGAAAGAATGGCAGTCAGCAAAAATGCAAAATACTGCTTACTTGGTTTTGTCATGTATGGTAATACATTTGGTTTTTTATATGATGTTCACAAGAGGAAATGATTGGTAATCTAACAGGACTTTGCATTTAATATTTCACATAATATAATGTGTGAAACATCACCACTGTATCTGAATTGAAGATAAGCAGACTGAATGCAGAAAAGTGCAAATTCCAGTCTATTGAAAGATTTTTCAACACCTCGATAGTATAAAATGCAGTAAAAAAGCATGTGAAAATGAAGTCAAGCATTTTTAGTATTCCAGATTATGCATAGATACATTTGACTATGGATACCTGAACAAATGTTATAGGCCATTTGAAACCTGCTTGATTTTGGGTTATAGTCAGGTCAGTGGTGCCATATATTATTTAATAAAGGGGTAACTAATCTGAAGACCAGAAGTTTTAGATTGTTTTCATGTAGTTTTGAAAAATAGAAATGTTTGCTTCGGGGTTGGATTTATTACTGAAAATAGGATACTTTTAGCACCTGCAGTTATTGATAGAGCAAGAATTGTCATACCTGCCATACTCAGCCATTTATCAAACACTGCATTATGTATGAGAGCAACTGATTGTTTCAACATTCCAGAGAATACATGGAAACATGGAAAAATGTGTGAAGAAGCCTTTGAATAGTCATCAATATCAATGTTTAACTATGGTTATTGTGAACTGGGCTAAAAACACCACCATAAAAGCACATGATTATTCATGTTTTAATTCAGTACTATGTAAACCTGAACATTGAAAACATGTGAAAGAACTTGGAGAACAGGATCTGGTACTTTGAATATGGAGAGGTTATTCTGAGTAGAGTTTGAGAATTTAGGGAGATAAAAGAAGATTAAACTATTAATTATTTTGATTCCGTATATACAAAATGGCCAGGCAAAATCATGGCAAGATAAAGCTATAATGGCACAAAAGAAAGGAAAAACGCCAGATTCTCTCACAGATGATAAGTTATGCAACTTATCATATGTAAAGTAGGAGTATGTCATAGAATAAGAATCATTGTGAGTGTGAAAAAAAGAATTGTTAAAGTTAGGGTTTCTGATAAAGAGTTTCAATGAATTCCACCAGAACTGGGGCAATAGCATCACTGGAAGAGCTGGGAATAAGGGCTGAAAGGACATGGGCAATTGGCCCTTCCGTGCTATCTGTAAGGAACTGTGAATGTCTTTTTGCAATGTAGTATCAGAATGCCAAACTGACTGTCCAGGGGTGCTTAATAGGTTGAAAAGGAATGAGTCATCTGAATGAACATGGGGATTATCTGGCACGGTACAATGTACTCAGGTGGTTATGTCATGAAGATCAGGCACAGGCACTGATAAAGAGACTAGTTTTAAGTCACATTAAAAGAGAAGCAAAATTTAAGAGTAAATTATAACCCTATTTTTTTACTTGGTAATATATTGTGAAATATTAATTTCATATTTGAAAATACACTACGTACTCTATAGCCACAGAATTTGAGGGTATTATTTTGATAAAGTTCAGTAACAATAAAGATTATTCTATTCTATTAAGTCAAGTTGGTAAGATTTTCTGTATGGTATCCATGGATTATATCTAACAACTCACTTAATAGTAACAGTTGCCAAAAAAAAAGAGTTATTAATCTCTTGTGAGCTAAGTCTAAAGGACATTAATCCTACTTGGGAATTATCACCAGGGAAAAGCTAAGAAATTTATGTTCAGGTCATGATCGATATCCTTGATTTAACTAACAGAGACAAACTCTGGCTCCCCAATGTCTTCTTGTCTGCCAAGGAACTTAACCAGGATAAAAAGACAAACCTTACTTTCTCATTTTTTTACAATTAAAACATGGTTAAAAAAGTTTTAAGGGAGAGGGTCTAATCAAGGGAAACAAGACTTTTTATATGAGGACTTATAAATCTGAAGGTAAAGGTAATCAGAGTCACAGTTCTTAATCGTGTATTAATTATACTTGTATATGTTGACATGTATCCAGAAAGTATTTGGGAGGCCTGAGAAGGAACTGAGAAATTATCATAAAAGACAGGCTTAGTAGCTCTTCCATTCTGAGGATTTTTTTATTGTGACAGTTTTCTTTAATGAAATTAGGGTTGGTATGCCCTGAATTTTTGTTACAGTAAAATTAATGGTCAGTTGATCAGGAAGTTTTAATGTTTAGCTCTCCATTTTCATTTGTGCATCCCAATGCCTCACTATAAAATATTTCTTCACATTTTTTTCTCTACACTATGTTTTTCTTTTGCTGCATGTTTTTGTAAGGAAGATAGGAGACAAAGGCTACTTTTAATAATTAGAGAGAGAGATGATCAAACTTAATATAACACAAAAATATACCATTTTATACCAAACTGAAATACTATGGTCTTAAGTAAGGTCAGAATTACCGCAGTTTGAAAAAAGTCATGTGTCATGAAAAAATAAATACGAGGGGTGGCACAAATAGCATTGCTAAGTGTAACTACAGACATGAGCACATCTCAGTAATGAATAATAGCCGCACATAGAATCCCATTTATTTCTACAACTTCAAAACAACTATGGAATAATATGAAGTCATGCAGAAGAGGCTGAAACAAAATCAAAAGCACACATGCACAAGTGCTCTTCAATTAATCTTCCTTTCAACAATGTCACATTTGCCAGAAATTATGTAACCATGACATACAAATAATTTTCCTTTACTCTATTGGACAACATGTGTAAAGGAACCTTACCTCCCTGTCAGGAGGTATAAACTTAAACATCTCCTCGAAACAAAATAATTGTCAAATTTAATAGTGTTGATCTGGGTCACTCTGCAGTACTGTCAGCTCTAAGTTATGTGCACACTGTAAGTTTCATTGCAAGAGATTTCACAGCAAATAGTGAGAAAAGTTTGGTTTCTCACTTGTAAATTAGACCCTGGGTCTTCTAGTGCTTATGATCATCTTGTTTATGATACCTCATAAACTTCAGCACTTCAAGAGCAAAAGCATTTTACAGAACTGGGTAGCATTTGTTCAAAATCTTTCTGATAATACTACTGTCTGTCATGCTATTTCTATTACCTTTTTCATGAACAGCTATCCAAAAAACTATGAAGAATTTTTTAGGTATGCTAAATGTTCCATCAGATGGTTTAAGTGGATACTGTTAAGGAAGAAGCTACAAATACTCACAACAGCATCTTGTCTTCTACTCACTGAATTTTAGCTGTGATCCCTGAGTTGAACCAAAATCCATCAAGGGCCATTAAAATATAGTGTAGGTGGCTTAGTATTGAAATGTACTGCACTCTACTAAAGTAGAGCTCCTATGTCAATCAAATAGCAATTGAGACTATCTTCAAGACACTATCATTGTTTGTCTTACCAGCCTTCTTCATTTTCTTAAGACACTTCAAAAGTAACTTGCTGGAATACCAAAGGGTCTAAAGATTTTTATTTTAATCCCTTTCAGCTCATGACCAGTCTACATATGGAACTCAGTGTAATAGCCCTGATTGCATGGCTACACAAACAGACTGCTTTGGGTCTCTTTCTCACCAAACTGCCTATGAGTTGGGTAGAAATTCATAGCTTAAATTGTTCCATGTTCCCCTTTCCAATAGATTACAGAGTGTAGATTTAGGCAATTGCTCATCTACAACCAGAGACCTTTGTTCTGTGATTCTCTTTTGAATTTTTCTTCAATATTTATGTGGTGCAACAAAGAAGGAGAGAGAGAAAGAATAAGTGGATAGTAGCGCCTGCAAAGACACGAACCAGGCTGAGTTGTGGCATTTTTTAGACCAAGAGGCCTTGTTTATGGGTCATTGCTTACAGTGAGTTCTTGGTTGAGGGCAATGGTTTCTATAGCTAGAAGTAGAAAAGAGAATTTTATTACAGAAACATCAAGTGAAACCTTTAGATGGAAAGATAAGGATTGAAAGGGTGAGGTTATTTCTTTATTATTTAATTATATGCACTTAAATATCCATTACTCTTAATGGCTTTAGCCACCAATATTCTTTTTCTTTTTAATCTAATTTTAGCTTTGTAAAATTTCTGCAAGTCTCATGATAAGCAAAAGAACCAGAAAATAAATTTTTAGAAGGGGCATTAATCATGTACAACATTTATTTTTTCTAAATTCTTTAGCATATAACTTAGATGGATGAGGGCATGCAACACAAAAACTGTAGCGTCACCTATTAGTTTTAAAAAGGAACAAACTCTTAATATAAGATCAATGCTTAGTGAGTACTTCCCTGAATTGTTTTGGTTAGAAGAATGAGACATTTTTATAGCCATCTAGACTTTTTCAAGTCCTGCCAGCATTACTGTAATTTATTTTATAGTAAGAAGCCAACCCCTTGAAACAAACTTCCAGGAAAGCATTAACTTGAAGAATTATAGTCAGTAGTATGGTGTGTTAGAGGCATATCAATATTACAATAACCTAGAGATGGATGAGAAATTTGATTGGCATCAGTAGTGAGAATTAGGAAATTGGAAAGTATACAATAGATAAGTTGGGAGGAAAACTACTTAGGGAAGCTACTTATTAGATAAGAAGGGCTTTGACAAAAAATCAAAACAATCACAGCAAACTTGCACATTTCCCGTTAAAATGTTTGTTAAATCACTCCACAGCCAGTGAGACTTCAGTCCCACTGGGCTTGATGCTGGAGTGTGATTGCTTTGTTCACACAGAGTGGCCAAACACAGCCACTTTTAAATGAGACCTGCAGCAGCCTGGGAAGAAGCTGCACAGAAATCCGTGTCTGTATCCCATATTCATAACAGCAGGACAATGGATTACTGATTTTTACTGACCAGACCGTCACATCACACCAATTATTCTAGGTAGAATAATACAGTACCCTACCGAGTGCTATCCAAATCACTAGAAATGCAATTCCTCTCTTCATTATATTTGTCTATTAATCTATATCAACCGTCATACTGGAGGAAATAGCAAAATAATGCAAAAATAGCACACTATAAAAATGTTAATCACACAAAGAATTAATACACACATTAAAATATATCAGTAGTTCACATCATCCATACATTAATGTAATGCTTCCTCCCTGTATTATTTGGATTATTCTTGTGGCATTTTGCATTGTCAAGCAGTATGCTCTATGCCCAAAACACTGTTGCTACTTTTAGTAATCTACATAGATATCTGCAGTGCCTGTACTGAAAATGACTCCCTGGAGAAAATAGTGTTTATCAGTGATGATGAAAGATGGGACAACACCACATATTTCACTGGTTTGGTAATAAGCATAGTACTGAATTTGCATACCAATGATTTTTAATATTTGCTTAGCTTTAATGCAGGACTTGTGCTATCAAATATATGCTTTTGAATTAGCTTTTTCTAAGTTTTCTTCTAGGGTTTCGACAACATTATATGAACTTTTTCATATATCATCTTTATCAATAACTCCATGAACTACACACACACATACACACACNATACATTAAAAAATATTACAAGCTAAATTAGAATTATTGGTTTCATATTAAGGTGTCAACTGGCTGTAAATTTCTTATATTTGGTAGATAGAAAGTAAAATCCTTAATTTTGATAATTTAAAAAGTAATTACAAGAAACAGATTAATTTCCAGTTGACATTCATTTCTAGTCACTTGCAAATTTAAACTCTTAAAATATATTTTGGGATTAGAGTACTATAAATTCATTTTGGGGCACATTCATCCTTACAAGAAGCCCTTATAGAATGACCCTGAAATTTGAAGTCAACAGCATATTCATTAGCTCACTGTTTTGCCACCCAAGACAGCTTAAACCTCATAAAAGCTTTCAAAAAATATTTAAATATTTAAACATAGTGATGTATTTATTTTGATGAACAAAGGTGTTAATATCTCTGTAAGTTAAGGTGTATTTTTGGAAGTACAGCCTGACCTAATTTAAGAGCTGCTCTTCTAATAAGTTGTACACTTGCCCACTTGGAATAGAGATCTATATCAGATGGTAAGTTTGTTCTACGACCTCGAAGAGTTAGCACCTAATTAAAGAAGAGCAATCCAAGACCTGAAATAAACAGTTGTCTTAACAACGGAAATTTAACTGAAAAACTCCTTTGTAACCTTTTAGGAAACATGTGCTTTTTAGTATATTCCTAGCTCTATGATCTGGAAAAGGTATTTAACAATGAAAAATATATGATGATATCAAAATTATTCAGAGTAGTTAAAATTGACAGCAAAGAGTTGCAGAAGTCTTTTATAATACTAAGTAACTGAATTATAAAATGGCAGAAAAACATCAGTATAATCAGTGTAAAACAAAAATTAGAGGAAAAGGTTCCTTTGTGCAAAAGCAAAATTTATGGGTAAAGGTTTATATGTGCATATATATGAAAATGAGTTCTAAACGAACATCTTAGAAAAAGCATTAGGGTCATTGTGGCTAATGTTATGAAAACAGTTCCTAGCAGCAATCAAAATAATGAGATATTAGAGAAGAGGAGAAAACCATACAAGAAAATCATAAAGCATTACTGCAATGTTTCTTAATTGTGTAATGCCTATGTATCTCGAATGCAGAATAACGTTCAGGTCTCCCCAGCAAAAGGAAAAAAGTACAAGGAAAAAGAAATATTAAAAGACTTGTATATGAAGAAATACTAAATCAACAGGGATACCTTATCTGGGAAAATAAATTATTGAAGAAGAATATATGATTGCAACAGAGAGAGATAAGTGTTCATTATTTCCCCCAGTATAAAGCCCAAAAATAATCAGAAGGAATATTCAAGAAGATTCTTGAACTGAACTGAAATTTGGAGGTTTTTTCACCCAATGTGCAAATGAATTGTGAAAGTTATTGGCAACATGCTGTGCCAATATAACTGCTGCTGCAGTTATTAAATCATATCAGACAGAAAGATGTAGGGACAAATTCCAGTTCAGAAGGTATTAAGCTACAGGATGTCAGAAGCTGCGAGGTTAAACTGAGTGAATTATTAATTTGTTCTTGCATCCAAAATTGACCATTGTCTAACACAAGACATTGGGATAGAAGTCTTTTATCTTGTCCATTATCATTGCTTTTATGATCTTTTCACAGTCTGATCCTTTATTGAAGTAAAATATTTGACTGTTGCATTTTGATATGGGCCTGTGCATGAGTAAAATTGATGAGCTGAAACCCCTGAAATTTGGATGGCTCTATCTGCAGACAAGGTTTTGTATCTTGTTTTAGCTATTGTTAATTGGATGCCAATCCTAAATAGTCATAGTGCTATAGAGAGTGATAAATAGAAGTAGAAAGATAAGATCCACATAAATGATTAGCAAAATCCTTCTGTTTGACAAAAAGTTACAAGCTGGGTGCAAAAACTTGATTTTCTTAAGATATGCCATGGAAAAAGATGCAGACATTGACACGGTAAATACTGTATTCTGGTTTACATTTTAGGATCATCACAAAGCCAAACACATGAGCTAAGATAATTTCGAGTTTGTAGAAGTGGCAGACCTTTTTCTCTCTAAAACTTGCAGAAGAGTGACAAAGTACAGTTTCAGAGTTTTTTGTGATTCCATTCAAAGTATTCCTGCATGTTTGAAATGTTTTAGCCTGTGTAGCTGAGAAAGGCAAACTAGTATTGGCTCAGGTATTCTGTAGGAAAAGAGAAAAGTAAAAGACCTAAAGGATTGCTAAGGCACTTATTCCATCAGTGCAGAGTTGTTCCCTGATGTATATTTCAGGCATTGGACTAGTATGACTTGAAAGACTAAGCAATAAACTGATGTGCTCCTTATCACAGCGAATATTGTTTTATGGTTAAAATGAATATCTATATATTGGAAGCATTACCCTACTTTACAGTACTATTTCAGTCACATTTTTCTTGGAAATCCCTCCTTGCGTGTTCATCAAAACCACACAGATTGTTCTTCTAGAGGAAAACAATAGCAATGGATATTTAAAAAAAAAAAAAAATTCTTGGTATGTCTTCATATAATTCTGAACTCTTAGTCTTTTAGGACGAGTTTTACCATGTTATCTTCCTTGCACTCCTTGTACATGCGGGATTCTGAAATTGAGTTTTATGTTAATGTCTCATAGTATTTAACTTACTCTTATTAAGTCTGGTTGAAGAGGTACAGGAGGATAATGTTTTGTTCTGATTTTTAAAGCACTACATAACAAAAAATTATGCTTGTGTTACTACATTTGTACATGCCAATCTGCTTGATATATCTTCCATAGATTGAAGAATGATAGCTGGTTCTAACCTATTGCACCTTGCTCTTTTTCATGTGCTGATCTGACAAGAGAAGGTAGGCTTCATGTATAATTAAGTCAATCTTGTGTGGGTCTCCTTTCCTACGACCAGCTCAAGACAGAATTTAATAAAAATAAGTCATTCATCCAGAATAATATAAGCCCCTGATTCCCAAGGACCTGATCTAGGTGGGACAAATCAATAAACTAGTGTTTCCTCCAGCGCCACATAAGTGAATCATAGTCATGGTCCTTTTATAAGGTAAAATAGCAGTGATGTGTTCAGTGAACAGACCTTTCATATGATTTCTGGGGTTGACATCAGATCTGTACAGTAAAATTTTATCAAAGTTTGTAGTTTAAAGATTTTTGTGCATGTTCAAAATACTAATTCTTTTCCCATCTTCCTTTGTAACAAGAACATGAAAATTTCCTTCAATAGAAATACATGAAACTTCATTTTAGTTTAATACATTTTACTGCAGATTTCTTTTGGTACATCTGGACTTTTGAGATGTAACCAGTGCCTCAGACAAGAAAATTACTTATCAAAAAACCTTAAGAGTTTTCTGTAAAAAGATTTCTGTGCTTCAGTTTGCATAGAGAAGCAATAGAACAAAGTGCTTTTTACAGGGGCATGCAGTTATAGATCAGTTATTTACCAATATATTATGAAATAGTTATACATACAATAATTCAGAATATTTTTCTTATGTCACTTAAAACTAATAAAAATAAATGCTTTTAACTGTACTGTCGTAGAAAGATCAAAGGTAGTCACAGAATAAGTAGTCACTAAAGGATATAATTTGAAGACAACTGCATGGTTGTAATTCATGTGGAAGATGGCATTAAATTGAGATATATGTATATAAAAGTTGGATTCAATGATCTTAGAGTTCTTTTCCAATCTTAATGATTAGATCTTCAACACAGCCATGGCCTGTCACTGAGTGATGTGCATTGCACTGTGCTGTTTGCATTAAGAGTGTCTGCAAGAGTTAATAATTAATGGGTACAGGCACAGGTATTTCCTGCAGTTTTCAACTTATGCCTAGGCTGCCCAGTTTTCTGCCAATCTTCAGAAAGTTCGCACACCAAAAGAAAAATAAATATGGTCTTAGATGTTGAATACAGTGATCCTTATTTAGACAGATATATGGAATAAATATGTTCAACAATGGTCTGTAAAAAAATCTAGCTTTTATTTATTTGAGGCTTTACTTAAGCACACCTGACAATGCAATATAAAAATACTGGGCAATAAAAAAATATGGGGCATGCAGAATTCTTCAGAGAATTCCTCAAGTGGTATATATAATTTGCACAGCATATCTTTGTCTATACAAATCCTGATTTTCAGATCAAGAGAAAGGAGAAAATTTTTTTAAGCTGCCTTTATTGCCATGCCAAAACCCTCATCTCCAAGGCCTTGTATAAAGGTGAACTAGTCAATTTGTAATTAAATCTTACAGGATACAGCAGTGATACTCATTACAGAAAAGGCATTTTATAGTCAGCAATCTTATTTTCAACTAACAGGATGACACAAAAGTCACAGTTCACAGAAGATTTTGTCTGTTATTTCATGCTGAAATAATGCTGCACAAACCAATTAGCCAGTACAATAGTGTCGGGGTATGCTTGGAGAAAAAAATGGATCTGGAAACATGCCTCTGACTTTCTCATATTTATAATGACCTGTGTATGACTGAGGCAATAGTCTTGCATTTGAAGGGTTAGTCTTTTGTAGTCCTAAGAAATAAATCCCATAAAACACTTAGACTATACATAATCAATATAGGATGGTGTAGCTACCATTTCAAAAATAACATTCTTTTTACTGTTGGAAACAATGGCTACAGTTCTAGAAAAAAAACTGAATAATAACTATTAAAATAAAGGGAAAAGTCATTGCAACACAAGTCCTTCAGTTAATTAATCCATTAACGTGAATAGAATGCAACAAATGAGAGAACACGATATTTTTTTTCAGGCAGTTGAATTAAGGCAGCAATACACTGAGGGTAGAAAGAAGGTAAAGAAGGTTTTTCATATCCATGAGTGCTTGTAAGCCTGGCCTGATTTTTTCTCTTTTTTTTTTTTTTTCCTTTTTGTTGGGGGTTTTTTCGTGTGTGTTTTTGTTTGGTTTGGTTTTTTGGTTGGTTTGGGTTTTTTTGTTGTTTTTTTGTTGTTTTTTGTCGTTGGTGTTGGGGTTTTTGTTGTTTGGTTTGGTTTTTTTGGGTGTTTCTTTGTTTGTTTTTTTTTTTATTCAAATGAAAACTCATACAGGAATATCACAGAAAAAGGAAGGAAAATGGGAAAGGAAGAAAACTGAAAGAGTAATGAAAGTTTTGAAGGCAAATGAATTTATTGCCTTAAATTAAGCACAAAGTTCTGATTCCCAGATAACTTCTTTTACCAGATTCTTGCAGATATCCAGGTAGCTAAGATTTGAATAAACTTTTACAGAGTAGTGATGAATGTTTGTACAGCACATCTATTATTCAAATCAATGAATAAGGATGCCATTGAATTCTCAGAAAGCCACCAATTCTTTCAATATCTACTAAGGTGAAGGTATAATATTCAGTTTGATTTTTATTATGGCAAGTGGGTTTAAAAAATTATAAAACTAAAAAACAAAATGTGTAGAAAACTGTAACATGACAAATCTTTGTCCTGTGACTACATGACTTTTCTAGGAAGTTGCAAAGACCTTCTGCATCCCTGTAAGAAATCTCAGAATCTGTAAGTATGAACGGGAAAAAAAAACTCATTTCACCCTACAGTCTGACTACTAGCTCCTCTCTTTCTAGGCAGTGTGGAGGTCACTTTCAGTCCAAATCTGTAAATAAACATCATTTGTATATTCATATTTTCTCTATGTTATCATGACAAGGAACTTACTTTAGACTTTTATTGAAATATCAACAGATTTACATGACAATTTCTAATTATATTCTGCTACGATAGAGCAGTGACATTTTTTCCACTTTTAAATATTTGATACTGTTTTAATTGGCTGAACATTTCAGTTTCACATTTAAGAAAACCAGTGACTTTTAATGTATATGAAAAAGATAGGCAGGTCTATCAAATAATATTGAAGAAGCTTTACAGTAGGATAAACATGTTCTTTTCAATAGAGACCAACAAAACAAGTTGCAAAAATGAAAAAAAATTAAGGTCGTTTTCAAATATAAAATTATGGAGTAGGAATTGTACTTCATTCAGCAGGAGGTTTGTACCTTAATTTCTTTATTTTCTTTACAGAAAAATGAAAATATCAGGCTTAAAGAAATAAAAAAATGGAAATATTGCTGTGAAATTACCAGTTAGCCCATCTTTCTGATAGTTTTTAGAGCACAAGAAGAAAATGGAAATTAGTCAGCAAAACATTAATTTCTGCAACTAGGACTGAAAATATTATTTCCTAAACTACTGCTGATGTTCTAAAGAGCTGAGAAAATCATGCACATGTTTTTCCTTAAGTAGTAATGTAGTTCGAACAGATTAACTCCCTTTGCCTTGTGCTTAATTTCCTTTACATTTAATGCATTACATGGAAATGAACACAGCTGGGATAAGAAAATTAAAAAACCCAAATCCGCCAATGAAAGACAGAAGCATTGGAATAATATCTGTGATATTTAGGTGATATTTGCCAGATTGGAAATGCAAATAAAAATGTTAGGCAAAAATATTTTCATCTAAAAAGGAAAAAAATGTATGAATTATTGTGTAGAGATTTTTTAGTATTCAATAAGTTTTACATCTACAGAACTACAAGCTCAAAAGTCAACTAAGACAGAATGTATTCTGTTTCTAAAGATGAAAAAATGTTGGCTTTTCATGTGATGCCATTTCCCATTCAGTATTTGAAACTCATGTTTGACTTGCAATTGTTTAACTAAAATTCAATTATGTGTTCTTGAAAAAGAATTATGAATGTAACAATTTAAAAAGAATTATGTCTATATAAATGCTTTTAAATTCTGTATTTGTCACCACAGCTTATTAGACACGTAAGGTTGAAGTTCCTAGTTTAACTTACAGATTTTTCATTTAAATACTGTGAATTCTAAATTATTGATTTAATAATCTGTCTTTCATAAGGCCTTAATAAGTACCAATATAATAAAAACATCATTTAACAGTGGAAGTGATGGGGAAGGAATAGTTCTTAAATCATGCAGTATGAAGTTGTTCATTTGGTCTACAACATACTGTTCTTGTAAAGAAGAAAGTAACTAATCCCATTTGGTTTGTGCTTCATCCCTGTATAGAACATTCACTTCTCAACTGAAAATAATCGGTCGATTTCTGGGTATTTGGCAACGGTAAAGACTGCGATAAAAAACAAACATACCAAAAAAAAACCCCAAAAACAAACAGAAATATTGATCTTGCATTATATTTTATTTGTTCCTTATTGTATTAATGTCATATCACAAGCTGGGAAATGGTAGTAAAATAAAACATCTTTCTAAGCCCACACTAGGAGAAAAGTAATTTGCAACAAAAAATATATTTTGAGTCACAGTGACCTTTATCCATGGAAAATATGCTGATTGACTTTTAGGAAAAATGCGTTATTTTAGAATGAAAAGATCGTTCACTTTCAGGACTGGGACTTCAGGAAGATTTTAGAACTGTCTTACGCTTGAATAAGTCTGCACCAAAAGCAGCGCTAGATTTATGTCTGTTTTACAGCACATCCCCCTGACCCCAGAAAGAGGATCTAGTGACAAAACAAGAAATTAAGTCTATCTTTAATATATAGTAATTGCAACAAAAAGCTTTGCTAGCAGATACTGAAAAATTCATTAGGCACCTTGACACAACAATTAGTGGTTATTCAGTGGCTACATCAGAGGTAGACATAAACTATCCATTGAATGACTTTTATCTATCTACATGATGTTAAATAAAAATAATCTTTTCCAGAATATTAGAAAAGATAATCTGGTGTAAAATCTCATGAGTAGTCAGAGATTTCAGCTGCCAAGTTCTTGATAGGAACAGCCTGTATGGGTCAAGTATGTTCCATCCAGTAGCATGGTTCTGATGACTCCTGAACGTGACCTACTCCCAGTGGAAAGCAATTTAATGCTCTACTGCACATAGAACAGTATGCATGAATACAGGAAGAAAAAAAGAAAAAGCCCAAACAGATTAATTACTGGCAGGTACATTTGAATATGATTGCTTCTTAGCCACTTGTCTGTAGCCAGGCAAGATTCTTTCACCTCGGTTAAGAGATAGAGACACATGGCAGGCTGCCTCTGCAAATTCTTGTTAAGCAAACAGCTGCCATTGTCCATTACAGGAAAAGTCTCCCTATTATTTAAGGAAATGTGACAGCAGTGGAGGTGATGTTTTGGCAGGAAATTCATCAGTGCATTACCAAGATTTTTGCCTTCTACAACTTTCACCAGCCTCTTTCCAGTCTTTTATCTGACAGCTCAAATGCCTCAGGGTTGTATTCATGGCAAAGGTCAAGAGAATAACAGCTGGACTATAAAATGAGATTCTTTCAGGGGGAGAAGCTGCCAAACACAAAGAAGTTTATTGAGCACAAGACAATGAGATGAGAGCTCACATCTCAACAAATTTATCTAAGTAGCTACCATTACTTCTGAAAAAGCATTAAGAACTTTAAAAAAAATTTAGAACATTTACATACTCTTTGAAACCTAATAAAACTAAGGAATATTAAAATATGTATTATAACATAAAAATTGGAAAGCCTTGTTTTTGATAGGAACAATTTTAACTATGCATAAATAATTAGTATTCTGTATTTAAAAAAAACCCCAAAACGATGTCAGTTGCAAACTATTAATTTAAAATATTAATAAAATAATAGCAAGTCACCCATTAAAAATTGTNTGCTTACACAAAGATCACTGAATTCATATAAAGATGTGTGCTTTACTAAAGACTAATTTACTTCAGCATGATATTTAATTTAAAAAAAACCCCAGAAAATATGTTCTTCCTTTAATAAAGACAGCGTTTGCAATGTTACAATGGTCGAGTTTAAAGGTATGAGATTTGCTATGTCTTTAATTATTTGCAATCAGTGGGAGGAATAAGGTGAATTTGAATTACCTGTCACAATATCCAGTAGTACTCTTATCAGGGCAAGGAACAGCCTGGGTGTCTGATTAAAAAAGCCACAATGCAAATCCCTGTTAAAACAAAGACGATAAAGTCAGTATTTTAGCTTCCTATTCTGTCAAATATTAATTTTTACACAGACACATATTCAGTGTGTGCAAGCAACAAAGGAATTTGACAAGTATGAGATGGTTTGTGTAGGCACATGCATTCAGATGTGAATTTGACAATAGACCAAACACTGTCTATTGTGAATATGTGACTACTCCTATAATGCACACATCACATAAAACATACACTACAGCAAGTCACCCATTAAAAATTGTTAGACACCAATGGTTTTAGATATATTATAGATATATCAACATTTTGCATTCTCCAGATTGTATATTAAAACATATGATACAAGCAAAAGTGGTGTGACCTCAGCGAGATAAATAAGTTTTATTTTTAACTGGTTTTATGTGATTAATTTGTCCAAGTAGTCCCCATCCATATAGATATCTAAAAAGTATATTGCTGGATGCGATAAATAAAATCACATTTAGAGACCTGGGATTCTTCTGATTTTCATTTTTAGATTTCATACCAGTATTCAAGACTAGGTGAAATTGGGAGGCTTGTGTGAAAAATTATGTATTTTTTTTGACATACGTCTGTGTTGTTCTGTATTGTTATGATTAGTAGTTAGGGAGAATATCTAAGGAAGAATATGCCATTATTCTATCTTTATCTATTCAACATTCAGAACACAATAATAATAATAATTGTAAACTATTAGTAATTATCTTAAAATTTGTCATAAGCTATTTCAGGCAAAATAGGTGATTTTGCAGAGAGAAACTGAATTAACTTAACTTGAAATTTATTAACAAGAATTGATTTCTACTGCATTGTATGCAAAACTGTTTAAAATTTGTTAACTTAATATTATATATATATATATAGACTTCAATATCTATACAATCTAAATGGAACTTTTGAAAAAGTTAAAAAGAATAAGAAACCACTTAACCAGAGTTACCAATAATGTTAGAAGTTGCTGCAATAATGCTTACCAACAAATTAGGCACTTTAGACTCTGCAATCACTGATAGCACCATGCAGATGGATTAGGTGTATCTAGCGTAAATCTGCTTACAAATGCATTCTGCTTTCAGCGCCTTTATCTCATCTGCAATATCTTAAGAGAACATTTTTCACCTCTTTAGGTTTTTTTGTGGTATTGATCCTTTCTAAGAAATATACTTGAATAAAACACTTTTGTACTACATGCTCAGGAATTCCTGGAAATGCACTTCAGACATTTCAGTATTCTAAAACTAAAAAATTGATCATGTAATTTGTTTACCCTTGAGTTTCATGAATCTATTTTCACATTTTATGCTAAGAGTAGACTAAAATGTGTTTAAGGAAAGCTTATAATGGTTTATACTTGCTTGTGTTTGTACATACCCATATCCATACAGATATTTATATATCCCTTAAAAAGATTTTACTTTGCCAAATATGTCACATAACACACCTCCTTACACTATATAGGCAAGATCCTTAGTACTGTGTCATGAAATACTGTGGGTGTATTCTACACTAATAAAAGCAGGACATTTTCCTGCAGATATTATATACTACATAAATTTCTCTATCTATGGCTAGCTTTACCTCTATTTTTCTTTCTATCTATCTATCTATCTATCTATCTATCATCTATCTATCTATCTATCTATCTCTATCTATCATCTATCTATCTATCTATCTATCTATTTATCATCTTTTCTATCTGTGTGTGCAGAAACATAGGTATGTATATAACTAATTTCAACAGGATATGGAAAAAACAAAAAACTATTCCTCTTCTTTCCCTGTCATCATTCATATGGCTCTGTCTGATACACAGTTTTAAAACTGTTTACAAAAACAGTTTTAAAGAAATCCTTGATAAGAGATCTGAAGTCTTACAGATTGAGGAAAAAGTTTTGGATAATTATTTAAGGATGTAAGAACAATGTTCAGAGTAACCAAATCCAACCACAGGTAAATATAGAAGACATTACATATTAAATAGAAAGTATTTCCATCTCTAGAATACAGTGCATTATTCAAAATAAAGGAAGGAGAGATGCTCCATTTTGTGCCAAAGATTTCACACACAGAATTTCTCAAAACACTTAACAGTATATTGATAAACTATAAAAATACTGAAAAAAGGCACAAAATCATACATAAGATAACCTACTTGTGTTGTCCATATTAATCCAGCTATAAAATTAATTAAAACATTTTGAAAGTCCTTATAAATATTTGAATAATAACATCTTTTTCCCATGCAAATCAATTAATGTCTTTAAATAGGTAATGCATTGCTGCTGCTAAGACTCCTTGAAAAACATTTTCCTAGGTTGCAACACATAGAAGGGAGATACGAAACGGTGATCAATGTCTGAAAAAACAAATTCTCAGTTATCTGGTTCAAGAACCAGTGCACAACTGATTTAGAGCAAGATTCTCTGCTTCACTACAGACTTTCATAGGAAAAGATTAAATGAATTCTTCAAAACATGAACTGATACTTTTCCAATTAAATTCAGTGCACTTATGACACATACGGTTTATAATGAAGAAAACCCACATTAGAATGAATTCTCAGCAGCAGTGTGTCTTGCACCAAGTTCTCTCCTTTCAAGTGTCTGTGAAAGAAGGGTCCTCATTCTCTCATTCTTAACTTACCCACAAAAAAAAGAAAAAATGTAAGTTACTGCAAAAGCAACAATAAAAACATTACACCACCAGCCTAGCCTTTTGACAATAGAAGTACTTTTAGATAATAGGAATGTAAGTCACCCTTACCCATTGGAACTGCCTGTTGTGACAGTTTTGCTTGAGACCAGAAGCCACACCCATACCTGTCCCATTCTGCTTCATCTACTCAAAACCACGGTACTCAGCCTGCTGCAGTGCATACCATAACCTAGCATTCAACAATTAGGCCTAGTGTTTTAATAAAATGCCTTTAGAAAACTGGAGGTGCAAAACATAAGCATAATTTTGAATTTCTATGTATGTCACCAGTTCAATAAAAAGCTTGTGTGTTATAGGCACTTAGAGAAGTATGTTAACAAGATTACATAAATTATATCCAAAAGAGCTTTAATATGTCAAAAAACGTGGATACTTTGCTACTCTTCTTGCCACATAGTTAGCTTCTGTCTACTTCTATAATTTCTTTCACACTTTATATACCAAATTTCCTGTTGTTCCTTTACAGCTGGTTTTCTGATTTCACATATTTGAGGAACTGAAACGGCAGTATATTGGATAAAACTGAGTAATAAGCATTAATTGAGCTCAGACATTAGTAACACAGCTAGTATCTCTCATCTGAGGCTTCCAGAGGTATCTTGTTTCCAGTGACTTCCAAACCAGGAAAACTTTTTCAAACAAAAGTGCTGAATCCTGTGGAAAGATAATTCTAGTTTCAAAAGCGCCTTTTCAATATCAAGTCAAATTTTCACTGAATTTGCATAGAATTCTTCCTTCATATTGCTCCAAACTCCATATTCAATAGAGTTTTCCATACTGCCAGCCTGCTTTCTATCAACTTCAGTTAATTGTTCATGACTACCTCCAGCCTGGATGCAAGGAGAACTGGACTCCACATCCTAAAGATAACCCTTTCTGATATCTTATAGTAGTGATGCAATGAATTATCCTTATCAATCGATCCAGCAAAATAAAAAGTAAAATTATGAACATTACAAATTAAATGCCTGCAAACCTCGTCAGTCCCAGTGAGGGGAATACATAGCTAAAACTGTAAAACTAAGAATGTACTTCTTAATTCCTATTTGAGCACTACTATGCTGCAGAGAAGCATTTATAGTTTATATAGCAGTGTCATTTCAAGGACAGAAAGTGTTTCTTTTATTAAAAAAAAAAAATCCTTGTCAGTATATTTAAAATGTTATGCTTTTGTGATTAATACTGAAAGCATGACAAACTGTAATACATAGTGTAGAAAAGGATTAATTCAAACTCAAAATTTGGTTAGGAAATATTATTTAGATTAAAATTAAGACTTAAAGAATAAATCATCATTAAGGTGGCAATAAATAATAAGACATAGCGAGGTAATTCTCCAATGATTTTAACATGTCTGATACAGTGCAATAAAAAATAAGCCTCAATTATCTGAAGAACTACTATTTGTGGTGAAACCTTGACCCTATTTGGAGAAGCTTTAGTACAATTTTTAGAATAAATTAAATATGACCGAATCATAAAATACATAAGTTCTGGTAATTTGTTAGAGGAACCCCAATTTTTTATAATTGTCAAATCTTTAACTATATTTGTGACAATACCATAAATCATAAAGGTTAAGTTTCATAAATTTTCAGATGAATGGTAGCTGTTATCACGGTTGTTTTCCATTTTCTGCTAGCTGCTAAAAATTAATTTTGGATAAGGGATGTATGAAACATGGATTACGATATATAAACCAAGATGAAACCTAACTTTGATGAATTTAAGGTATTGTAGGAAGTCACAGAACCCTCTGCCTGACAAGACTTTATTCCATAACCAGAAATAAGATCTTTATCTCTTTTTCAAAAAATTAAACCGTAATTTTATGAATGTAAAACATAAACAAAAACTAAAACTGATACAAACTTATCCCTGAAAATATAATTCTAGTTTTAAAGGGAACTAGAATAGATTCTGTGTTTTTGAAGAAATACTGTAGTAAGATGTACTTTCTCTGTGGGGAAAAAAAGCCAGTGGTCTGGATTAGGTTTTTTCATGGATAAATATGGGGCATACCAAGAGCATCATGTTGAATAAACTTCATAAACTAATAATCCATGGCTGTGTGTCAATGAACATTGTCAAGCAACTTATCCTGCTGTTACATTACAAGAAAGATATTTCATCCCCAGGTAAAATGGTACGGTCAGCTTATTGTCACATCACTTTTTTATTCTTACACATCTGAATACAAGATTGGGAACAATGACTGAAAAATAACATTTCTCACTGAGGAAAGTAGATGAAATATAGGCCTTCCTCTCCTGATTTCATTGTTAGAATTTGAAAGACTTAGAGCAGAAAAATGGAATGTCATTTTTACAGAAATCATGATTCAAAGATAAATTGGTCTAATCAGTCTAAGCCAATGACAAGAAACCTGACAGTCTAAAAAAGTTGAGAAAAATTGCTTTTAGCTGAACATACCAGAGTGGGTGATCTAACTAACAATACTTAGCACAGTTCTTTCTTGAACTATCTTTAAAAATAGAATCCTTTTCTTTGATTCAATGCTGTAACAATCAAATAAATAATTTGAGTAAGTAACAAATACTTTTTCTTGACTATTTTAAATAATGGGAATTTATTTAAAGCATCAGAGAACTCCCCAGTAGTTGACTAGTATCAGTGACCTGGCAGGAAATTGTACCTTGTATGTACCCACTCAAACATTCACGATTATGCAGTGATCTTATTTAATATTATGCACAATAGAGATTAGATAGCCTCTCCCTAAAGGTTTCATTCTGGTACTGTGTCTATTTGCGCAAGTAGTGGGATGATTACAAGTGGTTTATCTGTACAGGTCTGTGGGGACGGACTCAGACTGAAGCTGGGTCAGGACATCAGCCCACAGGCTGGACTGGTAGGAAACACTTTTTCTCACAACTACAGATAAAACTACGTTTGAACCTCTGGTAAGCGCAACAGAGAGAAGCTGGCAAAGAAAGAAGGAAGGAAAAAAACAAACAAAAAAAAAGGGGTTCTGTGACAAGATACATTAGCCAAAGAAAAGCAAGCACAGGAAATTATATAAAGACAAGAAAAAAACCCCATGAAAGGCAAAGGAATGAGTCGTAAAACCTGAGAGCTGGTGACTGACAAATTAGTTTGTCTTCATATAGAGAATTTGAAATATGATGAGAGCTCTCAGTGTTTTGAAAGCTTTGTTTTTGTAAAAGTGCTCGGTAAGCACTGAAGTAAGCTGCACAACCCAGTATTTTGGATGCTCCTGTCTGCACTACATGAAAAAACAGGGCGCTCTGCTGGAGTAGGTTTTCCAGTTAATTTTAATCTGCAAGTAATCTTGCTTTGACTTGGCAGTCAAAACCAAAAACAATAAACTAGAAGGTTCAGGAGGGTTGTTTCAGAAGTGCATTACTGTTCCAAACCAAAATGTTAATGGAGATTGATCTTCTGTCAAATATAAATGTGGGGGAAACTAGAACTAATACTAGACAAACATTCCCATCAACATAACTTTTCCCTGCATATCTGTTGTAGGGCAGTCCCTAGGGGAAGCATGGACTCTGTTCATCTTCTAAGAGCATGGAACTTCCACACTGTCTGCAAATATTGGCAGCACATGCTGGCTCAAAGTCATGGAATTTGGAGAGCACAGACAAAGTATATTCAAAACCAGCAGACCTTAATATCTTACCAGATACCACAAAACTAGATCATTTATGTTCAGAATGAGATGAATGCAAAGCAACATACATTATCTCAAACACATTTAGGAAGAAATAATTGATTAGCCAGATAGGAAAGTTGCAAAATCAACACAAAGAAATGCAGTAACTTAAAAATAAAATAACTTATCCACATAATGAGATATCTTTCCTACCCTTCCTACTCTCCACCATTGCTACTATTCAGTTTAATGTCAGCAGTGTGTTATTTATGAATATGCCATTATGAGAAGCATACATAGTTCTATTGCCAGATGATAAAAGAATGAAGAAAAATTACTGGTTTTCTTTCCCTACATTTTCTTTCAACTTTCTTTTATTAGAGCAAGGCTTCTACCACGATAGTAAATAAAAAAAAAAATCAGTTAGTAAAACCAGAACCGCAAAGCTATAAGCCCAGCACTTATAGAGCTACAGACATTTTGTTTTAGTGATTCAGTATGAAAAAAACACACCCCTGTATGCATAATATCAATTCAGAAAAATGTGTAGTTAGCTGAACGTGAGACACTTTTCGTCCAGAAAATCAGGCAGTTATCTAAGAAAGTAGAGACATATTGTTCCTTCACAGTAAATTAAATTTTCTGACCTCAGCAAAACAAGACCACAAGCAGATATACATTCTTATAAAAAAAATAGGAGAAATCTCATAAATAACAGTGTGGCTTTTTAAATGTCATTCCCATAGTTCTTACAGAGAAATTACATCTTGAAAATTCAAACACTGACTAAATATTAAAATATTTAAATTTTTGAGGTTACTTTTCTTCAGTTTTTCTCTGAAAAAGTCTTCTGTTCCCCGGCCCAACACTTAGGCATTTGTGGGGAGAAAGGGGTTGAAAATGGAAGATTGGCAAAAAGAAAGAAAAATAAGCTGGTTTTAGAATTTTTTCACTGAAATACCAACCTTGCACCTGGGAGATGCTAAAAATACTCAATGTGGAAAATTTCTCATATATGTGTTTGCTCTAAGTTATTTTCTGTCTGCTGAAAAGAAATGGAAGTCTCTCAAAGATGATAACAGGATGCTGTTAGAGACTTATAAGTACTTTCCCCATAGTCTTGGCCCTCCTGGTAAGGGAGGCAGAGAGATAAGAAGTTTGGAGATTGTAAAACAGAGGCTTTTGAGAGACTGTGCCTGCATCAGACCTTTTTTTTTTTAATTGTGAGGCCAGGCCAGGTGCTTGCACTTTTTGCCCCTGCTATGTTTGATTTAACTTCGCCATGTGTGTATCCTCATATTGCCAGTGTAGTGATGGAATAAATCTACTCTTTACACTTAAGCTCTGGATTTTGGCTGTCTTGGTTACCTGCAGGTATTCAGTTCACACAGTATATTTCATATTTTGTTACAGAAATATGTAACAAAAAATAACAGAAATATTATGCATTTTAGATTTGGGTTAACATTCCATTTTATGTACATTTGAAAAATATTTTTCAATGAAAAGTGTTTTGAACATATGTGATAATACACAGGTGATTGTCTAAAATGAGTTTTGGAAGACAAGAGAATCAGGTATGGTGTTACCTATTTCCTGATCAGAAACAGAAAGCAGAACATGTTTTTTATCAGTCTCCATTATCCCTTTTTATTTATAATGATCCTATCATTTATTAGTTGTGAAGTCTAACAAATACTTAATGAAATTTAAAAATGCGATGTTGATTGGAGACTGATCCACAGGTGTCTATTTTACTTCACCACCAGTACGTGTAAAAATATATTTTTACATGGAACACAACGCTTACAACAAATCTTGGTGTCCTGAAGGGAACAATAGTAGTGCTCTGGGCTTTCTATTCCATCTCTGGTAATCTTTAGAAAGTCTTATCATTGTAATTTCAATTAATTACTTCTTGTCAAACTCTATCAAATTAAGTAATAACAATATTCCTAGTTTATATATTAGGGAAAAAGTTGTCCATATCATGGTAAAATTTGAAACAAATTATGATTTTTCTGAATCTAAGAAGTATTTTCTTTATTGCTTAGCTGTAAAATGAAGGGAATTTTTATAACACAGGGATTATATGCACCTATATGATTACCTGTGTATTTGCAGTACTATGGTTTCTGCTCAGATTTCCAATAGCCAAAGGACAGAATTTTAGAAATACTACTGAGCAAATTATTTTAGAGAATTATACAGAAGGGGAGAAGTTAAAAATATCAATTAAAATTGTAATAATAATAATAATAATAATAATACTTGTATAGATGACAGGAAAGCTTGTAATTTAAGTAAAAAATGTTCAGCTTTATATATATATATATATATTTAGAGACACTACAAACATTCTGGTGTTAAGTATTTTGCTTTGTCCATTAATTAACTAGACATCATTCCTTTTCTTATATTTGGAAATGTTTTTCATTTTAAATTTCATTTTAATATTCAAAATACATTCGTTATATTTAGATCACAAATATATAAACAAAAATGTACTATCTTTCCATTCTTCCCCAAAACTGTCAGCAAACTGATAGATAGAAGTAGAACTAGCCTCAAACATGGAAGAAAGACACATACAGAGCAGGCACTTTGAAATTATTTTATGAGATATTCATATTTTTGAGAATGGCTGCTGTTTCCATGTAAAGGAAATGCCTGCTTATCAGCCTGGGGTTAACCACAGCTTTAGACAGACTATTGTGTTTGATTTTTCTCAATAATTAACTCCAGGCATACCCTGTGGGAATATTAGATACCTAGACTCTCATTAGTTAACAGAGCGAGGGTAGAGTATTTGGTCTTCAACCTGTTTTGCAAAGGAGGCTTCTTCTCTTCACAGAGCAAGGTTATTGCCTGCCTACAAAGAACATCTGCTTGCTAACAGAATATAGAGCTCCCTAATGTCCAACTTTTGAAGCTTAAAATAGAATATAGCTTGCGTTATAATCTTGAAAATTGAGAAAATGTAACATTTTTCATATTGAATTGGCTGTACTTTTCAGAAACATCAAAAATCTTTTCGCACTCATCAAATTCATCCTGCAAAAGTAGTGGATACAAAAAAGATTTATGTATGTTTAATCACAGTTAAATTTACTTGTAGGATTTCAGCCAACCGATAGAATATGCAGACTTGTATATATTAGAAACAATTTTTAAAAATCCACAGAAATTATTTAAACAAGAATTACAGGTATTGAGAGAAAATATGTGCAGGTAATTCAGAGATGATGACTGTATTTCTGTACATCACTGGCACATTTTCTTAAAAACTGTGAATGTTCCAAATTACCTAAAGGCAAATTTTATGAGTTTTAATTCTGTATAATAAACTTTTTGGATTCTGTTTTCAAATCCCAGATGAAAGGGAAAAAATTCTTAAATCTCAAATCTTATTGGACATGCAGAGAAAATAGCACATCTCATACAACCAGCTAGAATGATGTGGATTAATTTATGCATGTAGACACAGATTATTAAATATAATTATCTATCTAGACATCAGCTCCATCTCACATCGTTCCAACATTTTAATTGGAATTAAGACACATGAGACTGTACCTTATTGATTCATTAACAATTGCATCAAGGGTACTGTCAAGCATAAGCCTAAAGTTTGCACACTTCCAGCCTCCTGAGATATTTATTAATAAGTCGCTTCTAAAAAACTGTAGGTCGTTATTACAATATGGCATATAATTATTGCATAGGGCTTATGGAAATAATACATAACAACAACTTCGGAAAATCTGCAAGTTATTGAAAACAATTTTCAGGGGAGGAAGGTGACAAGTGATAGAAAAAGAAAGGTGACCAGACAATCAGAGACACAGAACTGGTAGCCTCCAGATTTTACCACACAGATACTTTAATATAATTTTACAGCCTTATTTACTGAACTTCAGATTACTCATGTGCTGTTTTGACTTCCACCTCTGACAATAATTCTCAATACAAAATCACCAAAGGAAAATAAATTTTTGTTCAGAAGAGGAGATAATTGCACCTGTCTCTTTATGAACAACTAGGTAGCTTCCCCACCACCATCCACCTGGTTATTGTTCCTGTTTTATAAGCTCTGCACATTTTATTATTGCTTTCTCAGTACTCATGGCATACAGAAATAAAAGCTTTCAATCTGTTATGCAAACACTGACATTAATCGTAGGCTAACTTACTTGAAAAAGCAAAGGCAGCACCATTTTTCTATATTTTTATAGGTATTTTCTTATATCCCATTAACAAGCTAACACCTATGGGTTGCCAAAGGGTCAGACTTAACAATTTCAGTTTTCTGCCTACAGTTCCTTTGTGCCTTTTTCCCTTCACATGTGTAAACCATGGGTTCATTTAATGAGCTCCTTCTTTACCTTATCTCACACAGACTTTGTATCACATTGCTGAATCCAAGACTTCTGCTTGAAATTTCCTTCACTGTTTGAACTATTTTTATCCAACACCCTCTCAAATTATCTTACCCTTAATTCTTTTTTCTTTCCAACAGAAAAGAACTTTAGAGAATAGCATATGCAGTCCATGAATTATTGCAAAATAATGCACTTTGCAGGAGAGTTATCTTGATTTAGTTATCTGTCAGTAGACTCTACTATTTGCTTTGTTAATGTTGCTTTTTTCCCTTACCCAACCTGATTGTACCGGGAAGCCATTTTCCTCAGTGATTTGACAAATCAGTCTTGAAACAATGCTTTTAATTACTCTGTTTGAAGGAAAAAAATAAAGTTTCTTCATGCTACAACATTGTAGAAGCAAGGTGATGAACAATAGCAAAAAAAAAAGCAAAATCACTGAAACACTGTTTATATAAGGAGGTAACTGCACAGCTAAAATGAAAGCTAATTTGTATTAGTAATTGTTAAATGTTCCTGAGTAAGGCATTTTGAAGTTCACATCTTAAGCTACAGTACAATGATTTCTCTTGTTGACATGCCCCAATTCCATATCTTTGCTTAGGGAGAGGTCCAGGGCTTTCTTTGTTTTATTTAGTTTTAACATCAACAGCTACTGTAAGAATGATAGTTCAGTGGAACAGCCATGTTAACTCATTGCTCGATCTGGGACAAAGAAAGAATATTTATACATCTGGATCCTTTTTGTTATTTCATACAGTCTTGGTCTTATTCATGCCATCAAACCGCTGTTAGTCAAACACAACACCTCTCTGGATAGTGTACACCAAAACTCTCTCTCTGTGGGATCCCAAGTGTAAAAAGTAGGATAGCATGGATACAACTTACTTGTTGTAGTGGCAATGGCAGCCAACATATATTAATTTAGCTTATGTAAAGTGAGAGCCAGAAATAATCTTAAATCCTGCAGCTGACTCTAGTTTTAGGACTTCTCTAATTCCTCAGCTGAAAAATGTCATAAATGGTATTTTCCTCCTTAGCATTAATTTTTTATGAATACAAAAAGATTATAAAAGCTTTGTTAACAAACAATTGAGTGAGTCAAACACATATTATTTTAGATACTGTTTTAAGGACCTTAGAATATCGAAGATATTTATGTTTGGCTAGACACATGACATCAAAAGAAGATTTTTTTCTTCAGCAATAAGCAATAGATTTCAGACCGAGCAAGGCATTTAAGATATTGCTAGATATTTATATTCAGTTACAGATATTGCACCCAGTGTCCCATGGATCAGAGGTAATAGTCACAGGTGGGTGAGAGCACAAGTGTTCTATAAAATAATAGACTAAGAAAAAAAATAAAAACGGAGTTCAAGAAAAAGATAATTGATCTGCACTTATTATTTTTGAAGCAAAGGAGTAAAACTAGGGGAACATTCTGATCACATATATTATTTTATTTCATATTCTCATTCTTATATGCACAAATATTATTTAGCATGCACAATTAAATATTCTGATCAATGAAACATGTTACTCGAGTCACTCAATAGAGTATATTCAGCAGTACTGCAGTCAATAATCATATACCTTCACAGGTATTGCCTAAGATTTTGACAAAATTGTATACTGAAGAGACATGAAGAATAAAATTATTGTGCACTTTTGTTAATATTACTTATTTCCCTTCTAAAATTATGCCAGCCATTACATGGTCGACTGATGTAGTTTCCTAAAGAATGTTGTTTCAACTGTTGCACACTTTTTAATATAAATAGTATAGATTTTTTATATAACTCTTTAATTTTTTATACTCCCATTTCCAAATGAAAACTGTAAATCTCTCTCTTTATTGTTTTGTAACTAGAATATGTTTTTAAATCAAAGTCAGAAGTCATAGTAATGCAAAACTCAGACTCAGGCTAGAACTTTTCATACTACAAAAAGTGTGTGTTTTTTAAAGGCTATTCTTGACCTGTCACATGTCAATATCAAGGAACTCCTATCAACTATAAATTTGAATGTCAAGAAGTGGTCTCCTAGTATTTAGGACAACAGAAAAGTTATAAAACCAAAATTCCATGTTCTTGTTGCATATTCAATCAGGAATTTAAGAGCATAATCTACTTAGGAACAATAGTTACTATATAATCTGGTTAGCTGCTGTTTGTTTGTTGGTTTGGGTTAAATTTTCAGTTTAAGGACTTGGAAGAATACTCTGATCTTTATTTACAAACAATCCATGAACAAAAAAATCACAAAAATGAAAGATGCAGTAGAAATCAATTTGGCTAATCCTTCCACAATCCTGACATTGTTAATAAAAGCCATCAATTGCTAGTCTAAATAACAGCTGGGTAATAATAATGAAAGAAGTTCAGCTTTTGGTAACAGTGCTTTGTTACCAGATCAGCATAATGATTGTCTCTAGTCATGAAAGAAAAGATGAATCACTAGAATAAAGAAAATCCGTGTATTAAATTTCCATCTGCTTAAATAGAAGATTTTTTTTATATATATATATATATATATATGTAATTATATGTATTTATATATATATATACATATTTGA